>VZRF01006366.1:640188-981588 GCA_013396875.1 Vireo altiloquus
AAAAAGAAGAGCATGACTATCATTCCTTAAGTCACCTGTCTTCTGTCACCTTTGCATTGATGTAACTGTTACAGAAGACCATACGCAGTTTTGTAGTGCAACTTCTAGAGTTCCTCTAGAAAAGCTGTGTGTAAGCACAGTTTGCCTGACATGCAGCTCTTGACTCCTGCTGTTTCTCTTGTAGGATTAACCTGCTCCAGAAAGGGACAGTCACTTCAACCAAAGTCCGACTTTGCTCATTTTCTTTCAGATGCTCTATCCAGATGCACAAGGTAATGTAACACTATTTCATTACATATACTCAACACAGCTTTAAACTGTACAGAAGCAACACCAGTCAGACACAAAATACACTCAAACGTACTTGTTCTTCACATAACTCCTTTGGGTAATTGTGAAAGACAGTATGCTAGATCTGTAGGACTAGGCACCACGACACAAAGGAATTCAAAGAGTGATTCTGGCAAGTAGAAGATGTCAAGATAAGAGGTGGCTTGGCTTGGTTACAAAACAGCCAGAGAAAGGAGATGAACACTGCAACAAAACTGGATTCAGTTGCAGAAAATAACCCCAAATGACACACTTGACATTAGCTTAATTGTGAGCTCAACTTGAAGTTTATGGAGGGAAATTCTTTAGCCATGCTGTACTGAAGGACAGAAAAGACGACCTCAGGTGATATAGCAGATCTCTACTACTTTCTAAAGAAAAAACCTCCAAATCTATTTTTCTAATGTCATCTAATGAGGAGCACTGAGTTATACATAAGATGTAGTGGTTGATACTGTCATAACAGACTTCCCTCGTTTTGGCAGATGTAATAGGATGTATTGTCACATTTCCAGTCAAGCCAAACAGCATCAAACCATTCCCTGGGAAAAGTTCAAATGCAAATGGTCGTACTCTGTCAGCTTTGACTCATTGAATCAAGTCCAGTGACTAAGAAGGTCAAGAACAATTAACTCAGAGACGAAGGTACCAGAGCTTTCAGTTCTGCTGCTGCACTTCAGGACCATGCTTGGAATAAAACTTGAGCGCTCATTTCACCCTCTTCTCTTCCAGAGCTTTGAGATAATTGTTTCTCTGAATGTGAGCCATGCACTTTGAGGTGAGCTACAGAGGACAGCAGCTGCCTGAGAACTGCTCACAAAGACTTTTATTTTGCCTTCCTTCTTCCTTTGACCAGAATTTCCATGATTGGTCATGGAAACCTTCCTGCAACACTGCCAAGGCAAACTGTGCATAGATGAAGATCTTACCGCTATCCAATTCCCCAGCTGATAATTTTCCCACCTGGCATACACAGCAAAGGAATGGTTACTCAGGCTTTTAGTTACCAGCACACCACTGGACTTCACAGTGCTCAAAGCATGAGGTTTAACAAACTGACATTTGTTGATTTGAAGTGTGTTTTGTCAGAAAATTCCTCCCTGGCCCACTGGGAGAGCGGGGCCGCTGGGAGCCGCACAAGCATTCTCAGCCTTGTGGCCGAGGGGCTGCCCCAGGAGCCACCGTGTTTGCACAGCTGCAGTGCCCTGGCTCGGAGTGTGTGAGGGATGGGAGCTGCATTTCGGGGGACGCTTTCAAACCCCCCGCGCTGGGGTCGTGACTGCCGCGGAAATAATGGGAAGCGCTTTCCCGCGTTTCAACTCCCTCACCCTCCCAATAATGCAGTTCCTCGGAATTTTGCATTTTGCGCGGGAATTTGCGTTTTGGTGGCACCCCGGGAGCGGATGGAGCGAGCTCTGGGCCCAGCCGGGGGCCGTGGCGCGGACATGGCGCGGGGCCGTCACTGAGGGGGAGCCGCCGCGAGATGGCACCCTGGCGCCTCGCGCCCCCGCCGAGCGGGCCGCCTGTCACCGCAGGCGCTTGTGGGGCGATTTCTCCTCCTTTTTACTCTTTTAAGCTTTTTTTTTTTTTTTTTTTTTTTTTTTTTTTTTCCCCGCTTGGTATAGTTTTTTTTGTTTTGTTTATCCCCCCCCTCCCCATCGTCTCCCACAGACAGCCTGGGGAGCTACTCAGAGCTGTGGGTGAGCATGGAGGGGCCCGTGCAGCGCAGCGGTGCGATCCCGGCTGCCGGCCGTGGTGGAGGACTGTGAGGGGTGCTCCTTGGATAGCCTCCGGCAGGGTAAACGCGCTGCCCGTTCCCTTTGCTGCTCCCACACACAGCCCCAGCCCCTCTCCCCAGCCCGGGACAGGACCCGCAGAGAGGGTCAGCGCGCTGACACACGGCGTGGCTCAAATCCATGCTGAGCGTGGTGTCGGAGATTTCGATCTCCCCTCTCCTCCTGCCGTCCTCTGGACCCCACGTGCACCCCCACCTGCCCGACTGGTCTCTCCTGCGTTTTTGGTTGCCCCGTACCAAAGGCGCAGGCGTTTGCAGGTGAGGGACAACGAAGTGTGAAAGGGTGGAAATCCTGATGAAACCTGGTGCCAAACCAGCTGGACAACTCCAGCCCAACACTGGCAAAATATGCTTTTCCAGGAGGCTTTTTAGTTCCTGGAGGCCTGGGAAGGATGGGGACTCTCCCTCAGACCCCAGCACTGAGTGAAGAGTGGTAGTGATTCACTCAGTGAATCCTGAGCCACTGAACATGGATGAATCCAGAAGAAAGATATGGCACCAAAACAGACCAAGCGACCACACCTGCCTGGCATGAAGCTGCTCTAAGCACTTCCCCTTCCTTTCTCCATTCATCCTGTTGTCTTCACCAACTCCAAGGAATGATTTTCTGTGAGACTGCAGGGATCTCTGCTGAGAAGAAGGATCTGTTTTGTGAACTCTTATTCTTTTTTCCCCATTACAGGTCATTTATTTGACTGTTGGATGTACTTCATCAGGGATGTAAACTAGATCATTGCACTAATCTCATCTTAAAACTTTTTACTTCTCTTCATCATCCTTAAGAGCACTCAAAAGCTCACAGGGCTTGCCTGGTGTTGGATCTTCTGAGCTCTGCAGCTTCCCTTAAAAACAGATCTTAGGTCCATTGAATTACAATGGCATGAAAGGCTTTGGGACAAAAGATGGAGTGGAAAATGTGATAGCTGTTCTGCAATTAAAAAAAACCCCAAATAAATAGCAGATTTTGTTCTTTCTGTATTGGGGGTTTAGTATGTAGAAATTTACTAACTCAGTTAAAAATAAACCATCCCCAAACTGATTAACATGAAAAGTCAATTTTTAAAAAAAGGAAAGCTTCTAAACTGTAGGAAACAAAATGATTTTTGGAAACATCTTTTCCCGTAATTGGACATCTATTTCTAGATGGAGTCATTTGTGCATGGAATCCAGCTGTATGGCTTTTGTTTGGCAGTGAAATGATCAGTTCCTGAAAGTGTGAACGTCATGTGGAGAACCCCAACCATGTCTTGAAAAGGACTCCTGCCTGAGCAGGGTTTTGTTGGCAGTGTCAGAGGGTGCAGAATCAAGCTGTGTTGTAATCCCTAATTGTATGTATTCACATAATGGCTTTTTAATGGTACTGGTGGCTTTGTGGGTTGTAGTTAGTGCCCCAAGAAGGAGGTGGAAGTCCGTGTGCCAGGTTACCCCAGCGTCTGCTGCTCTTACAAGACAGGCCAGTGGAGGTGGGACTGGGTGTAGGCAGGACAGGCTGCCTTGAGCAGCAGCCTGCTGGGCAGGCATGGGGCAGCCCTGCTGCTGTGGCTCCCCGTGCCTCTGCCAGGGCTGTTGGAGCTGGCTGGGGCTCCTGAGAGACTTTGGCCGGGGGCTGATGACTAATGCTGGGAAGAGCAGCTACTGCTCCAGGTACTCTCTTTCTCCTCACTGCAGGAGCGTCTACCACCACCCTTAAGAACTCTCTCCCAGCCCTCCATCTCCTTTTACATCCTCTCTCCTTACAGCTTCATTTCTCACATCAAAATTGACCTCTCCAGTCTCCTCATCCCTCAGATGTCAAAGCTCATGACATTCCTATGATATGGCTCTTTTAAAAGCCCAGTCCCACCCCATTGCAAACCTTCCTCCCCTCAGATCTCACTACCATCAGTGGAAGTGGTAGGGACTCACTGTTGCTCGACTTTGGGATATTAGGGCTCCCCTGGACCCTTTTGCAAGCATTCCTAAGCCTCACAATGCCTATCTCAGCAATATTAACAGCTAGTTTTGCAGAAGGTGTAACCCATGCCGTACAGGTAAGTCTCTGTCCCACTCCAGACAAGTCCTGACTCCAAATGCACTGAATAACCACTACAAAACAGAGATATTTCTGTCACATCCCAGTCTGAGATATAATTCCTGTTCTTCATTTACAACCAGATAAAATTTAGGACCTTCCAACCCCCCTTCCAACTCCATAACATTCAAATTAACCCTTCACAGGATGTGAACACAGCTCCAATTTCCAGGCATGCTCAAGCTTTGGAGAGATTCCTGTTCAGTTCTTTGCAGCTCCACACAATATCTAGCTACTGCATTTTACCTCTTAGGCCAGCGTTTAGCAGAACGCTTCTGCATTGAGCTTCCAAGATGTTTGCTGTCAACATGCAGACATGAAAACCAGCCTCCCACTTCTCTCCTTCTTCCTTCCCTACCTCTCTACCATACTGCGGAGTCCCTTGGGCTCATGCCACGTGGAAATAATTCCATAAAAACAATCTAGCTGTCTCTGGTTGATGGATATGGATGACCTGCCTTCACAGAAAGCCTCCACAAGTAGTGCAATTTTCTGGTATATCCCTCACCCCTTCACCCTGAACTGTTCCACTACAAAGGCATCACACAGTGGTCCTAAAAATCAACCTACCTTCTCTCTTCTCCTCCTTAAACTAGACAGTTTCTTTTTTACAAGAAATAAAAGCAGCCATAAAGCCATGAGTCCTTCAAGGAAAAGATGTTTTCCTCTCCTCCTCCCTCCACCTACATGGCATGAATCTTAGGCTGAATTTCACAAGTTTGATTTTAAGTAAACTTCTTGCTGCTGGCAGAATCTGCCTCCGCGCCCTCTCTGTTCATTCAGTGAGTGACACTAATCAGTGGTGTGGGAGGTAGGGACAATATCAAGTACCAAGGTGATTGACAAGCCTCACTCTGAATGTATATGTACCCCAAAAGGTACGTGAGGGTGAAATAGGGTGGATCAATCAATCTCTTTGTATCATTGCCCATTGCTGGCATAGTATTTCATTTAAATAATAGTTCACTGGGTAAAGGAGAAACAAAGCAAATTTTCCCCCAAAAGAGCCCTATTTGGTGAAGATTTTAGAGTATTTTGGGGTTTTTTTTTCTCCTGTTAAATGAGAAAATGCCTCCATATTAATTACAATATGGAATCTACATGAAAAATCAGACCCTGCTGGGCAGGAAAAGATCCTCTGAATTATCTCAGTGGGAGAGCTGGCACTAATTTACTGCTGTTGTGCTCCAAGTGCTTCTGATGCAAAAGATGAATGGAGCTGAAGGTTTGTAACTTGACTTGCATGTACATTTAGGCTTTTTGAACAGCATCAGCTGGGCAATGTAAATTGACATGAGACTCTTGACTCATGATTAGGGGCAGCAACCTAGCCCTCTGTGACCTGCCCTCACACCTCAGTTCTTTTTGGCAGTCTTCCTTTCCTCCATCCCCATTTTTTGCTACTCCAGAGCCCTAGATGTAGAAATGTACTGCTATTTCTCTGCTTTACCTTCCAAAAAGGTGAGTTTAATGCCTGTTGTTGTTTATTCCTATGAGTTTGCCAGTGGGCCATTTAATAAACAGAGATGGAAAGGAAGGAAGCAGCCACAGCTCTCTTTGTCAAAGAGATGTGAAGGATGATGATGTTTCACACCAAAAGCAGGTTGCATGAGAGATATTTCCAAACCGTGTAGCCTTTTCTAGCCTTCTCTTTGAATGATACTGGATGCTACAACTGTACTAGAAAAATAAATGTAGGATCTTTCTCTGGCACTGGAACCAACTGGAATGGAAAGGTCTGCATTTACTTATTTTAAACCTCATTACCCTCCAGAAGTGGGTGGCTGTCTGCAAACTCCTTATGAAGAATTGTTCCTGGCCTGGGCTAAATCACAGACTGCTTAAAGGCATTGTCTGGTAGGACCCATCCTTGGTCTGGGTCAAAAAGGTCACAGGGAATGTACAATTTAAGAGTGGGTGATTCAGTTCTGGAGTCTGGGAACGAAGCCTGGCACCACTGAATTTTTAATACAGTCGTGACTAAGATGTCTCTTGCTTTTGAGCATTTGATTTTGTAAATTCTGTAACACAGCTGCCACCTTAAAGCCCTTTCTTCTGTGTCAGGGTGAGAAGTGAATGTGGACCAGAGAAGAAGGGAAGATGGAGGCAGCATAAATCCTAGTGGAGCAGAGCAAAAAGGAGCACCAAGTGGAAATCTCCCATGCAGTATCTTCCTCTCTGCAGGGCAGAGGCTTGTGTGGCTCCAGTGCCTAGCAGAACACTAGATATTGTTAATTGCCTAGGTGGGTGGTGTCCCAGTTTACTTGTAGGCTTCTGTTTTGTAGTCTCTCTTTGCCTGAAGAAAGCAGTCAAGCAGACTGGGGAAAGCAGTCACGACTTCTAGCCAAGGATGAGATCTATACTTCCAACAGATAAGTTGTCTCTTTAACCACTGCTCAGCCTCTCAAGTTTTATGGTCAGATGTAAAAGACCAGATATTTGGGGTTTTAGTTTCCAGTGGTTTTGTTTAATATTCAGGATCAACACCTCCAGTTTTTTGGGCTTGCATCAGATTACATGCTAATATGGGCTCACACTGGTAACATCTTCTCACAGCCTAATTGGAGGCACAGATTTTGGGAATACCTTGCATGGGCTTGTGCTTTCATGTCAACCCAGCAAGTCATAGGCTATTGTTGCCCAGCTGCTACTGCTGGCCTGCTGTCAAACCCCAGATCCCAGGAATAGCACTACTACTCACTCAGTTAAAGGGGACATTTGACATACACACTGTCTTAGATATTATTTTGTTCATCTGAGTTTGCTTCCCAAAGTTTCTTGTTTCCCTCTGAATTATTTTTGTTTGAGAGAAATTAAAGGTTTAGTTGGTTATTTTTCTCATTTGTTTTCCCGTCTCCTTCTGAGAAAGAGAGTGAAGCTTGCAGACGGCCAGAACCCGAGCTCAGGAGCACAGTGCTGGAATGCCTCTCCTGGGTCAGGGTGTCCATTTCCTGACTGCAACATCCTATCATGTCACACAAGGTCCTTCATAATGCGTCAAACGTATCTTTAAAAATAGTCAGGCTCTTGCCTCTGGCCTCTGGAACACAGGCAGAAAACGAAACTTTTAAAACTATCCCGAAGAGACATTTCCTGTCCACGGGACAAACTTTACCCAGTGACAACACTGACTGCCTAATTTTTCCCATGTTTTGCTCACTTTTTTGTGTTTTCTCTTCTCTGCCCCTTCCAGGCTTCCGGTAAATTGTCTTTACCTGTGTTGGGGTAACCAGAAGATTGACTCTTGTCACCCTTGTCCTGACCTTTTTCTACATACTCAGCTCCTGGCAAAGAGGCAGGCAGTACCTCCCACCACAGAGCAGTTTCTGGCTTAATGCCCATATTCAGCTGGAGTCATATCAAGGCATGAGCCTCTGAAGTTTCCTGTCACAGTGGACAACTGGTGGACCAGTTATCATGTGTCAGACCTTTGTGAGGTTGCTGCCTTGCTGGCAAGGTCTCAAAGGTCGGTTTGTCCCTAAACTTGCCCTGCAAGCTTGTTAGCATTGTGCCAGCATACTCTGGTCCTTCTGAGGCTCCCGACCCTATGCTCTGGGCTCAGCTGTGCATTTCTGCAAGTAGCCTAGAACCAAAGTGTTTGAACATAGCACTGTTTATCCAGTGAGTCTTGCATAACTGCCCTGGTATAGCACTGCAATGCTTCCAAAGTGCTCTCGCTTGACTTCTCACTTCTGAAGTTAAAGCCATTTTGGCTGGCTGTACACTTATTTTTGGGATGGTCCGTGGCTGTGCCCCACAATGGATTTGTTGGAAGACACCATGCATCTGTTGGAGCATATCACAAGTCCCTTTTTAGGGTATTATTGCAAGTTTTGTTTCTCTGCAGACAAAAACAGTTATGTCTGGTATGGGATACAGACAAGATAAGCACTGTGGTATCGAAATTCAGAAAGATTTTTGTAATCTCAGCTCATTACCATACAGTTTCTAATGCTTTGCCTGGCACCAGTGTTTACTTTTGTGAAGAAGAAGAAGACACGGTAAAGCTCTCAGTTCTGGCAGTAATTTGTTGCTCTCTGTGTGACATGGCATGAAATGACATCTGATGGCTTTCTGAGATGGAACACAACCTATTGCAAAGAAGAGTCACTGTGCCATGTGTACAAAAACCTGTGTCTCCTTAGCCACCTCCCTAGACAAGGGAACAGGCTGTGTCTGTATCTGTGGAGTCTCTGGTTGCAGGCTTGAGCATACATCAAGGTCATGGACTAAAATCCAGCAAGAAGGCACAAACATGGCACTGCAGTATGTAACAACATGCAGGTGATGAGGACAGTCAGAGCACAAGTCTGACATGGGGAAGTACCGTGGCAGTATCCGCACAGCTCAACAAAGCCATTTGATTTTCTCTTGATTCTGGCTAAGCAGAAAAAGAGGAAGATTTCACCTGAATTTTACCAAAACTAGAAATAATAGATACTCTCTTTCCCTTCCTGAAGTGGAATAGAAGAGGACAGGACCTCTCTCGTTAAGAACAGCAGCAGACACAAAACATAGAACTGATTTAGTTTTCTCACTCACTTGCTAATGATGTTCTACTGTGTTGGGGTCCTGGAACACCCCACATACCTCTAGTCAAAACAAAACTGGCTCCTTTATATATTCTTGCTTCATATTCTCCTGCAGTCAGTGAGGTGAAAGATAGAGGTAGGGAATACAGGGCCAGCCAAACACGGGTAGGGGCACAGATTATGTTTGGGGTTCCACTCTCCATTTTCCTTTAATTACTGGTTGACAAAAAGATACTGTGGGAAAAAATGCAAACCCAACATTTCACTCTGGAAAACACTCCTTTTCTCCGTTCTTTTAAGAAACAGAAAGCTTCTCTTTTTATTTTATTTTTTTTCTAATGTAAATGAGTGGGAAAGCAGAAGGGCATCTCAGACAGTTCTTGTTTTACTAAGAAAACCTTCAGTACTAAAGCACCTCTCAGGCAAAGTCACTTATTTTTTCAGTTTTCTCTTTCAGTGGAAATTTGGTTCAGAACAATATTTCCTCCTCGTAAATCTCAGTCCTTAAATGTTCCTTCTTCACTCAACCAATTTGGATAAAGTCGAAAAAGTGTTTAAGTGAGCCTAAGCTTATTTAATTTTCAAAAGTCAATTCAGAGTCTGAAGTTTCATGGAAAATCATCAAAACTCAAGGCTCCTTAATTAATGCGGTGGTTCCAGACATTTTCCTCTTTGGCAGAATTCTTGTCTGAAAAGAGAAAATTCTTTGGGGAAGATGTGAAGTCCCAACAAGAAGGAATAGAAATCATCCCTAAGGGATAGAAAACATCCCTAAGGTGCTCCCTTAAACCAAAGGTGTTCATTTCCTACTGCTCACAGTCTAGCTCACATCTGCTCACTGTCTAGCACAGCACAGTGTCCTGCTGCTGCCTGGGTTCTCTCCATCAGCTGGATTCTGTTTCATCTGTGAGTGTTTTACCATCCAAGGGCAGCCCTTTCTCCAATGATCATGCTGTGGAGGGAGGAAACAAAATTTTAGGATACTGTGAACTGTTTTGTCAAAGCCTGTGCCGGAGGTATTCCTCTCTGGGAGATCAAGGTCAAATAACAGCTCTTGCATGGACTACAGCTGTACAAAGGTGTCACTGAGGAGAATCTTGGTCTTTGTGCTTTTTCACTGCTTTCAGTTTTAAATTCTGTAGGTGGCTAAAAATGTCTGTTCCATCAATTTGTATTTCAAAAGTGGGTACATACCCTGCTCATAGCTGTATATGATTCATTTCTTTCTCCTGAGACCTATGGGATGTCCCAAATCACAAGCAGGACAGGGGCAGACGTTCCTTGAGATATCATCTGGTCACCAAAGGAAAGGGCAGTCAGCAGGCAGTGCCAACATGGCTGCCTCACTTCCTCGCCCTGCCCTCATTCAGATTTCACTATAGCCTGTCTCAGGACATGGTCCTGAGGTAGGTCTGAACAACCATGGGCCACAACTGGCTTGGGAATGGCACAACTACTGGACTACCAACATGCCACCGTGATGCTCTGTTTCCCTCAGAGAGGTCTCCTTGGCAGGAACTGCTGGGAAGCACTGCGAGGAGCCAGTGCAAGAATAATAAAGATTTTAGCCATCCCATGAGCTTTTTGGAAGCAGTGTATAATCCTTACACCTGCTTTCTCCATTTCAGTAAGACCCACTGAAGGAAGAGCACTACTAAATTGTATTAGGTCTTGGTGCTGCTACTGTCACAATGCAGTAGTTCCAAGGTCTTTACTGAAATAATTAGCTCTCAGATGTTAATCAACAAAGTGGTGGGTTAATATTGCATACAGCAGTTTCTTCTCACTTAGAGCTGCAGATAAGATAGTGGTAGGAAACAGGTGGAAGCCATCATAGGATATAAGACAGATGCTGTGGCGTACAGGAGTTAATGAGTAGGATTCTGCCCTGGTGTTTGTATACATTGGGATTTTCTGTTTGTTGTGCATTTATATATTGTCTGGTATAATGGGGTCCCGCTCTGTGGGCAGGACTCCATAATACAAATAAATACCACTGTGCCTAATGGCAGACCTTGTGTAACTGCCCCAAAGTTGACAAAAGTTGCAAGCAGTCTGAGTCAGTGCCATTGTGTAAGGAGATAATTTCTGCCTTGACAGTGTTGTGGCCAGCTGGAATTGTTCTCTCTGATAATTGGCAATCTGGATTTCTCCCAGATGACAGCATCTCATAAAGAGTATTTGAGAAGAGCCCTGCTCCTCTCTTTAATAAGGCTCCACAAGAGAGCTGTTCATCCCTGTCACCCCTTATCCATTGCCTCAGGCAAATCTCCTGTCAATTTGCAGAACAAGTCGTTGCTCTGTGTTTATTTTTCCTTTTTATTTTATTTCTTTTTAGAAACTTCTATTTATTACCTTGGCAATGAGCCACCCAGCAAGGAACAAACTGTTTTGTGACAGAAAAGATGACACATTCTGCCCTGGGCCAGCCAAAAGCACTGCCACTGATCTTCCCCATGCCCTCCTCTAACCCCTCAGGTTGTGTTTAACAAGGCTGTATTTTCCCGAGGCACTTGTTTTTCCAGCAGAGACAGAGTGAGAAAAGATAGTATGCTGTGCATCCACCCAAGGGTCCCTGAGCTAAAACCTTTCTGCAGCACACTAATGCTTAACACACAGGTAGGTAGTTTGAGGGACAGGGTGTTGCCAGCATGTCATTTTAATCTTGGAGCTCCTAGGACTTCCCAGCTCAGCAGATGCTGAAGAGAACAAGACTGTAGGTAGAGCAGAAATCAGGGATTATGAAGAGTGTAATTGCTCTCCTGTGTAGCTGGCACTGTAGCAGCTCAGCTCCTGATTGAGGTGATATTTGTTTCCGGTCTGCCTCTTCACCTTTTAACGTGTTTATCCATCACTGTGGTACCCAAGTGCCTCGCAATCTAGAAGATGTTTTTCCTCTCTCAGCTATCCCATGAGTGCTATTTTCCCTCTCTCAGGGATGGGAAACCAAGACGCTGATTTATGTAAGGGGTGTGGAAACTGGTACAACTGTTCCTAGGGGCTGTTAGATCTCTGACCTGAAGAATAAGACAGAAATCCATGTTACCTAACACAGTTGTTTTACCAGCTCGAGCTTACTTTAATTCTGAAACTCCTGAAATCTTTGCAAAGACATTGAAGAACTACTTGGGACCTGTCACAGACCTGATGCTAGTGGGTTCTGAAATGCAAGATGCAGCTCCACTGCTGGGAATGTGTTTCTTGTGTTTTTGTGTGGCTTTAATGTCCAGTGGAACCACAGAAATACCACAATTCCCCGTCTAATAGAATTGTCCAGTTTTCCAGATAAGGTCTCAATGGGTGAAGGAATTCTTCTAGTTTCTTGCAGCTAGAATTATCTATCACAGCCCCTTCATCTACCACAACTGTGGAAACTGTAGAGGTTTTTTGTTTTGCTTCTTTTTAATCTCGAAATATGGACTCAAGACATATTGTTAAAAAAAGTGTAAAATATTCTGTGCTTTCATGTGTGAGTTAGTGTTCTATACTAACTGCTGAAAGCAACATGCTTGTGAGGGGACACTCTTGAATAAATACAGTCCATCTGAAATGCCTCTAGGACAGAGTAATGTGAGGACACATGTTCAAGTTGGATTTTTTTTCCTTTATGTTATTTTACTTTGCTACCTGGTGTCCTGAAACACAGTGACCTCATTCACCCTTGTTTTTGTGTTTAATCTGAACCATTAATCTTAGTTAACCACCCCAGTTAAAGCAAAGGGCCCATTTGCATTAATCAGTCATCAAGTACTTCTGAACAATAAACAAATGCACAAACAACTGTTCATGGACTATTCACCAAAGGAGCTCTTTGCTCCAAACAGTCCAGGGATCTTTGTGGAAATGCTCTGAAAAGCAGGGTCTGACATAAGAAGTCTTGTCTCTATTGTTAGTGGTTTGCTGGGAGGGGACCAGTGAACTACCAACCCTCCACTTGTGGGACTGGGAGTGTGCAGTGAGGACAGACAGTCTGAGGAAATTTCTTTGAAGCAGACTTGGGTTGAGGGTCCATCACAGAAACCAGTGTGTGGGATCAAGGTAACCTGCTAACTCAGTCAATCTGGCCCACTGCTAACACCAGGTTACCCCTGCTGGCCATGCAGTTTCCAATGTTTTTCCCAGTGTTTTCCTAATGAAACTTTCCTGACATCTCTTAGAAAATTTTCCAGTAGATTCCACTGCCCGAAAGTCTGCCCAGCTGTCTTGTCTACTGCTTAATATTCCTGTTCCCACTGAACTATCCCCCTGTCCAACTCTGAAAAAAAGAGCTGTCTCAGTTGTTATCTCTACCTTTCAAACAGTTCTAGGGGTTTTCAGCCAGGCTCTCTCAGAGTTTGTTTGCCTACATAGCACAGAATTATCCCTTTCAGAGTTTACTTAAGTCAATCCCCTTAGGCTCATAAAATGTTTTTCTTGCTAGTTCTTGGTCTCACTCCAAGCTGTCAATAACTTTCTAGGAACAGGATGCCTTGGTCTTAGTGTGGTTCTGCTTGCTGTGGATGACCAATGATGGTCGAGGCAAGGAAAGGTCTTTGGCTGATGTTGTCATGATGCAAAAGGAAATGTTGCTCTGGGAAATCTCAGGCTCAGGCTGTATCTGACACAGGGAAGAGTGGAGATGGTCAAGGCTCACAGTTATCTCTAACCAAACCTGAGTGCAGCAGTTGGTTTATAGCAGTTTGTCATGTGTATTCCCCATATCAGGCACTGTGCCAGGAGCAATGCCCCAGTTTACAATCACATCATGGGAATGGAAATCGTGGAAAAAACCTTCCTTATCTATGGTCAATATCCATCTACAGCTTTACAAGACATACTGAGTAGTCTGCGAAGCTGGTCTGCCTCGTGATCTTTGTTTCTCCACATAACAGAAACTCAAGGAAGGAAAATTTCCCATGAGGACTCAGAAGTGAAAGATCTGAGCAGGGCAGAGGCACTGCTACTCATCTTCCCCCTGCAAATTCTCTGCTCTTTCTGAATGCAGAGAAAAGGCTGTTGCTATAGAAACCAGTAGGGAAAATGTACATTATATCATGTTTTACGTACTTTTTCAAGGAGATCCTTTAATCTGAGCCTGCCACCATGTAATTTTACAGAAACAATAATGCTAATAAAGCCCCTGAATGTAATAGTGGTTTCAAATCAAATCAAATAATCATCAGTTACTTCAAAAACACCTCTTCTTGTAACCTTCTACCCTGACCAAGACACTGGGACAGGGCTAGCAAAGCAGCCCATAATAAGGTAGATGACAGGAAAGTAAAGCTAAGGCAGCAAAAGGTAAAATGAAAGGTGGGGGTGGGTTCTACACAGCAGTAAGCAGAGGCTAACATTTGGGGAAGGACAAAAAGGCTAAATAAAATGTCTTTTTTTAAACTTGTGTGTAGAAAAGTATGAAATAAAGATGAAAGGTACATTTTATAGCTTACATTCTAGCCTATCTTTTTGATTATTTACCTGGACAACCTCCTGTTGCCACCCTACCTTTCTGAGCTCCCTTTTGAAGCTCCTTTCTTCTGCCCTTCTAAAAATTATCCCACCATTTCCTACTTGCCTTTGTAAAAGGCCTTTGACCCCTCAGACAATCAGACATATTGGACCCCAGGGTCTCAGGGAGGCTGAGACCTTTGCTCTTTGTGAGGCTGCACCATGAAAGCCTCTCTCTAGCATCAGGCTGGCCTGGTGGCAGCAGCTCTCCTGGGGATCCTTCAGAACAGAAGTCTAATTTAATCCTTTGGATGTCAAAACAGGCCTTCATTCTGTCCTTCCCACCCTCGGTTTGTTTTTGACTTAATTCACCATGATCACTGTTTCCTTCCTGATTTGTACTGACCCTGTGACTTGATTAGATTTTTGCCAATATTTATAGTAGCTCCTATGTGTTGACTTGTAATTTCTTCAGGAGAAGGACTTTCTTGCTATGTTCAGCAATATACAAAATAAATCTCAGTCTTGTCTTGTCTGTGATTGATCCTCAGCCAGGTCCCTGCTTGTTGTCCTGAAACTAAATACACAAAAGCCATAAGCGAGGCTTTGTATCAGTAGTGCTGGGGTTTATATACTGCAATGTAGGGCAAGGTAGCTGTTGGAATAAAGCAACTTAATTACACCAGGTAAGACTTAGTAAGGGTGCATGTGCTCTCAGATTCCTTCCTCCAGATTCCTTCCTGCAGACCTGCCCTTAGTCCTGTGCATTTTCATGACTTCTTGGGTTGCAGTGAGTTCCATGCAGGTCCCTTGAATCCCAAAGGGAAAAAAAAAGAAAGTGAGAAAAAGAGGTTGGTTCTTTTTTTTCTCTTTCCAATGCGTCTGAGCCCTGGCTGTGTAGGTCTGTTCTTTGCTCCTTTCAGGGCCTCACAGTTTCTGAACACATATAATAAGAGTTTCCCATAAAGCTCTTCCATGGTCTGTTCTACAGCCAGATGCCTTCAGTGGTTAGCAGGGAAGAAGCAATTCCCCTTTCCTCTTCCTGCCTTACCTTATGTCCCCAGTGCAGGAAGGTAGCCTTGCTCTCTGTTTCCCAGCCCTTTCCACAGAACATAATGGCTGCTAACTGTGAATAAAAAACTGATACACATACTGTCTGGCTTAGGGGCTGTAAGCACTTTTAGAGCCGAAATAATATATAGATATTAATACAATGAGTGTAATGATACAATAAAATAAAAAAAAATGTCCTCAAGAGCATGAAAATCTAACTTCAAAAGCAATTTCCATCAGTAACAAAATGCAGTGAGAAGACTAGGATTACTTTAATAAGATTGTCTGCTTATTGCCATTTGTTTTTGTGGGTGACTGTAATGCTGCTTTGCCTTCATTCCCAGCCAGTTTCTCAGATGCTTCTCACCTTGAGCGTTGGCTGGCCAAGCTGGACTGTGCAGCTGGAGCTCATTGGCCTTCCCGTGGGATCCAGCATAGCTCTGTGAGCTCCTGTTCCTTGGTCTTCAGCCTCCCCTGTGCTTGTGCCTTTGTTGTCACTGCAATGTGTTTTTTTCATGCTGGGTGGTTTTGTGTCCGTGGTGGGAGGGGCAGGAATGGGAGAACATGGAAGGGTGTGGAAATCTGGTGTCTTTGTGGAGATGGAAAGAGTGTGTTTGTAGAGATGCAGAGAAGTGGAGAAAATAATGGTAAGGTCAATGTTATAAGACAGACTTGATTTTGAAGGCTCTTTAAAAATTCAGCTTTATCCTGCAGGCCAGGGAGAGTGGATGCAGGGTCAGTAAGAGCTTGGTTTATAGAACAAGGAGTTCTCATTTAGCTTCCCAGAGTCCCTTAATCCAACCAATATCCATTACTCATGTCTTTCTCTCTCCATGTTCAAACCCTCTCCATGTCCTTGCAGCACACGACTCCCAGAGCTTGATCACTGGTACATTCGTAGTCATAGACTTGGGTAGGGAGTCTGTGCTCAGAGGGACCAGGACTCATAGGAGGGGGAGGTGCAGATGGCAACCTGGGGTGATTGCTGAGATAAACAGTCATGTCTCTGCAGAGACCAGTTAAACTGCACCAGGGATCAACAGGTCAGCTCTGTGCACGAAGGACAGAGTTGTTCTCTCATGTTGGAGGCAGCATGGGGAAGAGTAACTGTCTGCAGATACCTGTATAAATTAGTTAATGGTCAAAATAAGATAGATAGATAGATAGATAGATAGATAGATAGATAGATGTGGAGATATAGATACAGTTCTGTTCCAAACAGACAAATGTATAGCCCCTGGTGTCTGGGGGACATAAAAGGCTCTTCCAGAACTTACTGGAGATCTCATCAGGACTCTCAACCCAGAACTCACCTAGATACTCAGCTGCACAACATAAATGCAGGACCTTCCTCATTCCTTATTCTTGCAGAAAGTAAAAAATCCTAAACAAAACAAACCAGGACACAGCTAATAAATAAATCAGTTTTAATCATAAACCATGTACATATCTATATATAGGGAGGGAGATGTGGTCAGAAAGGTGCTGCCCTGGCAACAGGAATAAAAGAACAGTGTATTTCACCAATACAGTACCAATGAAGGGTAGAGCTGATAAATGAGTATGGGATTTTGAGTCCCAGAGGCTAATTTTTACAGACAATCATCATTCTTGGTTTCCTGTCAAATTATAGCACAAACCAGCTCACAGCTCTGCCCAGGACACAGCAAGGCAGATGTAGCCAAACACAGAATTTGAGGGCGAGGGAGGGACAGTATATCTGTAGATGTTTCTGAGGTATATATAACATATATATTCTACTGTTGTGTACTGTCTTGGGGGCATGGTTTGCCCACAGATATGTGTGCACATGTCTCATTCCAGTCAGCAAGAGTGGCAAGCTCACATTTGAGAGAATATATTGGACTTCGAGGGCATACAGGAGCTCATCAAACAACAGAGCCAGAAGCAGAACAGGGAGAGAGCTGAAGATAAGGAAGCCTGTACTGGGCTGAGAAAGGAAAGAAGTGAATGGACAGCCCCAGATTTATGTGACCAGTCAGTTCAATCCTGTTTGAACAGCCAGGACAAAGCTTTTGTTCTGAAGGACTTCTGCAGTGCAAACGTTTCCATCAAGGCAACCTTTACTGGACAATAAGGGAAACCATGAACAAAATGACTAGAGGCATGTTAGCCGAAGAAATACGAAGGAGCTGGCCCTAGAACCATTCAGTTCTCTATTTTGAAGAAAAATCCAGTCCTGCCTCTGAAGTGGTTTCTGTCTACATATGAGTCTGGTCACTCTCAGCTGATACAGGTGGAGGAAGGAATCCTTAGTCCAGTGTCCAGCAAGGCAAAGGGTGGCATTTGTATTACGGTACTCAGAATTGGTGTGGCTGCTTTGAGAAACATCACCACACCAGCCTTGCAAAGCAGTCAAATGCATTGGCTTTTTGCAGAATAATTTCACTTTCAATCAACGTACGTATTAGAACATGTTACAGATGAAAACCACCTTTCACTGGTAGAAAGCAGACACTGTTTAATATCAAATGCACTTGCCATCTGATTTTGCTAAAAACCCACCCCCAGACAATAAAAACCCCGCAACAAATCCCAAATAAAATCTATAATACAAACCAACATTCATATCAATGTCAAATGGTAACTGTCACAACAAACATAAAATCAAGTTCTTAATGCAGTTGCCCTCAAAAGTGAGTGAAAGTCACGCATCCACGTATAGAGTCCACTCCCAATCTGGGAATCCTCATTTAAGACTGCTGCCCTTTGAAATGCAAGTCCCGCTTTTTAAAAGGAGAGCTCCACACATGCATGCACACGGGCACATGGGCACACAGAGATACACACACAGAACCTCCTCTCTCTTAGCAAGAGCTGCATGCTGGGTAACTGTTAATGCCTTCTGTGCATTTTTGATCTATTTTCTTTGTAATGATAAGGTTGAAATGTCTTTACTTCTCAGGACTGTGTTTTTCAAACAAAAAGGGGAATGAAGAGGAAGTACAAAGAAAAAAAAATGCACTCATATCTCAGGTGTATGATTTTCCCCAGTCATCTTCAAGGGTGATGTTATTTACATGACTCATGTTATTTACATGACTCAGCAGAATCCACAGGAACTTATCCTTTCTCCGTGTTGGGTTTTCTCAATAAACCCCATGAGCCTGTTCTTTACTTCCACAGACCATTTTTTTCTTTAAGGCACTGCATGTGGATGTTGTCTTCAGACAAAAGTGCAAGCCTCCTTCACTGGATAGTGCATTTCTCTCTCTCCCTGGACTGACCTTCCCTGAGAACTTTCGATTTGATGTACTTCAGGTCGCTGTTGACACTTGGCCGGCGAGCAAAGGGAGAGATCATGCCATAGGCGTCCATGTCCTTGAATCTGCGCATCCGGAAGGATCTCTGTTGGAAAGTGTCACCATACTGGATGGAGATTTTCCTGTGGAGGGAAGGGCTCATCTCATGAGGTAGCTTGGCCATACTGAAGAGGACATAAAACATCTCATCCACGTTGGTGTTCTTCTTGGCTGACACTTCAAAGTAAGCACAGTTTTCATCACTGGAGACAAGATTCTCACCTTCATCAGTGCGTACCTTGCGGAAGATTTCACTGTGGTCATTTTTGTTGCCACAGATCACCATGGGGAGGTCAGCTGATTCCTTAGTCTTGTTCTTCAGGCAGGATTTGACCTCAAGGATCTGTTTCTGGAGTCGCTTGACCTCATCAAAGGATTCTCTGTTGTCCAGGCTGAACACCAGGATGAAAACATCCCCTGCAATCAAAAAAAAAAAAAAGATACTGTAAAGGCTTGTCGGTCACAGCCAGTTTCAGAGGAGCAAATTTTTAAAAATAAATTATTTTATTTCCATCTCCTCATGATATTTCTTTTGGTCCTTTGGCACCTATTCACTCAGCTGCACTTTAGTTCTTCTGATTCAACTCCCCACTCCTTTCTACAGTGCTATGGAAAAGACTTTTGACTATGATGTTACTTCAGTCATATCCAATTGCACACCTATTTTGCGCTGGGCCTGTAAGTTATTGCCTGTTTTTATCTCTTTTGTAACCATGTTTCTATCTCAGCTCTGCTGCATTTCTCTTCTTTTTACTTCCTTTCATTTGTATCTCGGTGTAAAACACATCCTGTTCTGACACCAGAAAGAGTGGAGAGCTGGTAGCCACTCAGCCTTAGCCCTTTGATTACACCATACACGAAGCAACACCTGAACTTCAGGTTTACAGCTAATCAGTCCTCAACAGCCAAGTCAGGAATGAGAGGTTTCTCAGTGCGCTCTGCTGTCATTGCACTTGCTTGAGAGAAGCAGACCATGAAAAAAACCTAATACATAAATGACACAGATCCCCTGGCATTTCCTTTTGACATTTCCTGACTTACAATTCCTTTTGCAAGTAAAAAATAAGGTAAATCATTGCCTGTTGAATGACATTTGTGTGGAACATGCTAAGAGAGCTTTCAGGGACTAAAGCTCACATTTGCACCCCAGAAACTGGTTCCAGGATCTCACTGAATATGGATTGCAGCCTTGTCAGATGTGAATGTCTTGTTTCACTGGCCAGTTAGAAAGGTGGATAGTGAATCCAGAAAAAAGGTTTGTTGTGAGCTGTGGCGGAATATAGATCTACTGTCACTTCTATAATTAAAGAATGTATTTTAGCTTACAACAGGAACTTGGGCTTGACAGTGAGAAGATGCAAAATGATGCTACCATTTTCCCTTTTTCTCCCTTTAAACACATTTGAGAGACTAAGGAGAAAGGAGACTAAGGAGAAAGGGTAAAAGTAGAGCTATTCTTCTACGAAAATATTAAATCAAGGAAGTCAGGCTGGAAATTTTAGGAATAAAAAAGTCCTTGAGACATTCTTGGTTGGAATTCCCTTTCTGTGCATTTTATATTTGTTTTTCACTGTATGTGTCTTATAACAACATGCTTATGCTATATAAGGAGCAGCCCTTTGCTGCTCCTTATACCCACAGAATTTCATTCAGCCATTTATTTGTGACATCAATAAAAATACAAAGCAGGACGGGAAGGCAGATGGATAAGGGAAAATCTCGATTTCAGACCTTCACCCACTGGATTCCCCACTGTGGCTAATGCATTCCTTTTAGTGCTGGGAACATACCAGCCAGGAAATATCTCTCTATAGAAATGAATCTTGCAGTAAATCAAGCAGTCTGTTTAGCTATCTCCCAAGAACCAGTCATCTCCAGGCTACACTTTTCAAGCTAATGTCTATCTTTATGATCTTCCCCATGACGTTCTCACCTGTTAGGATGGAAAGCCTCCTCATGGCAGGGAAAGGGTGATTCCCAGAGGTGTCCAGGATGTCCAGCTGATACATGTCTCCCCGTATGTTGTAGACCTTGCGATGAAAATCCTCGATGGTGGGAGTGTACTGATCCTCAAAGCGGCCGTTGAGGAAGCGTGAGACGATGGAGCTTTTCCCCACCCTGGAGGCTCCCAGCACTACCATGCGGTACGAGTTCTTGGCCGGCACATTCAGGTTGCAGTTTCCACCAGACATAGTCTTCATCATTGCTTAGTTCTGAAAGGGAAACCAGCAGAGTTGGAGGAAAGATCAGAAACCAAATGGAGGGTAAAATGAGGCAGCTCCTCACCGCAAGCTTGCCAAAGAGCACTCTGGAGCATAGTCCTGCATAGCAGAGCAGAGTAATCAATGGTCCATACAGAAATCTTTTCACTGGAAATGCTTAAACTTTTTCAGTCTCATTTCCAGGGAGTGGTTTTTTTTGGCTTGGTTTGTTTTATTGTTGTTGTTTTCTTTCTTTTCTTTTAAAGCAATAAAAAAATGAAGGCATTTACACTGAAAATAACATGCTTCTGAATTGCTGTTGCATTTTAACATTAAGGGGTGAATTTATCAGCTGTGCTTCAACTGAGACACCAGGTTCCTTCCCACCATCTGCGTCACTCACACATTACCAGATTTTTCAGTAGAACTTGGTTCTCATTTAGATACATAAACACAGAGGTCAGATTCTCCAATATATTACAGCCACTGCAGCTGCCATTAGAATCTAGTTGGCTTCGTTTGGTTGCCTAAATAGGAGCTGTGCATTATACTCATTTCCCGAGATCAGCCAAAAGTCAGACAGAAACAAGAATCATGCTTAATATCAGTGCAAAGCTAGACATCTCAGTAACTTTAAATAGCTGGTCCCATGCAATATTCATTGCTGATGCAGGGAGTGTGAGCCACAAAATAGCACTGGCTGGGGATAAATTCAAAGATCTATGCCTCCAGTGACCTTTTAGAAACCAGATTTAATTTTGCTGTTTGGACTGGTAGTGTGGGAACTCCCTATAGGCAAACTATCATTGTTGCAGCAGGATGGCTCTCAATGGGTGGAACTGCAGAAACACAGATTTTTTAGGAGCTCTGGTCTTTATACATACAGATGTCGTGGGTGCCACTGGCTTTGCTAAGCATGAGTGCTAAGTACAAGGAGGAGAAAAAAAGAAAGATAGCCATCTTAAATAGCTATTAGACAAGATTTCCAACCTCTGATGTTTAAAATTAGTCTAGAGACCCTGGAGACTGCATTTTGACATAGCATTCAGATGCAGGAAACTTTGGAAGGAAAGAAAAAGTGCTGCTCAGACATTTTTTGTGCACCAGTTCAAATGAATTGTGTGCTGAAAGAAAAATACAGCCCCTGTGTGGTGAAAGGTGACGGTTACAGCAAAGGAGGAACATTTTGGACAGAGTTTATTTTTGTTACTAGGTCCTTATTAAAGAATAATCAAGTTCCCACTGCGCCATTTATTTAACTTAGGTGTTGTTTATTTAATATTACAATGCAAGTACTTTATGTACACTGAAAGATCATTTCTGGGTCCAGATCTGGATTCCTATCTTTCCCTTGAGTGAATTTTATCTCCCAAGCTTTTATGTAGCTGACAATTATCTCAATGAAGAGCTTAAAATATTTTACTTTGTTTAACATGTGCTAAGCACCAAAGCAGCAGTGAAGATACAGTCACTGCTAAATAAAGAAGTCTCTGGAATTCTGACCCAGCATCCTTACAACCTCTGTGCTATAGCCCAAGGAAACAGAAAAACACAACTATTTGTTATTATTGCTATAAATTTGCAGCATGACAGAGGCATATTCAGCCCTACCTAAAGCATAAAAGAAAATGCAATGCTCTCCTCAAAGTAGCTTACACACTGAATTACATTCAGGGGGCAGGACAGCCTAATATTAGAGCCAGAATAATGTCAGAACAGAACTTTGGATGGACACACACATGCAGAATTATGGTACTCTTGGGATTACTGTGGCAGGAATAACAGCAAGGAGTGCAGCTGGTATTTGAACTGAACTGTGTTTTGTTTACCACAGGACCCATCTCCAATAGTGCAGAAACACCATATTCCGTCTCTGAAACTCTGCCATGTACACTGTGCTACATAGCCAGTCCAATACTGTTTTGCATCCATGGGCAGACAAAAATGCTTCCTTTCACTCTCTGAGGCTTATATATTTGGCAGAGAAGAGCAGGGAAATAGATTAGTAAAAACTACAAACTACTTTACCACCCAGGAGCAGTATCTAGAGGTGAGACAGCTCTTCAGACCAGGATGAACCAATGTAGCTGCACGGGGACAAGTGGACTGTGTGGTTTACACAAGCTAGAGAGCAGTTTCTTACAACTTGGTGCAAAAGCATCTGGGAGTGAGCACAATTAAGCATTTTGAGCTAATGCCTTGTATGTCCTGTACAAAACATGCATGTGGAGGGACATGATCACTTTACATTGTCCTTGTTCCACCTGTCAGGGTATTCAGTCAAGAGGACTCCTGTGCTTTCTTAACTGCATTGCATTTCACTCAAAGTCAAAATATGCTTTTCAGCACTTTGATTCATGGAGTTGCTACTCATCACCTCTGCTGCCAATCTGACTCAGGGTGTGCCATTGAACTGGAAGCTTATATTTGTGTTTTGTGCCTTCTCTTCTTGTCCCCTCAGTCCAGTTTTTCTCTAGTTCAACACAGTCTGCCTTCTTTCCTCCTCAGAAAAAGAATGAAACTTCAGCCTTGACACCCAAGAGTGGCAGGGGGGAGCATGGGCTCATACAGTGAAAAAGATTAAAGACAGAAGAAAGGAAGCAGAGAGAGACCACATGTTCATGTACTAAGTAAAGCAAAATCAATCAGAAGGGAATGAGGAGACAAACAATCTCCAGCTGGCTTTAATCTACATCTTTTCCTTCCAGTTTATTAAATGCTTAAGCACAGATTGATTCCCAGTGGTACCTTCTGGCTTGATGCTAGAAACTTTATATTAGTATTTTATATTGGTACAGTGCAGGGATTTCAAAATGTCATAGAAATACAGGCAATTAATGTTATCTCCACTGAATAAAAGGGGAGGCTCATATGCCCAGAAAGAGCTGAAACCATGGTCCAAAATCAACATTAAACCCCATTTCTCCTGACTCCCTGTGTTATCCTCTACCTGCTAACCACCACTGTTCTTTTTATAGGCAGGCATCGGAGTGAATGACAATGAAGCTGCTTTTGTATGCTCTGGAGAGTGCTTGCCTGAATTCCGGTGAGGTACTGAAAAATGTGATCATGAGCACCCATAGGGAGATATCTAAGGAAGATATTCTTTATTCAACCTGCCCAGAGCTATTGCACCTTAGTTTTCCTTCTCCTCATCAGGGTATATGTACTCCCTACCACTCCCCATTCATGAACTACCCATTCTGAACTACCTCCCTTGCACTCCTCTGTCTTCAGCTGCTGGTTGTGTCTCTGTTTGCCACCCCAGCGTTAATCACTGCACCCAGCTAAAAAGGACATAGGCAGACACAAACTGTATCGTGCATAAGAGACCTTTCACTTCTTAATCACTACTAGTGTCTCTGTAATTTTCATGCACACCAAAAGCACTCCTGTGGGATGTTTGTTTCCTACTTTCACCCCGTACTCCATGCTAATTTCTTACCTCCCTTTCCTTGGAGGAGCAGTCCTGGGTCCCGGTGCAGTCTGATGAAGCTGATAATTTGAATCAGAAGTGGCTGCTGCTGTAAAAGGCTTTTGTTCTGTGGATCCCACGTTGCTTGTTCTGGGCTCAGTTCTTCTCCAGTATTTCCTAAGAACTTAGCAGGATTGGGAAGGACCACAGGGCTCCAGAGGGCGTTCCCCCATGGATGTAAGTACTGGATCAGGCAACAGACATAGGCTAAGGAAGAGTCTCAGAACCGGTGACAGTTTTTCCCTTTGGGCAGATGAGCTCTTTTCTTCACAGGCTCTGTTCAAGAAAAGGAGAGGCAGAGTCTCTCCTGCTCCCAATTCTTGCAAGTTGTAGTTCGTAGGCTCTGCTGTGGGGAAAGAATTTCAGGAGCAGCACCTACTCATGCAGGGTAGTGGGTGCATCCAGCTGGCCCACCCTGCTTCTGTGCTGCCTCAGATCCTCTGCAGAAAGATCAGGGTGGGCATGGAAGTTGTCTACAGTGACTTTATGCTTCCCCAGATCTTGCCTGGCACATCCCTCTCCACAAGCTTCTTTTCTTCTGGTCTGAGATTTGCTTTAAAATATTCTCTCTCTAGGACAGAAGGGGTTTTTTTTCAGGTTTGCCAGTTAAGTCTTTTTCCTTCCCTCCCTGCCTTTCTCCCTCTCTCTCTCACAACTACTGGCAAATTGCAGATTTTCCTTCTGTAGGACTCACAGATAATTGGCTCAACTCCTCCCTTGAAGTCAGTGTCAGACACAGGGGAAGGAGGGGTGCTGAGGGGGTGGGATTTTGTGCCTATTGGAAAAATCTTCTCTAAACAGAAAGTTCATGTACATTGCAGACTGCACATTCCCCATCTTTCCACCAGAGACCTGTGTGTATGCCTGTGTGGGGAATGAGTTAGCATATGTGTATGAGAGACACAGAGAATTCATTTACTTTGCAAGCTGTAAATTCATAAGCTGTTTCTAAAAGCTCTATACTTCCGTGCTGATTTTTTCTGCTAGACAGCAGCAGACTGACTCATTCCCCATGTAGGGGCTTTCTGTCCATAATTTCTGTAAGTCTTTTGCTATATGGAATGCTTTCCCCTGTTTGCTCAACCTCAAGACATTTACATTAGAATGGCTGGTTGGTTTGGTTAATAAATGAGAATAATGTGTAACCGTTGTTCTTTCATTAATATTTAAATAAATGAAAAACTAAACTAGGGATGAGTAACAGAAATGTTAAAAAAGGTCAAACAAACTGAAAGTGTGTGGAACTGAAGCTCAGGAAAAAGAGAGAAACAAACTAAAAATAGGGTGAATTCAAGGAATTTGTTCAACCCCAAGTGAAACATTGCATTTGCAGTTTATTTCATTGCTGATTGACTTGAATTTTTTCTCCTTTTTGAGCTGAAAAAATAGCTTAGATCTATGTGTTTATTTTAAAAGATGTCAAAAAGCTTGCTTTTGAAAGATTTGAAATGAAATACTTCAGCATTTCCCACTTAAAATTGCTAATTGGGGGTGGGCAGGAAAGGAAGTAAAAGGCTGAGAAAGGAAGAAAAGCACTGAGATTTTCAAGATATTTTGACAATAAGAAAATGGAAGGGAGGCATAGCCTTCCAAATGCAAACACAGCTTCAGGTCTACCTCAGTTTTTTCCCCTGAGAAATTTACTCTTTGTTGAACACAAAGATTCTTTCAACTACCATGTACATAGCATCTCAAAACCTCCTCCCCTCACCAATTCCTGCAGCTTTTGAGGAATTTCTAAGACACTTTGCTTTCTCTCCTCCTTTTCCTCAGAGCACAGGGGTGTTTCTGTTGCCACCCTCGGAATAAAATTCCCTCCTTTGCCCACGCTCCTGATGCTGCACAGTAGCCATCCACAGCCATCTGCAGCAACCACTGAGGAGGGTTCCACGGTTGTTGCAGGCACAGCCTGACAGGCCTGTGAGTGTCTCTGTGCTCACAGACCTCAAAGGATACAATGCAGGCTGTGGGACGAGTCCAGCTGGAACTGTCTGTGAGAGGAAGTAGCTCCCACTGAAGTCAAGGGTCATGGTCATCCTAAGCAGGATGTGCATCTGGGGACTCACAGGCTAACACGAAGGCAAAACAACATTGATCAAATGTGGGAAGCAGCAGATCCTGAAAACAACTTTAGATTTGGGAAGAAAGGGCAGGACGTGGCAGAGCACCACTGAAACATGGCTGCGGTACTGAACTGGTATTGGGTCATGACCAGAACTGAACTCTTTTGGACCACTGTACCACATCTTCTTTGTCAGCTCCTGAGCCTTTTGGCAAAAAGGCTCAGACAAATTTTTGACATTAGATATGATGTTCAGATCAAACCTGAACCATTTCTGGTGTCTTGTTAGCTCTTGTGTAGCTTAGATCCAAACAGAGTGACCAACATCCTGCTATCATTGCCATAGGAGGAGGAATGGCCACAAAACCCAGAAAAGTGAAATCCTATAGTGCTACAGAAAATAAACTCCTATTTCATCCCTATAGCTCACATGTCAAATGTACTGAGTTCTCTAGCAAGAAAGAAGTGTAGTCATAGTGGAGAGCATCTCATCAGCCTGGAATTTCAGCCTACTCAAGATCTTTTGTAAACCGCATGCAAAACTCTTGGCTAGCTGGCTTCACCCAGCCCAAACTCCTACTCAGCTATTCTCTCCAGTCTTTCAAGTAACCAATCAAATTCCTCAATTGATAACAAAATAAAATAAAAATATACTTAACTAGGCACCTTAGCTTTATTTGATCTCTTATCAAACGGCTATTAAAAAATAAATTACTTTTGAAGTAACAACTTTTGAAAGATAATTGCTAACTGTGAGGCTTCAGAGGCTTGAAAGACATTGTTGTAACTTTTTGGATTGGTGTTTTTTGTTTCACTTCTTCTCGCGTGCTACCAGTTAAGGAGTTTACAAAAAGCTCAGCTTTCCTGTTTTCCCTCAGGGCTCAGGAGACCAGAGCTGAAAAAAATCTCCACTTTTTCAAAGACATCCCAGGAGTGGCTCTGGTAGAGAAGTCACGTTACATCTGCCCTCATCTGAGGAGTAGGGATGGCAGCATCTCTTTGCTTTGAGGGTTATAAAGAGAATAAATGAATCAGAGAGACAAAGTCTCTGCCAAAGCAAGAGGAGAAATTTCCAGTCTCAGCAGTTTCCTCTAGTTAGTCAGAGACCATCAGGCTTTCTTAGAGCTTACAGATATTTATCAATTTAAAAGCCAGGCTTGCAACGTATTATTCTCTAGAGGCATTTCCCCCTCCTACTCCTCCATTCTATAAAGAAAGGCTAAATTAGGTTTTTATCCAGCTAAGGCTGTCTTGGGAGATGACAGGCAGTGGCTGCAGAGAACCACCACTGCTAAGAAGGGCTGTGCCTGCCTTGCTGAGTGACAGGCTGGAGGGAGGGGATGCCATCCAGAGAGGCCTTGACAGACTTGAGAGGTGAGCCTGTGTGAACTTCATGGAGTTCAATAAGGCCAGGTCCATGGTCTTGCACATGGGGTGATCCCAAGAAGAAATACAGGCAGGGCAGGGAATGAGTTGAGAGCAGCCCTGGGGAGAAGGACTTGGAGGTGTTGCTGGATGAGAAGCTCGACATGACCCATGAATGTGCACTCACAGCCCTGTATCCTGGGCTGCATCAAAATAAATGTGGCCAGTAGGTCAAGGGAGAGGATTTTGTCCCTGTACTTGGCTCTCATGAGACCCCACCTGGAGTGCTGCATCCAGCTCTGGGGCCCTCCGCATACTAGGGACATGGACCTGACGGAGTGGGCTAGAGGGCCACAAAGATGATGAGAGGGATGGAGCACCTCTCCTGTGAAGACAGCCTGAGAGACTGTCTCCTTTCCTGGAGAAGAGAAGGAATTCCTCATAGCAACTTCCAGTACCTAAGTAGAGCCTACAAAAAAGGAGAGGGGATAAGACAACTGGTAATGATTTCAAACTGAAAAGGGAGAAAATGGTATCAGATTTAAAGAAAAAAATACTTACTATGAGAGTAGCGAGGCACTGGAACATGTTTTCCAAAGAAGTTGTGGATGCCCCATCCTTGGAAATGTTCAAGGCTAGGTTGGCTGGAGCTTTGAGCAATGTGGTCTGGTGGAAGGTGTCCCTGCCCATGGCAGGGGGGTTGGAACTTAATCATATTTAAGGTCCCTTCTAAAAGAAATCATTCAGTGAGTCTGTGGTTTGTTGATGCAATGGCCGTTAGCACATGTATCTCTTGTCTCTGATGCTGGCAAGCAGGTCCTGCCAGCACATCTGTGGAATGAGCCTCGTGCCTCAGCTGTGGAAGATGTTGCAAATTGTGTAGCTGTGACTGGTGGACAAGGCAGCTGTGTGACTTTTGGCCCTGCCTAGACCATGGGTGAGCAGAGACAGAGGACTACGGAGGGCAAGTCAAGGGAAGCGAAAGAGTGTGGCAGAAAGAGGCTGAGTGGAAAGATATACAGAGGGATGGAGAGAGACAAGAGGAAGTTATAGCTGATGTGTGTTGCACTAACCACCTGGTTTCAAATGGTGAAGACCTAAATTGAGTGACTTGCTATATGGGGAGGCACAACTGCTCCTCAAACCTCTCCAAGGAATTTCCATGCTGGCATCAGGATGGAGGGCAATGTGTGCTCATGAAGCCAAGTTTCACTGTCATGAGTAATTCGATACCTTCTGCAGCTTCAGGCACCGGCTGATGCTGGAGACAGAGACTGATGTGCTGGGCTGATGCAACAGGACCAATCTGTTTCTCTCCACCTTAAGGCAAGTGACAGAAGTGACAATCACATGCCGTTCATCTCTGGCCAGAATTAGTTCAAGACAAAAGATGTTCCAAGCTTTTTGTCTCCTCTTCAAAAGCAAATGCAACTGAGATTAAATATTTAAACCATTTTTTTCTCTCTTTTCCCATTCCTTTTCATTCTCCTCATTATTCAGTAAAGCAGAATCATTTTTCCACCCCCTCACCTTCCTTTCCTCCCTACCTTCCTCCTACATTCATCCCTCCTGCTTGGTGCTCCTCCCTTCCAGCAGTGCTAAAGCATTAGTGTTCAGGAGCCAGTAAACTGCAGGTACAAAGTCATATTCTGAACAGCAAATAGATCAGCAGCTGATCTGTTACTGCTTATGAATTATCTGTAGTTCCCCCCCCAGCATTTAAACTCAGTGAGGGGCTCTCCAGGGGTGTTACAGTGACTGGGAAAATAAGTAATGATCATCAGTTATGAGTGAGAAGAGTAATACTTGAGCGAATGCAGCTGGAGAAGGCATACAGTTTAGAAAGTGGTCATTTGACTTATATTCTTGGTCCTGTCACAGAATTTGTGCATGGCTGTAATTTCTCAGCCTCCTAGGGTGTAAAATGTATTAATAGTATTTACTGAGATCCCTGCAAAATGGAAAAATCTTGCTGTGAAAAATGAATTCAAGTCACCTCTTCTTTGCTGCTTCTCTTGTGAATCAGTTTTTTCTTACATTTTAATGAAATATTTTTGAGAAAAGACTGCATTTCTAGTCCCTCTCCTTTCCCCAAACGCTCTCCCCTGACTGACACCTTCCAAAAGACAGAGAGGAAAATGATTCCTTTTGGGCCATTTCTACAGCTGTGTTCCCAGTGATGTTGCTTGGATCCCTAAGATATGTACTTGTCCTCTTTTACCACCCATTCTGACTCCCTACCAAGGCTGATGATATCTCTTAAACATTCTTACCTGCAGTGGGAATATGGACAACTAAGGAGAGCAGAAGGGGGAGGAAGGGGAAGGAAGACTTGGGAGAAGAGGAAAAGGATTGGGGATGAGAGCCCTGTAAGCCTTCACAGAAAAATAGCTAATCAAAAGCACAATTAAGGCTCATTAGATACAGCGGAAAACAAAGACAAAACAAATGGAACGAGATGAGATGAATGAAAAATGCATGAGAGAGAGACTGACAAGCCAGAGCCCTCTGTATCCCATGTGGTGCTGCCTGTGACCAGCTATTCTGTTTGGGTCTCCACTGAGAAGTGGCAATTGCGAGTCTGGGTCTGGCCACTATATTTGGGATCAGCTGTTTCCATATAAGCATTCCCAGTCAGAAGCTCTTCTTGCCTAGTGAGCTGTTGAGGGCAGAAAATTATTTCACTTAGGATCTGGTTTCTCCATTCCTTCATACTCCACCAACACCTTCAATCTATGCCTGTGCCTCCAGAAAACAGGGTTAACTCACCTGTGAAACCTGTCAGTATTTGCAGGTACATCCTTCTAGCACAGTTCTGCTCACACCAATGTCTTTTTATGCTTGGCTGCCAAATGTCTCTAAATCCAGTGCCCTGAAGCCATAGGTGTGGACTACACGATGACAGGCTGATCTCTCAGACAATTCCCTTGGTTGTCTTCCTGGAGCCAGAGCCTGAGCCTTAAAGCTGTCTAATACTAAGTGATCTCCTTGGGTGACCACCCTGAAGCTCTATGGTAGCTCCGGCTCTACATCTGCATCATTCTGCACAGGTTTTATCTGGAACTTGGTTTCACTGCAGTTATTAACAAGAACCTGTGAATTAGAGCTCTGTGTCTTCACACAGGGTGAATTGTTTCTGTGCCTTCCTCTATCTTAAGGATCAGTTCCATGTTAGAACCTGGGCATTTACAGTTTCTTTATTAAGAAAATAAGAATGTGTTAGGGATTGAAAAATGCCTCATCCCTTTGATTTGAGAGATATTAAACACCTTTATTTTTCATGAAAGGAAGCCAGTGAATGGGAATATCACTCTGAGGGAAGAACATGTGATAATGACAGGTTGTTCTTTTATATTTCTTTTTTGTTCTTGTTCTGTTTTTCCCTCTCAGAGGACTGCAATCATGAACTAAAGAACCAAAGTAAAATCCATTGTAATATTAATAATGGTAATACTACATACTCTTAGTGTAACTGTTTTTACTAATACATTCTGCACACATTCTGCAAATATATAGGAAGTTCGGCTCAGTCTCTCCTATGCAGCAGGAACATAAATATTTTAGCCTTTTGCAGATGGGAAAACTGAATGTGCATACAGGTTTTTAAAAGTTACTCCCAGGTTACTCAGAATAAGCATCTCCAGACTTAAGCTCCCCCTGCCCACACTCCAAACTAACTGAAAACCGAGCAGCCATTACTAATGAGCCAGCTGCTGAGCGTGAGTCAATTGGTCCTGGTGAGAGATTATATGGATTTTGGCTAGTTCAGAGCATGAGCAGAGTGTGTTTTATCGGTCTGCAAAGGGCCACACAAATAACAGCCTTCAGGCTGCACCACTGGAAACAGTCCCCAGTCCCCAGCATCATCTGTATGGCCAGGAGGTGACACAGCACACAGAGATGTGTGTATAGCAAACTCATTGCAGAGCACCAAAACCTTCCTGGGAAGTACAGTTAATGGACATGTCAGTAACCTCATCTGTGTCCTTGAAAGGAGCCAGAGCACAGAACTGCTTTGGCCCAGTTTTTAAAAAGCAATGTTGCCTGCTACAATCTCTCCACAAATGTGTGTCAGGTCCTCAAAATCATAATACAGGCTTAAAAACTGCAAGATTAAAACCAACCAGATAAGAGGAAAGACACCCTTAGGGTGCTGCAGGGTCAGGTTTTTCTCTGCAGTGGAAATTACTAGCATTTGATTTTTCAACTGAAAAATCTGAACTCTGATTAAAGCTTCTGTATTTGCACATATTTACTGATGGGTCAAATTTGAATGGGCCTCTTTTGTAAATGTGAAATTGGAGAATTTTCCTGAACCTACTTGGTTCCTCTGTCTGCAAATCTCTCTGATTATCTGTAATCAGGAAAATTCAGGGTTTTTAGCAACAGCTACAATCATGTATGTTTGTATGAAGCCAGAGGTGCCATTGCCTGGGGGCAATGCCCCTCGAGCCCTGTCCAGCAGAAGCAGGAGGGCAGCACCAGCCTTTCCTTGCTACGAGCCTGTGTCCTCTGCTCAAGCTGCAGGAGGTGCTAGCCTGGCACCCCAGTTTTAGCAACACAGAGAGCGATCATTCTGACATGAAAGCTATCAAAGTGCCTTTTACTCTGGTGTAAATGACAAAGCAAGCTGCTGAGTCAAAGGAAATTAGATCTAAAGCATCTTCTATGTGGTGTTTCTGGCTGAAGGCTCAGAGGACGTGTATAGGAGTATAAATTTACCCATTACCTTTTCCATCACTCTGCACGTTCCCAGCCTTCCTCTGTCCAGAGGATCTTGTTCCTCTTAGATAATTACACAACAGTCCAATTAACAAGAAAACTTTCCCTCTTCTGCACCCAATCAGACTACCAGATTATTAAAAGCTCCCATTGGCACTGACCTGCACTTTGCTTTGAATCAGAGGGCAACTGCATCTGTGAAACGACCAGAAGGGACAAATTTAATTACTGGCAAACTAACTCGTCAGGATTTCCATTCCTGGTATTGCTGGAGTGTAGAGAAAAGGGTTTGTGGTTTATGTGGGAGGTCAAACAAAGATGGGAAAGGGGCTAACCATAAGAATTTGTGCTGGAAATAACTGCTAATTAAGATAAAGTGCAAAAACAGGGAGCTGCCTCATCTGCCAGCCTCTTCCATGTGGTATAGACCTAAGTCACACTGCTTTTTTGTTCTGTCTCAAGGATTTGACCCTTTTACCATACAACCTAGGTCCATATAGTGTCCTCCTGAAGGGAGGGGTTAGGGAAAGAGCCTAAGGAGTTCAAGTTTTTCCACTTTTGCACTTGAAGACCGTTTATGTAAGTGCCTGGAAATAGCGATTCCTCCTTCCCAGTGCCTTTGAAAGGCACTTATTTTAATGCTACAGAAGGGAAAGCAGGCACACAGACTCATGCTGAACTTGTGATTCCTTTGATGGGTAACAGCACAGACTCTGTGCTCTCAATGAGGACTTGAAACCAAATTCAGCAGCAAAGGTAAAGCCCTTGGGACGCTGAAGCAGAAGTGCTGCAAACCAGTTGCTCTGGTGCAGTCTCCCATCGGTGGCACAAGGGCTGTGGGTACACACAGCTCACAGAATCCTTCAGTCTGCTCCACTGATGGAGCAGAGCCTCTGCTGCAGGTCAGTCCTTGATTTTGTTTCGGGATGGACTCCTGCTCCTTCAGGCCCACATTGTTCAGATGGGGAGGTGGATGGGAGGAACTATGCAAGTTGGCATAGCAACCTCAAGCTCCGCGCTTTGAGGCTTATGCAACCACAAACAGGTTGAGAAGGTGGGAAAGGGCATTTCCCTTCTCTCACAGCCTCGTCAACAATTGCTTCACACCCTCGACAATTAAGCAGAAATAAACGATCTGCCAGAGCTTTGAACTTCCTGCAAAGCCTCCCCCTTGCCCTGCTTTTCCTTCTGGAGGCTTTACAAGCTTTTGGGCAACAGCAGGAGCCTGGAAAGTGCCCTTCACCCCATCCATCACCCATGAGAGCATGACCTGAGAAAGGTTACTGGCTTTCTGGGTTTTACTCACCACTAGCAGCCAACTGCCAAGGCTGCTGCAGGTACAGAGTGCATGATTAAAAATAGGATGGATGACCCACTGGCTGCTATGCTTTAGCCCTTACACACTCAGCCTTACCAAACCATGTGGTCCAGGTCTGCACCACAGAGACACAATCCTGCACCTCCAAGGAGAAGATGAAGAGGATGTATGACAGCTTTTGGCTCTCACTGCCAATATGAAGCATGGAGGTTTTAGGTACTACGTGTTTTCAGGTGAACAGCTAAGCAGCTCTTCTGTCCTCCCCATTTAAGTGAAGGAAAAGGTGAAGAAAAGCCAGGGGTTTTGTTAGCAGAATGAATCTCCAAGATACTTTTCTGGCATATAGTAGTTCATGAGGCTGATTGGAGATCTGCTTCCATCTTGGCTTATCGCATCCCCAGTTATGAGTTTTTTAGACACCACTAGCAACTGCATCTATCATGCTGGACAAATTTTATTTGTGAATACTGAAAAGGGCAAATAGGGAATAAATCTGATGTCCTTGCTGTAGCTGAGCTAATGTAAACCCTTGCCAGCAGGGAGAGCTTTAAAGTGGACAGATAGGCAGCATGGTCAGAAGTGCAAAAGGGCACGGCACTGAGCTGAGCGTATGGCTGCTCAATAACCACTGCAAATCCTTGTGGTTTTACAGTAAATCTTCTAACAGCTGATGAGTCCTTCAGGATTTGGATCTGTGTGATGAGAAGAAAAAACTCCTCAGTTTTATTTTTATTTTAAAGCAGGGAAAGCAACACAATGACAACAAAACACAGTTTTCATTCATGCTCATGAATGCAGAGAAAATTCTGTGAGCATCATTGGAATTAATCCTACAGATCCAAAAGTTTGTAACTAAATGCAGGTCATTCCTATTTTCAGGAAGAAAATAAATATTAATAACTTGTAGGCCAGTCCCATGATTCAGCAAGAGGTGACTCATGCTTCAAGATGCTTGGCAAGCCAGCATTGACATTGCTACAAACACCTTCAGTGTCCCATTAGCACCTAGTCAGAGGTGCTAGGACTTCCCACACAGCCACCGAAGAAGTAAAAACCTTGGCTGGCCAGGTTAGTATCCTTCGATGCCTTGGCCTGCCAAACATGCCCTGATGTGTTTCTCAGTGAACCTGGCCAAGCCTCTTTAGGATTATCAAAGGTGGGGAGGAGCTCAGACAGTTCTCTACTGCTCTGGGGCTGGATGGCTTTTTTCTATATGGAAATCATTTCTAGGCAGAGTGCAGTTTACTAACACTCCCGACACTGAGCTTCAGGGAATTTATTATATGACTTGATGAACCAAAACCAGCCCGTATGCATTCTTTTGGGGTACTTCCATTTTTTCTCATGCTCTGGACAGGAGAAGGCAGAGGAAGGTGACAAGAGCTGGCAAGGTCATCCCAGCTATTCTGATGTAGTTATGGAAGGGGAACAGCTACACGAGGTGCCTTTAACAGCCTTTCCAGCCCTCTGCCCCAACTCCTGTCTCACAACTGTCCTGTTTGTGGCACCTGAGCATCATGAAAATGGGTCTGCAAAGGGAAAGGAGAAAGGGATGTTCACACCTTGTGCCAACACATCTAGAGGAGAACCCTGCTCCTGCTAGAGCCTGCCCAGAGCAAGCAGACTCACTGGGCTCACTCTAAGGAAGAAGGTTATGGTCTGTCCACCAGCACCTGGGCAAACTAACACTTACATGCAAGCCAGCCTGCACTGAAAAGTCCTCACATTTGGTGGCTTGGGTCTGCAAGCTTCCTTCAGGCTTCCTTTTTGATCAACACCAGGCTACAAAATGAAGACGAAAATTGCAGGTAGCCCTAAGGATGACATGGCAGGGACTGTCACCTCCCCTCTGGTTGTTGCTGAAGGAAGATATGCAGACCTAAGGCTGCAGTGTGCCACTCAACTACAATGAGATCACACAAAGTCCTAAATAGCCAAGAAAAGTGCTACAGAGTGGTTTTAAACTCTTCCTTAAGCTAAAGGTTTTGCACTCCCTAATTGTCCCACAGTTGCAGAGCAGAGAGGTCATGGAATATCACCTGGATATCTGTGTGTGGTAATGGAGATATCCCTCAGCTTCACTCAGACTGCCACTTGCTACCGACCTCACACAGACAGCGCCCCCCTTCCTCACCGACCACTGTCTGTCCCAAGAGACAGGCTGGCACAACAGGCCAGGGTTATGTAGGGACACCATTGCCTTTTGAGGCTGTGACAGAGTCCAGTGCAAAAGGCAAGCCAAGCACACATGGGCTGCACAGTCAAGCATGATTTGCTGCCTGCTCTTTCTCCCCAGCATCTCTGTAGCCATGGCTGCTTTGCATTTCCTCCTTGCCATAGCAGCAAGACTAGCCCAGCATACAGACAAAGTTAGGAAGTCAAATCCCAGGAGTTCAAGGGAGTTGTGGGAGTCACGGTGAGTGCCTTACACAGTGCTTCGTTGCTGCTGAAGGAATTTGACAGGCAATACATTTAAAATGGGCTGAGTGGCTCTTGGAGGGGGTGCCTTGCAGGGGGTGGCAGAGGGATGGCGTAGAGCTGCTCATTGTTCTCCTGTCTAGCTGCTACCCCCCCCCCCCCGAGTCTTTCTGCTCACAAAGGGATTTACCAGCACTTCATGCCAGCCATTTTCTTGGATTTGGCCTGATGACCAAAGCCGCCCCCAGATGAGAGGAGAGCCAGATTCCTTCACATCTCTGCTGCTTTCTGTTGTCTGCCATCGTCAGGGAGAGTAAAAGAGGATCACGGATACAGTGTCCAAACGTGATGGATCTGTAGTCAGTGGCTGTGGGGAATGGCTGGCACTCTTGCCATCAGACTTTTAAGGAGTTCTGTAAGACAAGCAAATGCCAATCTGTGGTGAATGCAGTGCTTGTTCTCTGCAAAATCTCCCTCTGTGGTCCCTCTTTGGCTGGCAAGATACAAGCGAGCACACATTTAAAAGACCCCTGTCAGGTAGTGCACCCCAAGCGTAGTATCATACCATTGTAGACTTTGTCTCCAGTGGCATTTGGGGGTAGGAAGGGGGAACATTATGAATACTTCCCCTTCCTCTGCCAATTTCCTGCACCCAAAACTTCCCTCTCACTCTCTAGTATTGACTCGTATCAGTCCCATGCAAAGTTAGGCACCGGTCTACTTGCTGTAAAGCTCTTCCCTTCTTCCAACACTCGTTGTTCCAAGTTGGGTACTGCAGACAGCAAGTGTCAGAAAGAAAACAACCATGTTAACAGAAATGGATTTTTCTCTCCATACAGATGGACAAAGAATATTTTTAAACACAGTCTCAAGAAGATGTGCTAATTTTTACCTCTGTGACCCCACAATCCTTTCTTGTAAGAAAGCAAAAGAACAGATGGATAATGTTATAAAACTCCAGGAAGATGGATGGCTGTGTAGTGGACATATTTGTTCCTTCTCCAGTTCTCAGGACTCCCACAAAGTACTTAATTTTTGAAGCCTAGCCTGCAGTCACAACTAATGCTAGATTTGCACACCAGTCCAGGTTCAAACGCACCAACCATGGTTGCATCAGCAGTCTAAAGAGAGAAGGGATATGTAGACAAGACAGTAAGAGCAAGTTGTGTCAAATGCTAACTGCTGGAAACAGCAAAAAGCACAGATGCTCCCTGGGAGGGAGAAAGGCAAAGCAACAATGTCTAAAGAGATGTGAGAGGAATAGTGGGCAGCAAATTGGTCTCGGCTCCACAGGTCACGCGTGTCAGCCAGAAAACTAAACACAAGCAGTTTTGTCTGCATTGCTTTCTGTCACAGTCTTGGGAGGCAATACTTACTACTTAGGTGACTGTGGCCAGTAGTCTTATGGAATAGTTATCTTGAGTGTGGGCACTTACCAGAAAGGCACTGGGGAAACTCATTGCTTAGAGTCCAGCTCAGATCCCTCTCATCTCCCAGAGGGTCACATCTCCCTCTCCTCTCAGTCACACCCTGTCAGAATCTACCACATGTGTCTGTAAAGAAAGAAACTTGCTTTTTACATACCTATTTTGTCCTATTTAGAGCAGGGATAAACCCAAACTGCTGGAAGTGTGACCTGACCATCACATTCCTGATGACTCAAGAGTTGAGGACCACAAATCTTGCTGGGATTATTCCTCTTTGAAAGCAGGGATGACTGTGACACTATCCTGTGGATCCTGGCATACTTCTTTCCTCTTGAGTTTGCTCATGTTGATACAATGATACCTCTGCAAATCAAGGAATTATGAAACTTTGTGTATGAGATACCCATAAAGAGACACCCATAAAGCCTTTCCTATAAAATAGCTCCTTCGTGAAATGAGTAACTAAAATAAGAGCCTCTGCTACCTCAAATATAGACAGGTTTTTCTGCCCAAATTAAAGGCAGATGAAAGGCTTTTACCTATTACTGCTCCTGTGAAAAGCAGGCACCAACATTTGGAAAAGGAAATGCATGGAAGAATGGCCCTGAAGAGAGCCTGGAGAAAGGCTGCTGTGCTGTATGCTCTTTAAAAGATTTTAGGACCCAAGAGGAAAGAAACCGTGTGGAAGCAGGATTTCATACCTTCTTGTAAAACATACAGGACCACGTCAAAAATCTCCAGCTGCATTAACAATTTCTTTGCCTGGTGGAAACTACCCTTTTTTTGAAAGACATAGCAGCTGTAGATCCATCCCTCCATAGGTAGTAAGCTTTGCATATGGGAAATGCCTAAAATGGGAAGATAAATAGAGAGTATAACCAGTCCACAAAAGCCCCAAGGATGCAGACATCAAGGAAAAGAGAGAAGTGTTTGGCTTCTTTGCGGAGCAGACATTCTGTCCAATGCCATGACAGTCTCTCAGTGCTGGGATCCATCTGGTTTTGGACTAATCTCCAGGGAAAGTGGTGAAAACCACTTTGCTTTCTGTTGCTTGTATAGAGCTTGACAGACTCAGACTCTGGGAGGTGCCCTGTAGTGAGCAGTCCTCTTCTGGCAAGGAGCTACCATTGCAACAAATACCAGCCTTTCTTGCTCCTAAATAACCCAAGCAGATGCACAGCCATGCCTTCCATGAACAAGAGTCCCAGGAGTCCTCCAGGGCAGGCTGCAGCAGAACTCAACCTTTGGACACAGCAGGGCAGGGAACTCTCACAATCAGGAATCCAGGTCTAGTCTGCCATTATGAAGACTGCTTGGTGGCAGTGCAGATAAATATAGAATGCACAGTTTAAAATGGGAAGCTGTCCGTCTGATTGTCTCCTGGAATAATTTTCTTTGCTTCCACACTCGGATCTTGGGCAGCTCCCTCCCTGCCCTGGGGCCTGGAACTATTCTTGGTGGTGCCACCGGATTAATATTGCAGGGAACAGAGAGGTGATGTATGGTGCTGTCAGATGTGGACAAAGGAGAGCACGCCCTTCTCCCCGGGAAGGAGACAACAGCACAATGAGTGTGGGAAGGTGTCAGTCCACGTTTGCATCCCTCCACAAGGCTGGACTCCTGCTCTTCCAGCAGCAGGAATGCTAATCATCCGGGGCAGCTTGTTGTTCCACTGCTCCAAGGCTGACTGATCCTAGCCTTTAAAACTGCATTTCTTTATGGAGCAACTTGGTGTGGCTGCTGCATCTTAGGAGCTCAGGCACTTTGGAGGTGGAGTTCAAAGTGGACTTTGTCATCTGGAGGGGCCTGTAAATGCCACACAGGCAATGAAGTCAACACTCATGTCATACAGACCCTCTCACCATGTTACCTCGATTAGCATGTGTTTTGTGGGGTTTTTTTGCTGTGTTTTGTGTTTTCATGCTGCATATCAACTAATTTTCTTGGTCCAATTAGAGTTACAGCTGCTAAAGCCTAAGGCATGACTGGCTGATTGGGTTTTGAAGAATATGACATTTTGCAGCTGAAAGCTTTATCAAGGGTAAGCAGCATTAACCTCTTTTCTTGTTTCCTTTTTTCTCTTTAAGCAATAGAGATTTTCTGTCTCCAGCTGGACCCATGGCTCACACCAGAATCTGGGCAGCTTATGATAAATGGCAGCTTCCACATAGCTTTGCATCGCAGTCCTCCCAGCTCAGCGAGTAAGTGCCCCAGCCTATTGCCAGGGAAGGTAGATCCCTCTCATTAAACCATACACCAGGTGTGAAACAGTCCCTGTGCAAACACAGGCATGGCAGAAACTCCCCTGAATGTCCCGGGTGGGCTGGGGCTCTCATTTGCTTTAGTAGGAGTGCCTCATCTGCCTGCTCATTCCACCTCCTCAGACTGAGTTACTGCCACATATGGATACAACCTTCCCTGCTCCCTGTGGATATCCCCATCCCTGCTTCTCTCCTCACAGTCTTGCTGCGCTGTACCTACACACGTGTCTGTCTGCACCCTCACAGGAAACTCTCAGCACACTGGGAGTAAAAGGGACATCACCTTAATAAACAGGCAGATTTAACCAAAGCCAGCAATGCTGCCAGAATGGCCCCAAGCCCAGCTTTGACGTGACTCTGGAAAGGCCACCAGCACATGGATGAACAAGCTGTGGCCTCTCTGGCTTCTTGAAAGCGAAATGCTACACTGCAGAGAAACAGGCGTCCTTGCCACAGAGCTAATCCAGGCTGAGCAAAAGACACCTTGTCCTAAGCCTCCCTCTGTGTGATTCGTCTGAGAAATACTGGCTTGCAAAGCTTTTGATTAGGAGTCTTCTTCCAAAATGGCAACCTCCCATCACACTGTTGCCCACTGAAGGGATTTCCTCCTCTCAAACCAGCCAGCTTTCCCCATTCTTTACAAGGGTCTTGAGACAGAGGCTGCCAGAGGTGTTCTGGGACATGGTACGCCCTAAGCCAAAGGAAGAACCAGGGGTTCTTCCCTACAAACAGTATTTTTCTGTAGATGCAGGCTCACAGCAAGAGCTTGACTTTAAGAAGGGAAAGGAAATCAAATCTTTCAAAATGTGTCTGCTTTGAGGCTTAAATCATATTCATTGCAGCCTATTTGTATATTTAGCACATTTTCTTGGCATAGATATAGATGCAATTCTCATTTCGTTTACACAGCTGCAAATCTCCATCTGAGTTAAAAGAAGAGGGTAAAGCCAGAGCCCGTAAATCCACTCTGGGAAAGATATTCAATCTTGTAAGTCACAGTTTACACTAGACCTTAACCACAAGAGACTGAGAGGTTGTCTATTTACTGTTAGAGTGAGGATGCAGGACTTATACACAGCTTACTTGTAGAAGCCAGTTCTGTCCCCATCTGTAACTGCAAAGCATCTCAGCACATTATGGGTAATTAGCTGCTCAGTGGTGAAAGACTGCTGTGGTTTCCATTGGGATAAACCATACCCATAGTCTAAGCACTGCATGACAACCTGGCATCACTGCCAGAGTCTGGCTCGTGAGTGGTCTGTGCATCAGTAAGCTCAGCAATCCAGAAAACATACACTTCCCTAGTCTTCCAAAGGAAGGTTTTAAGCAAAAAACGTGCGGGAAGAGGCACATCATGGATACATGGAACCATTGGATACACTGGTTTGACACAGTTTTGGAGAATGCCTTTTCCACTTGCTCGGGGAGAATTTAGAGATTATTCGAAACTGCCACTAAGAGCCCAGTCCTGAATGGGACATGGGTATCAGCCAGTTCTCTCCAGTTTCCATCTCTTCCTCACTGATAAAGCCAGCTTGGTGTAATTTCTCCTGTCTGTATTCATTACTGGTAAATCAGACTATCCTTTCAAGGCTTTTCTTTTTAACTGAAATATGGCATTTTACTGATGCCATGTTTTTTTACACCAGGTCCAAAATATGGCATCTCCACATGGCTGCAAAACATACTAGCCAGTGTGAACATGAACATGGACATAGAGTTAAATATTAAAGATACAGTAAAAATCCACTATATAGTTGAGAATTCTGACTTTCTTAAGATGTTTTCAACATGTAAATACTATACCTGTTAATATAAATATCTGTGACTTTTACTCCTTTTATTTGAAGCCTGGATCTGGACTCTAGGATTTTCCTGCAAGCCTTCAGACTTGGATTTGGTTTTTGACAGATGAAAACAAATATGAGAGGCTGGCGGATGGAACATGTCTGTTCAGTACTGGCGTAGTTCAGAAAACTGTGTGTGCATGTGGGGGAAGATGGGCCTTGACATCTCCCAAAAGCTGTGCAGCACCTCAGCTTTGTGCAGAGGGTCCTTAGCACACAGCCTACCTGGGAGAAGAGCAGGGAAGTCATGGTCTGAGGCAACACATTCTGCTGCAGTTACCACCGGGGTGGTGGAATGCTGCTCCCCCAGCCACACAGTCTGCACCGGTGTAAGTGCTAATAACAATCCTGTCCTGGGAACAGACTGAGGCCCCTCCCTGACAGCAGCATCAGAGGCAGTGGGAGAAAAATCAGTTTTTCATATTAAGAGGCAGTTCAATCAGTTTTCATATTAAGAGACTCCAATACTTGGGCAGGTAATGGTCCGCTGCTCTGGCTGTGAACTCTGTCTGTCCTACACCACAGCAGTAGGACAGGGCTGGTCTGATTCTGGGTCAGCTTTCCCATTGCGGAGCACGGCCATGGAACGTCCACACTGCATGGATGTAGCTTACTCTTAGCCTCTGCTGGAACAGATAAACCAGCTGCTACTGAGGCAGAAGCTGTGTGTTCTTCTATGGACATTTAGCTTCACCCTTCAGGCAGAATGGAGTCCTCACCAGACTTGGCTTCCTCAGCCTTGTACAGCCCTTCAGTATTGTGCCCCCAGGCACTGACTGCTTACATCTTCTGCCAAGGGCGCTTTTCTGGCTCTTTCTCTGGCCCAGAGTGCTGACTGTCTGGAGTGAACCTTGGAGTAATCTCTGGGCACTCTGCCCAGCAACCACAGGAGTTTCATGCACCTTCCAAATCTATAGGAACCGGTTTTGAGATGATGTCCTCAGCAGCTGCTAATCAGTGCTCCCTCAGGATCTGAGACTTGATGGTGTGGTGGCATGTAACTTCATCCAAGACCTTCTGGAGCAGATTTCTTAGATGGGGAGTTTCCAAGTCTAACTTGCTCCTTTAGGAATTTAATAATGCCTATAAAGGCACAGAACAGCCTTCGATTAGGATCTCCTAACAGCTACTTACTTCCCTGGAGAATTTGGCTGTTTACAGCTTTGCTCATTCTTCTGTACTCTCACTCCCAACCAACTGGAGGCTGTTATTTTGGGGCTGCATTCAAAAACACCCATATGGGAAGAACATAAGTTGCTTCCAGAACAAAAATAAGTCATGGTTATGTACATGCTTCAAAAGACAGTCAGTCTCTGTCTGCTTCTTGCAGTGGTATTCAAGCACCTTGATCTTTTGCAGTATTTACCCAGAAACTCAGTCAGCAAAACATCTGGCAAAAATGGGATGTAGCCATAGCTCTCTTTTCAGATGTGCATTGGCTAGTTTAGGCACTTAGTCGACAAGGAAACTGTCTGCAAACCCTAACTGTCCCAATGGATTTCTTAGGCATCTAACTCGCAGTGAGCCACCTGTGCGGCCATCTCCTCCCCTTCTGCAGCATCTGCCTGTAGCATCTTCTGCCTTTTTCCCCCCTTCTCTCTACCCATGCAAGAAGTGCCAGCTATACCTGGCTGTACCCTCTCTGGCTGCCTTCACAGCAGAGGGACACAGATGTGACAGGCTGTGGAGGCTGCTCTTAGCCCTGAGGATCTGCGCTGCTTCCTCTGGGGGACAAGAAAGGTGAAGGACTGAGGTTTAAAATTAACAGTTGTCAGGAGAGATTAATTGTCACAAATTTTAAAAACTAGCTGAACTGGCTAATTACCAGGAGTGAGAGTTTACTGAAGTGGTGGATCAAATTGACAACTGAGATCCCTTTTGCAGCTAAAGAACAATTTCTCTGCTTTTGTTTCCAGTTTACATCAGTCCAACAGTCAACTCTCTCAAAGCTAAGAAGCAGAATAGACAATGAAAAGGAGAAGTCTGTCTTCTTCAAAATTAGGCTGATATCTACTAGCTCTACAGACCTGATGAACGGCAAAAGGAAAATAACTTCCATTTAGTATATTTTCTTTGGGTAAAAAACCCATATGTTTCAATGTAAAATATTTTGATAAGTGACTTATGTCCAGCAGAGGTAATGTTGTTTGACTTAGCTAATAATATCAGCTTAAATGCTACTTGTCTGGATTCTGAGCTGTTTCCTAATGACATTTACATAGATTAGGAATTTTAGAAAAGTAACTATTTAAAAAATGGTGAATGGTTGTTCCACTGTACTAAGATGTTTAAGAATGTGCACAAGTCATTATCTTGATTTGCAAAAAGAAATACCTTACTTATTCTTCAGGGTGTAACTAGTTGCAAATATGACTGTCAAGTGGTAAGGGGAAAAAAAAAAAGATAATTCTCTTTTTCCAGAGAACAGAGAAGCAATTTAAAAGAAAAAATGAAAAAAAGAAATCCAAAAAACCTCAAACCCCTGAATCAATAATAGATTAAACAGATTAATCAATAATAGAGTAAACCTTCTTGTTTGGTAGCTTTAGTCACAGCTAAATGCAGTGATTTTAAAAAACACATTCATTTCAGCCAGCTGCCCTTGCAATGATGACCTGACATTTCTGAGGGGGGCAATCAAATATGATCCTGTTATTTGTTTGTCCACCTGTTACAAAGCAGGGATAGACAGGTCCCTGTGCTGAAACGAGATTGAGTTCCCGCGTCCTCTGGCTCAGCTATCTCTAACCTTGTGTGCACCATGCTGCCTTTGTACTCTGTGGGATCGTGTTCTTGCCAGAGACATTCAAATGTGCTCCATTGCCTGGATCCTGGGGTCTGCTTAGAGGAGTGAAAAGAATTGTGTAGCTCACGTGTGTGATCTTTATGTGTGGTCCTTTCTTCCTATGCCAAGGAGTTTGCTGTCTCTGTAAGAGTCAGCCACTAACCTCCCACCCAGCCTCGCTCAGTACGCTCTGGTTCAGTACACTGTGGACCCGAAATACCTTTCCAAGTACAGCAGCCTTGTGATGCAGTGCTTAACGTTCCTTGATCATGCAGCCAAGTAAGTCAGAAAGATTGATTGCCTTGTCTTTTCGTGTTGCTGTAGCTCTGGGCTGGATGATGGGTGATTCCTGGCTCTCCTGGTCCAGCTTCACTCTTGCAGCTTCTCCTTGCCAACCTCTCTCTCAGCTCTTTGATGCCTCCTCCAGCTTTTGCCACCATTGGGTCTGTCTGCTCACAAGCTCAGTTCACAAGCTCCTAAAAAGGCTTTGGCTACAAATCCCTGGATCTGTCTGGGACATGGATTTTTTTCAATCTGGGAAAGTCACTGCTGAGTTGACTTCTGCTGTCCCTGTGGACTTTGTAACCATGGCTCCTCATCTTAGATGTGAGCAGTGTTTTCTTCTAGCTCCCAGCAAACTTGTCCCAGCAGCAGTGCGGATGTGGGGAGCCTGTGTCTCCTAGGCAAGGATGCTTCCTTAGAGATACCTTGCAGATGAACACAGTGCCCTGTACTGGAAATACACTGGGGCACCATTAAGGGGAACTTGAAGGGCAGCATTTACACCTGTTCAAGGACTCTCTGCTCCTCCCTTCCTACATACACCATAGGAAAAGAGTAAAGTGCCCATATTTTAACTAAGAACCGAGTTCAGGTAAGTCAAACTCATATTTTAGGTGCAAGTGTACATCTGGGTGATGCTGCACCACAGACACCAGATCTTGATCATCACAGATGCAGTTTTCTCGGGACATGTCCTTCAGTTCACCCTTGTCCAGGTGACACCAGGTCTTTGCCACCCCAGGGAGAGCCAGGAGAAGGGTTGGTACCTGCAAGACACTGTGGCAAGCAGAGAGAGGGAGCCCCTCTCTGGAGGCAGGTGTGGAATGGGGAGGTCAACATGTTCCAATCTTGCAGAAACCCTGGGAGTGAAATCCCCAGCTGTTGTGAAGTCTTCAGATCCCACAGGAAGAGGAGCTGCAGAAATTCCTCAGGAAGATGGATAAGTGCTCTCCCAAATTAGTCAGCACCTAAATTTAGTGGCTCAACCCTTGCTGAATGACATGTAATCAGACCTCTGCCTTAATGCTGTATTATATTATTAAGCTGCATTATCAAGAATAATCATCACATATGTGTGATTAATGCACCAATACCAAGGCAATGTATTATAATTAATTTTTTTTCCCCAGAGGCAACAGATATGGGTGTATGTGATAGTGAAGACATCCTTTAAAGGCAGGCTTTAAACTTTCTCAAAAATGAGTCATCTTGAGATGTGTGGGTCAAAAGATCGCTGTAAATATGTCTGTTACAAACTTTAGGATAATTGCAGTTCACCAGCTTGCTTTTCAGGTGGGGAGCTTTGTTCTACTAGTTTCCTGCATTTTAGGGGAACTTGGGGTTTTTTTTGACCAAAAGGATTCAGGTTTTAGAAGTATAATTCTTAAAAATGTTAAATGGCCAGCTGAAAAATAATAAAAACTAAATGACTCAATGATCATAAGAGCCTCTTCAAGAAGTTATCAGATATTCCCACATTTATAAAATATGTCATGATGTTGCAATAGGAAAGAGACTTTACAAGATTTCTGTGGAACGCAGAGCTTTTTAAAAAATTCATTGCCTTTTTCTAGAAAAGTATCTTATGAAGGACAGCAGTATCTTCTTAGAACAAAGGCCTGGGAGGACCAATTAACTCTATTCCCTTTTCCATAGCAAAGTGCATTGCAATATCCAGTTCACTGGCTCTGCTTTAAAAGCATTGCTACTTTTTGCCTCACTAGTCCTATCAGCAGGGGTTGCTCAAAGGTTAAATGCATTTGTAGAAAACTTTTGCTCATTTGCCACTTTTTGACATCGTCCTGTGTCTGGCACAGCTGCTCTCCCAGCCTGATACTTTCCCCCTGCTGTATTTAGCTGAAGCCAGACTCAAGAGGTAAGCTGTTGTAGTGTCTCCTTGTATGACAGCATCTCCTTAAACTCCCCAGGACACACCTTTCTCTGCCTGTTGGATTCACCTTTCCTGAACATGGCTCAACTAAGGTTGAATGCAGCCTGCCAGCCTGAGTTTCACTGCAGCTGATACCCACTATTCTTTAGATGTCTGAGCACCTGAGCAGTTTTTTTAATTCCTTGAAAAGTTACTCACATATATCCTAGGAAGACCTGGACTCACTTCCTCTTCCCTTAGAAATATCTCTCCAAAGGCACTGTCTCTTTCCAAAGGCTTCATTCCAAAGGCTTTTCATTTCAGAGGTGAATGCAGAACAGGTGATTAACACATGGAATTTACCTTATCACATCTGCTGTCATTTGCTTCCCTGTTCCCACCAGGATAAAGTCTCATTGAGATGAGATTCCTTTGGTGTAAGATGAATTCTCAGGGAAGGCAGCTTTGGGGGTTCATGGCTGAAGCAGGCTGCAGATTACGACCTTGTGTTGTATTTTTGGCCGTGACGTTGATTTGATATTAAGCATTCCACGGGTCATTCCTCCTCCGTATCCCCTCCATCCATGTTTCTGTTTTGTCTGTTCACACATTTATAGTCCTTGGGGCAGTAGCTTTTCACTCTAAAGCACAGAATAAAGCCCAGCACAATGCCTCTTGGATTCAGTGACTCTAATTGCTACTGTTTTCAATACTAATAATCGCAATTCAACAAAAAAAAATTGGTTTTGAAGTAGGAATTCTGCTCTGATCCCAGAGGCTGATTGCTCTGACGTTATCAGCGCACAGTTCTAGTTTAGTTTTACCATTTCAGTCCAAAGCTGTAATACTGCATCATGGGAGCTCAGGGCTTTAAGAATAGCATCTTTCCTATTCACATCAGACCATTCAGTATGTAATCTTTTTATCTCCTGCTGCAAATGCTTCTTGTGGTGAGTCCAATCTTCTATTGCAGCATTATTTGAAGTGATTAGCTCTGACAGATTCTTAAATTCTGACTCCCAAACTTGATTTTTGGAGGTATCAAGGCACAATGCTTCATGATACATTTCCCCCCAGATTATGATCAAAAATGGAGCAGTGATTGTTGTTGGTTTGAAGTTGAATCTTATTTCCCTTTAGGCATCTGAATAAGGCAGTTTTCTGGAGCTTGATACTCACAGAGGAAACACAAGATTAAGAGCTTAATCAAACTAAGAAACAATGCCTGGCAGGAGCCAAATACCTCTCATTCTCCTTCTCAGTATCAGTCTGTGCTTAGAACGCTCTATAAGAAAATTCCTGGTCAGGAACATTCCAATGAAGCTTTTTATGTTAATGTTTTCATGCCCATCCACTGAAATGAGGATTTTTTTTCAGGGATAAACCCTCTGAGTTGAAACTTGTCCTTGGGGGAGGTTGGTTGTCATTCAGCACTTTGCTGTGTATTTTTTGTCATTGTTGAAACTGAAGAGAGAGACCCACACCCCAGTAGATCCATATCAATGCAGGAATAGAAGAATATTTGACATTCCAAAAACTTCTAAGGATGGAAAAATGCATTTACTATACATATTTATTCTGAAATATATCTCCCACTGAAGACAGCAAGCTGATTTCCATCTCAAATGAATCACAGATGCTTCTACTGGCCTGCAGGGATGTTCTTCATCTATGTGGTCTTCTTATCCCAAAGAACTTGCAAATATCTTTACAGCCCATAGATATATGATCCAAAGTCAATAGCAGTCTCACTACTTATTTCAAAGGCTTTATGTTAGTCCTCCTTATACACAGTAGGATTTACTTTCGGAAATTCACATCTGGTATGAAATCCGTGTAACATTCTGGAGAGAGCTTCAAGGTTCTCCAGAGTAAAAAAAAAAAAAAAAAAAAATCCATCCCAAACTGCAGTTGAAGTTTGCCAGAGTGGAATACGACCAGGACACAAGCAGTCTGGCCACTGTTCTTTGAGAAGGTACTTGCAAATGACCATAAATGATGAGTAGCCTGGGTTTCTGTGTGATCCGAATTTAGAAAGTCTTTTGATACCCTAATGTCAGCCTCCTATTAAAGACATTATTACATTTCTGAGGAAAGAAAATGGTACAGTTATACCAAGTAGCAGGAAAAGATATGTCTATTTCATAAGAGCTAGGCTAAAGCTGGTCACTAGCTTGCACTAACACTGTAAACAGGGGTCCAGGAGAAAGGCAAAACACTAAAATTAAATGCCAGGGTTCGCACAAAAAAAGGGCAAGTTCTCTCTTTAAATAGGAAACAAGAATTGTGGTAAATCAATATATATTTCTAAAATTTTGAAAGTTATTCTGTACATTTTTTGAACTGCAGGAGGTGGGATAAGTCTTTATTCTCCTCTGAAATGGCTGATAGTTCCTTTTGCAAAGGACAGGACAAAAGGCTTCACTTTATTTTAATCATCCCTCTGGCTCTAGCTGGTTCTGAAAGCCACCTAATTGGCAGCCCACAAGAGTAAAATCTTCCACTTACCCACAAAAAAGCTACAGCTGTGATTGTGGGAAGGCAAGCTGCTCACCATCAGGAGAGGACTGGGAGGAAAATGCTTAGACCAAGTGAAAAAGGTGCTGTTCACTAAATACATTTGAACCATTCAATTCCATTGAAAATGATACAGGGGGGCTGTGATATTGGCATCTGGCCATTGTGTCAAGGATCCTCTCCATTTCACCTCTATTTATGTAGCTCAGTGAAAAATCCACCAGGCAGGAACCATTTCCAGTTCCTAATGACCAAGGCTGTGTTTGAATGAGTGGCTGGCAGTGGAAAGTCTTAGCACTCCCTAAATTCAGTCTTCTTTTGTAAGGACCCTCTTAAACCTGTAATCTCTTGCATTTGAGGGCTTGACTCTTCTATAAAAAATATCCCCTTCAGTTTTAATATGACTATTTTTAGCAAATACCTATAGTGAGGGAAGAAATATGTCAGGGAGGCCCAGCAGTTGTAGGTGAACAGAAGACACCAGCAGTTCAGCATCTAGACAGCATCAACATCCTGGCAAGCGTTGCCCAGCTGCTGGACCTGTATGGTCTGAAATGTGTGGTTTCAAATCCAATGGCCACTTGTCTCTGGCAGGTTTGTCCTGCACTCTGTCCCCATCCAGGTCCCCATATCCCTTCCCTTGCCCTGATACTGATGATTTTCTGTACATGGGGTGAATCAGGTAACAGGGTTAGATTAAAAAAAAAAAAATTATTAGTTCTCAAGTGATCTCTAAACCAGAATACCGAAGGGGTCAAATGAGCCCCAGCTCCATCAGTAAGGAGAGGAGGATAAAAGGTAGCTGTCACATGCCTTTCTCGTCTGGACAGTCCGTGGTGATGGCCATGTAAGTCTCAGACAAAGGCTGTAGTTAAGCTTTGGGAGAGGGTTAGGATTTAAAAAGCCCCAAAGCCTGGGGCTCCAGGGACACTGGAAGTGAAAGAGGCATGCCAAGGGGAGCACAGCACTGCCCCAAGTGCTGTGCTCCCTGCACACCTCTTACATCTTGACTACCCATGGCAGCAGAGTAAAGGAGAGGCACCTCCCTTAAACAATGGTATCATCAGAAGTTGGTTGAGCTACCTCAGATTGTGACCAGGAAAATGCCTGCAAACCCCCTTGTTCCCTAACCTACTCTCACTCAGCATTCCTCTGATGTAGGTGTTGGGAAATACATACACAGATGGAATTAACTGAATTAATAGATTTATTGCTAATGGATTGTTACTGGCTCGTGAATTAAAACGTCCATGGAAACACAGCATAAGTTGTCCTTGGAGCCCTTTCAGAAAGGAAAGTTGGTCTTTGGATTCTAAAAGGTTGTGAAACTGCCCTAAGGGCATTTCTGTTTGAGAAGTTTAGGTCTAATGGCTCTGCACAATAAGTTAGCAGAGCCGTTTCTAAGTGAGAGTGTCAAGTAGATGCCTGGGTAAGAGGAATGGAAAGCACCATGCCAACAAAAGGCAATAAGTCTGTGTCTGACAAAAAATTCCCTTCAGTTTGCCATTAAAAATAGGGTTTAAAACTCACTGATAGCAGCAGAAATATCCTAGGGTGGCAGAGGATATACCTGGAAGGGATACAACCAAGTTAGGCAGAATAACTCGAAGCCATGTACCATGCCCCAAGGTGGAGGGAATGTGAAATAGAGAAGTTTTGTGTGGAGATGGGAACGGGGCCTTAAATATATGTCCTTTATACACATGAAAGTCCTGGATAGAGGTGTTGCATGGAATCAAACCTCTTGTACAGTGTGCCCTCTGGTACACTGGGCCTCTGATCACTCATCTTTCCCCTAAAATTTATGTTCCAGAGATCCCTGTGATCTTTAATGCCCTCATCCCATTCTCTTCTGAACCAAACCAGCCCAAACTAGAGCTCAGATCAGCTCAGTACCTTGGTACAGACTAACCATTTTTATTTTGTGGTTGAATTGATTTTTACCGCAAATTAGTGAGTAAAATCTGCAAACTGAGGAGTCCAATGTGTGCCAGATGCACTCGAGAGGCTGCTGGGGATTGTGACTTTTCTTCTTTAGTGAAAAGGATGCCCTGGATCCATGGCAGTACTGGTCTTACATGTCTGCAGCTGCTGCCATGACACAGAGTGCTTTTGTGAATTTAAACTAAGGGATTAGACAAATAATCTAACATAGAGTGCTGCACTGTTTTGTTAGAATTAAAACCTTTCTACATTTTTCACCAGATCTTTATACTTTGTTTAAAAATACATTGCTCAGATATTTCATCTTAACCTTGTCCTGTTTCTGTCATCTTTTTTTTTTTTCCTGTCTATATCTTCCTGCTTGTAAATACAGAACACAGTGCTATCTAATCCTTCTTCAGTTCAACATTTCCAAGCAATTGTTGGTCAGGCTGGGGCCTATACTGTCCCCTTCTCCTAGTGAGGCAATGGTGTTCTGTGACCACCCTAAGCCATGAGCTGGCTGAGTGCTGCTTCCTACCGCTTAAGAGATCAGCCTTGTACAACACCAGCCTCTGCACAGCCTGACTCCTCATTCCAGCTGTTGTACAATACCAGCCTCTGCACAGCCTGACTCCTCATTCCAGCTGTTGTACAATACCAGCCTCTGCACAGCCTGACTCCTCATTCCAGCTGTTGCTTGAGGGAGCCTCCTCTCTCTGCCTGCACCACTCAGGCAGGGCAGAACCACACTTAAACATTTGAAGGATGAGGAGGAAACTGCATGAAGGTGTTGAGACTCTCCAACATTCCCTAGAATTGGACTTCTGTGTTTCTAGTTGATATTTTTACAGGAAATAATTTTCATGGGTTCAAAGCTAGGGGAGCTTAAATGCTTATTTTATTAATCCTTATTTTCATGGTTTAGAAGCCTGGGGAGCCTAGAGCAGACTTGAACATGATGTGGCCCTCACTGTGGAGTCATTTTCCCTTTCTGAACATACCCAAGGGCTCTCTACCTGTTTTGTTGTTTTCACTGGAAAAACATTCATAAAATGAAAGGAGACCCATGAGAAACAAGGAACTAAAGGCAGAGTACATAGGACATAGCCAAAGCCAGAGAGAGAGATTGGATCAATGGCACCATCAGGGATTTAGGGATTTTGATCTCATGTTGAACTGAGAAGGTTGCTCTCAGTTTACTGACAGAGACAGCATGAGAACAACTCGCTGTGTGTGCTGAGGGATGCTCATTTGGCTGTGCAGCAACACTAATTTACTCTAGCTGAGGATCTACACAATTATTCCTATATGCAGAGGAGAAACTAGAGCTCACAATAACTTTCTCCAATTAGCTCTGGAGAGATGAGTACTATCTGTTCCCCCTCCTTTCTGTAAAAACCCCTTATCTTCCTTGCCCAGATCTCTCAAGCATCCTCCTGTGTAATGCTCGAGCGATGCTGTTATGTGATGACAGACCTATCCAGCATATCAAGGAGGGTGGGGAAGGGGCTGCAATGGGAAGCAGCAGCTGTGGAGGTTGGTGTACTTCCTGTGGCAGTGTGGTACTGCAGTGCCTCTCCCACCCAGGCACCATGGATCAGAAGACACCCAGGACATCCAGCTCCATCTGGTCCAGGAGGGCTTTAGGGAAGGAAATAGCCAGAGTGTTATGTCCTACACACAAGGTATGGGATACCCGGCCTGCCACAAGGAAGAGTGAGACAATTTGAGTTTCACATTTTAATCACCAGCCTCTATTGTTGTGCCTCCCACCACCACTGCTTGCAAAAGTCCAAATCTGCCAGGCTTCCTTTACCCCTAGATATTTTCTGTATCCGTGAGGAATATCTAAAATCTGTGGGCTTCCCCCGGCTCTGTGGGTGAGTACTCTTTCCCATGGATCTGTCTTCTTCTTAAATATCACAGAAAAACACAGACGTGAAGAGAAACAGATCTGTAGTAGTTTACCATGGAAGCTAGCCCAAGATGCAAATAATAAGAGGGAGCACAGGTCCCCATGGGTTCCGAAGATCTGTTTGGCTCAAACTGCTGTGACATCTCAGTGCTGTGTAGCCCCACCAGATGCTTCTGTCCCTGAGCAGCATAGAGAGATGGATAGCCATTTATCCTGGCTTGAAGGTGAGCCAGCAGGAGAAATGAACCCCACTCAATTATCTTAAGAGAGATTTCAGGTCGGAGGTACAATTTACTAGAGAGATTACAATAAATGCAATGATACAGAAAAAAAACTGGCTTAAACCCACAAAGTGAGAGGACAACCTGTCTCTATTTTGGTCAGGGTGGTGGCCACAGTCCTACCAAACGGTGGTTGCAGTCCTGTTGAAAGCAACGGTCCTGTGGAAATTCTGGTGTTCTGGATCCATTGAGAGGTGGTGTCCCAGGTCTCCAAACCCAAAGATTATATACGTTTAGGTTCAGGTGGAAATGCTCAGTACCTCCTCCAGGCAGGGAGTTTTATGGTGGAATTATGTAATCCTGTGAGTAATGGGGTAGTTTGGGAGTCCTTCATGGTCTAAGCCCTTGCATCTATCTATTCTGCTGGGGCCATTGAATCCATTGTGACCCATTAGAAGAGATGATCCCCTCAGGATGGATGTAACTGCGCTGGTGCTTCCCGGAGGGAGTTAACACAGCTGAGTCATTTGTGAGGGAAAAGAAACACTACCCTGCCTTTCAGAGTTTGCCTCTTTTTCCTTATCTCATTTAACGCCCAGCTTGTAGCCTGAGGTGTTTGCCAGGTGTGGACTGTGCAGCTCCTGCAAACCACCCATCATTACCAGTTCATCAGAAATGACTTAGAGGGGAGTAGAATACGCAGTTTGCTCACACCCCTGCGGCGCTAAACTGGCCCTCCATTCTCGTAACCAGGACAGCACTGAAAAAGGGAAGAGAGGAAAACTCACTGCAAGTTTTTAAGGCTTTTTTTCCTGAAACCCTTTCCTAGATTTCCTGATCTTTGTGTTTTGGTGTGTGCCTGTGTCGGTTTACCCTTGCTGCCCGCAGAGGCAGCCCCCGTTTTCTTTCACAGCTCAGCTCTGCTGCGTGCCATGGGTCTGGCATGGCCACGGGGAGCTGGCTCAGACCCTGGGCTGTGAAGAAACCCAGCCAGTGTCCCCAGAACCCGGAGGCTTTACCTTCAAGGAGCGTGGTGTTACCCAAGGGCAGAAGTGAGTTTGAGGCGTATGGTCCGTGCTTTCAGTGCGTTGTTCACCTGGAAGCACAGAGAGCCCACAGCACATCTCCCACTCCGGGGTGCGTCTGGCACTGAGGGGCTTGGCTTCTGTAGCCATCATAGGGATAAGAATGCAAACACAGCCTGTTTTACTGCAAGTGAGATTGAGAGCTCACAGTACTAATACTGGCAGTCTAATGGGCAAAAAATGTGAGCCAGCATTTGGGACTTCACCCTCTCCTCATTCCTGTTTGGGCCAGCTCAGACAAAGGCATATTGCTCAGCTGGCTGAGCTTAACCCTCTGCATGCCCACCTGCATAGACTCTGGGTCTGCTTTATATAACTTTGGTTGCATTCCGTTCCTTTCTGAGCTGTGATGAATTAGTGTGGCTTTACTGTCGCCAGATAATACATTCATGTTTTATTTTGGCTGTCCTAATTAACTCTTTCTCTCTTTTCCATCAGTTCTTCTCTGGCAGCCTTCTGCCCTCCAGGTTTTCCTCCAACTTCTTCTTCCCTGAGTGGTATCCTGGCTGTGACATCCCATTTACTGAATTTAAGCATCCACAACGAGGATGGTGGCCAGAACCAGCTGTGCCCCTGCTCAACCATTCCCACCTCTGCCCTCTGTTCCTTCCTCCCATGCCTCCTCCTCGCCTCTCACCCCAGCACTGCTAGATCATCTGGAAAATGTTTTGACAAGCACTAAATGGAACTACTTGAAAAACTAGGTCAAAATCAACAAATAATTTTGGCTGGGGAAAAAAAAGTTGTGAAGGGAAGGAGGAATTTTGGAAATGCCATGCAATGTCACTTAGACATGTGTAAAATGAGATGTTCCATTTTGGAAAAGCCTAAATCACATCAAAGATTTTCAGACTGACTTCAGACTTTCAAACAGCATTCCAATCACTGGATCTCAAAACAGTGGGTTTTGATAGGTGACTACCCGTTTTGTATTAAAAAAAAAATTACAGAAGATTCACAAGACAATGGTGAAGTGTTTGTTCCTGGCCTGAGCAAAAAGGCCCCAGGATGACCTGAGCCACCCTTTCTTTCAGGTTTTCACTTTTTTATTTTGAGAAAAAAACATGCAAAACTTTCTTCAGTTTGACCCAAACAATTCCTTCTACCTCTCCAGTATTCACCCCACTGAAAAGACACTCTAAGAGGGATCCTCTTTCACTCAGTCCAAGTCAGGGCCTTGATTCTACCATCTTAAACAGAATTTTGTACAGTTTCTTTCATCTTTGGAAACAGTGGCAGCTCCCAAGATAGATTGGCTTTGCTGGGCTAACCGTGGCCTTTGAAAATCCACCCAGTAGGCACACCTAGAGTTTAAATATAGCGTGAAGAGATTTGAAGTGAATGTAATGCACTTTTAATGCAGCCAAGCCTAGAGGTAACAGCTTTCAGCACTATGCTTCACTCAGAGAATGAAGCAGGTGACCCACTCCATTGAAGTTTGAAATTAAAATGGAAATAAACTTCCCCAGTCATCCATCATGACACCCTCACCTTAAAAAAGCTGAGGTCATCAAGAAAAAAGATGGAATGTATTTTTAAATTCTGTTTCCATTATGCTGTGAGTTAATTTTCATGGAAATTCTGAGAAATCACTTGGGACAGAGCCCAGAAAAAGAAGGCAAAGAAAGATGGATTTTAAGTGGCTTATAGGAATTTGAAAGAGAAGGCTCTGTGATTCATTCCTGAAGTGAGGTGCCACTTCCTTCAGCCAGGAACAGTCCTAGCAGCCTCCTGGCATTCCCAGGGGTCAGGTTTCCAACTGAGACCTGCTGTGCAGGGCATGTGCCTGACCTGGCTTGACCAAGGGCATCTTTGCTCAAAGCAAGGGTGACAAAGGGCAGCCAGCAGCACCCAGAACCGCGGGCATACCCTGGGTGCTGTGTCCCCAGCCGGTGTCTGCCCACCCCAGGGCTTGCAGGCTGTCACGACCCTGTTCTGTCACAGCACTGACTTGTGCTATCCCATCTGCATCCCATTCTGAACATCAGGGATTGCAGTGTGGGCTCATCTTCACCACACAAAGGTGTCAGCAGAAAATGTGACTTCAAAGGCTGGGAATGCTCCCCCACTAAGCCAGGAGTCTGACTGCAGGGTCTGAATCTGGCTCAGAGCCGAAATGCGCAATCCTGTCAACCATTTGTGGCATCTTTCTTCCTCCAGCATCTCTTTGGTGTCTCTCGTCACTGCTGCTTGCTAATTAGCATGCTTATTGTGGGTTGCTTGCTTTTGAAATGTGCTAAGACACACAGTTCTGGGAAAAGCACACTGACAAACTTGAAACACCTGTAATTATCTGCTGTAATAGAACTTGGGTCCAATGGCAGTGAGCCATGATACCATGCTGTGTCACATCCCCTGCCTGTGAGCAGTCAGATGTCCCCTGCCTCCCAAAGCACCTTCCCCACAACCAAGCAGCACTTGGTCCTCCTCAGCAAGGAGTGCTCATCACAACCAGGCAGCAGCGCCGTTTCCACACCCCGCTCAGAAGTGTGTCTGTTGCTTCAGGGGATGATTGAGTACAGCTGCCAAAAATCACCAGGGAATCTTTAAATTCCACAGTTAAGATAATTTCACTGCCTTCCTTGTAATTTCCTTGCTAGATGTGAATCCTGTAGCACTTAGTCAGGACCGACCTCATCTTTCTCGCCTGGCCCACACTGCTGAAATCAAACTGAATGCTGTGAAACCTGAATCACTGAATGTTTCCTTAATCAAACTTCAGGGCACAGGCAGTATGACACTGAAAACCACTGCTGGAGAAAACAAACATTGTGTTTTAACCAGCACCAGCCTCCCTGCTTGATAAGGAGGACACCAGTTTGCAGGTTCTTCCACTTTCTTCCAACCTACGCACCAGCCCCTGCATCCTTGCTCAGATCACACAGCATCTGCATGATCTGAATCACACAGGCAGGGTTTATTCATTGTCACATGGCTGGAGAAAACCCACACTCATCACTTGACATATCTGCAGCTTAACCCAAGACAAGGGAGAGACCCACAATTTAGGCAGCAGTTGGAAGCTTCCTATCTGGAAGCTCTCATGGGGACACAATGAAGCTGCTCAGGCTTTCAGGAAGTTCTGTACCAAGGAGTGCACCAGCCACATCAGCACAAAATTGAGCATCCTGGAAAATGCTTTATCTGAAACATAGAGGAGTAAGAGGACAGTTGAACCCAAAGGGCAAAACCTTTTCTGCCCCTCATCTGAGATGGGCAGCAACACTATCTGATCACTCTAGCAAAAAGAGCTCCCTTTCTACCTTAAAAAGGGTAGCCTGCCTGCCTGCTCACTTCCAGAGGTGTACCCATGAACTCTCTCTGCTCCTTTAGCTGGATCCAGCTGCAGTGTTGGCTGGGGCTAGGCTCTCAGGCTGATTCTTGTTACCTGTGCCATTCCTCTTCACTAATTTAAAAATACTGGTATGCTCCACTACTCTTTGCTAGGTGCAGCTTTCTGTGAGCCCACACAGAGTGGTTCCAGCACGGTGACGAATTGCACAGCTCAGGCCACGCATCGCAGCGTGGTGAAAGTGCAAGATGGAAAAGAAGATGAGGTGGGAGTTCTACACTTGGCATTTGCAGCATTTGCCCACCCATGAAACACAGTGATCTGGAAAGAGATGGTGACATTTCTTCATCACCCCTGAGCTAATGTCTGTGCCTCTGGGCTTGCCTTGCTCACATCTGAATCACCCCATGATGGCTGCAGCATTCCTCTTCCTGCTCTGTGCCAGGTTCTCGCCTGGGCTTTGGAGACATTGTCCTGTGTGGCAAACACCAGTGACCACCTACGGCACCTCTGCACGTCCTCGATGATGCAGCCTTTGCCTCACGGGAACATGACTGTGAAGGGAGTGTTTCCATCAGAGGGTGGCACAGCCTCTCTGCTGACCAGGGCCAGCCACTGTGTCTGAGGGAGGACAGGCGACAGCGAGGACGGAGGCAGGAAGGGATGCTCCTCACTGCATGGATTAGGACAGGAGGCTGGGAGAGTGGTTGCCACACTGTACCTCCCTGGCTTGGGTCTGAAGCCATGTGGTAGCAGATACTCTGCATGATCTGGGAGACTCTAATCTCAAAGGTGCAAGAGGGGCCAAAGTGGTGATGGGAGGTGCTTTGGCCCTGCAGATCATGGAGCTGGGGTTGAGTTACAAACCCAAGCTGGGACCTCCTGCCTCTCTTCCACTGCCCTTGGTCCTGCTGGACACCAGTCCAAACCTTAGCTCTGGGTCTTTGACCACAGTATAATATCCATCCTTGCAGACAAAAGCATTTTAGAGCATGTATGTTTAAGCACCTGGCTAAAACCATCATGACAAAGGACCAAATCATGTCACCCATCCTCTCAATATAATTTAATATATATGGTGTGCATACATTCAATGGTTCAAACTCACTCAGATTCACCAAAATAAACAGAAACAGCTGACATTTGACAGCTGTTTCTGCAGGTGGCATAACAATTTTCTTATCCTTTAATGTTTGTCTTTAATTGAGAAACATGATTTAATTGCACCTGTTTTTGCACAGCAGCTTAAATTGGTTTTATAAAATAAGCAGTATAAAACTCCTTTACCTAAATTATGTGTAGATTACTTTTGATTCTTTGTTTTTTCTCAGTTACTTGTTGTCTTCTACTTTTCCCCTCTCACATTATCTTCAAATGTAATTTTTCCTTTGTTCACCATGCTTCTCCATATCTTCCTTCCTCTCTTCCTCACTCATTTTTTGTTTTTTACTTTATTTCATTGAGATTTAAAAAAAAAAAAANATTTATTGTTTTTCATCTGGCTGTCCTAAGGAAATAAAACACAAGACAATGCAGTCTGGCCATCAGTCTCCCTCGTTTCTACGGTGAAAGCCTCAAACATAACAAATTCTTAAAAGCTGCATGAAAACCAATGACGAAGTGAAGTTATTCAAGCTAGGAATGTGCTGTGGGGAAGGCCACAGCATAAATTTAACAGTTATTTTTTCTGTTCACTATGCAGTCAATCCAAACTGCAAATGGGTATCAGCAACATGATCACTGTCTGTGTTGTTTGGGCTCCTGAGTGGATAGAGAGACTGGGACAGTGGGTACAGATTTACAGGAACTCGCATTCTTTCTGCTGTTCACTGCACAACTTGCTTTCTAAATTTCCTAGAAGACATTTTATTACAGTAAAAATAAACAAAACCTCTGCTACATCTGGTTTATGGGGGGGAAAAAAAAGCTGGCGCTGAGAAAGAGAAAACATACGAATGCGAGAACATAGAGAAAAAGATTTTGGGATCTAATGCTGCCTCAGAGTTGTGAACAAAGAAACTGTTTCCTGCTGTTTCATTCCTGTTTTGTGCAAAGAAAGAGGGTTTCATGTACCTTCAGTGTAAATAAAGCAGGTCTGCAATAAGAAAATACAGGGCTCCATTATAAGCTTTTTTCTCCTAAATGAAACTGTCCTCAGGACGTTTTAAAACTTGCTAAAAATGCAAGTCAAAAAGGGATAATAGCTTTGTGAAGTGATCTAAAACGGTCCCGACATTGCACAGACCTGGTGTGTGTGTATTATCTTAACACTCCACTGGTGTTTATTTTATATGTGTTGTCACGTCCGAGCTCTGACAAGGCCTGAGCTGAGTTTCCATTCCCGAGGAAACACTTAACCCTCCCAAGGCTAACAGCCCTGTTCAAATGAACAGAGATCAGCCTAAACTTCCTTCCTGTTCTCTTGGCCTTTTCCCGTGCCCACTGTCTCCCCCACCCCACATTACACCTTCTAAGCAATCCTGTCCTCCAGTGGCATCCAAATTGCAATACTGATGGCTCCAGAGCACCAAACTGGGACCCAGGAAATTCCCAGTTTTACTTTGAACTATGAAATGTTAATGGCTGAGAAACCTTGGGTTCATTGTTTTTCACTTCTGGTTTTGAATTCCATGTTGGTCTTTTTTGTTATATTTGTCTCTTTTAACGTAAAAAGTCTGCCTTCTTTTCTTTTTTTTTTGTTTTTCCTTTCCTTTTTTTTTTTCTGTCATCTACTTCATGGCTTCTGGGATCTGGGTTTTAGAAAAGCAGCATCCCAGGCTACAGATAAAAGTTGTGATAAAGACTGAGTGGAGCTGGCATCTGTTTTAATACACTTATTCTGCAATTCCTGCTCTTGTGGCCTTCCCCAGGTGTCAAAGAGCTTTTCAAGTCCCAGCATTGGCCTCTTTACTCTCCTTGTGATGAAGAGGATTTTTGATGCCAAAAAAGAAAATCATATGGATAAAGTGCTTCATGACTCAGTCCAAAAAGAAGTCACAGACTGTTTTGCTTTCCAAATTGTTTCAATAACCTTATGCAAATCTCCAGATCTGGAATTCTGATATCCCCAATTCTCAGATTTCAGACATCTTCTGCCTGATCGATGCACGGGGCACTGTCTGGTGCATGAAGTGTTAAGGAAGTTTCCTTTATTGAATTGTATTTTCATTCTGTCTGTCTCTACTGTTCCCCACCCCACACCCCCTCAGGATTTTATAACCTCCATGCTCTATTTTGGCTAGTGATGTCAGAGGCAGAGCTGTTACCATGGAGAAGGGGACAGACTCCACTGAGATGGACACAAACATAGCCCAAATCTACAGCAAACTCGTGATTCATCAGCCAAATTGCATGTCATCATTAATGACTTGCAAAAGGGGTCATTGATAATTTTTCATTTTAATGTATGTGGTGGTGGACAAGTTTATTAAAAACTTAATCAAAGCCTGGCTAATGTTTACATCAGAAAAAGCCACAACACATGTTATTAATGAATAAGTGGAACAATATCAGGCACTCTCTCAAGAATGGTTACAAGAACATGGCTACAGAAACCAAGCTGGGGACTGGAGATTTTCACTAAAAGAAAACTCAATTACTCATTGCACGCTAGGATCAGTGTTGCAACAATGCACAGAAAATGCAAGGAGCTCCTTAAATGGCGAGGAGAGAACAAATCCAATGGCACTGGGTTGTACAAAGGGCATCTCTGTGAGGATGCACTGATGCCTTTCAAAATATTTCTGCTTTTCTTTCTTTCTTGTTTGGTTATTCCTAATGTTTGGCTTACTTCTTAAGTTTTGCTTATTATGTGAAATATTTCACTTCTGTATAACCCTCTTTGCTCGACAGCTGTTTAAACTTTTTCCTCTTCCATTACTCTAGGAACGTTTTCATAAGGCGAATGCTCCACAGTAACCTTTGCTTGCATGAAGGGGTAAGCTCAGTACCAGGAGAAGTTCTAGGAACACCATTTGGCTCCAGAACACTGTGACTTGCCATGTCTTCCGAAGCCAAATAAGTGTCTAACATCAGTGAAAAATCCTACATGCTACCTAGATTTAGGAAAAGCAGTTCAGAAACTCCAAGAAACCCTTTTTTGGTCATAGAATTCAGCCCTGAGATGCTCTGCAAAAGTTTTCTATCAAAATAGCTTCGCACATTATTTCATAAGAATAGGAAATATTCTCATCTTATAAATAATAACAGAGTTGAGAGTTATTTTTTTCCCAATCTCCTTTATTATTGGGAAGCTTTTTTGCTCATCATCTGGGTGCTGGGAGAATTTATCTCTAGCAATACAGAGGCTGAGCTGAAACACCAAATTCAACTCCAGCTCACAATCCAACATAGGCAGAAGAGCATTCAGTTCCCTCTTGTATAATTTTATAGTGTTTTGAAAACTGTCAAAAAAATTATAAAAATCTAGTTAAAATGACAGCACTAAGAACTCTTGGAATCTTGGCAAAAAATGCTCATTATTGCTCAGTGTATTGCTTCTTGATGAGGTGTTGTGGCAGCTGTAACTGGCTTCTTCGGTGATTATTAAACACAGTCACCCAAAAGCATCTCCTGGCTCCAGAATTCCCATTACTACTGATTTTCAGAAGGGTTCTCCGGAGGCAACATCACTTAGGACTCACCCTGCATGCTGTACTCTTCCTTAGGCAAAACTGCCTGTTGGAAGAGGCAAAGGACAGCTGGATCTCAAGCTTGTACCACCACATCTTTCTTTACCTTACATTCACCTTAGCCCCACTGGCATGAATGACACGAACCTACCTTGGAAACTGTGGAGTTGTAAGGGCTGCCATCCCTTCAGGATCCAGGACCCCGGAGAGCACTCTTCCATGAGTACACTACCCTCGTCCCTAAATGTCTTGACCCCTCTCAGCTGGACTTGTCCTCTGCCATGGGACAGGGAGCCCTGGCTCAGGAAAGAGAGATATAACACCCTTCAGAAACACATCCCACCCTGCTAGAGCAGGGAAAGAAAAAACAGGGGAAAAAAAAAAATAACAGAAGACTCCCAACTGTGCTGCAGTACAAAGGAATATCTTGTTCTTTTTCATATCCATATGGGAAACTTAAAATGAATTGGTTTGCTTTATGAATTTTTAACTCTGAAGCCAAACAACCCCATGTATAAAAAAAAATGTGGAATGGGAGATCCTGACACAGATCTGCAGTTCCAAGAGAAGAAGAAATACATCTAATTTTTCCCCATTTGTTTCCTTTCCTCATCTCCCATCTCCCAGCTAAGGGAGCACCCCTGCAGAGTGCTTTTAATTAAGCAAAACCCATTTGTTTAATGTCTAGAACTCAAGGAAACAGGAGTAAACATTCCTGTGAAACGCCAATGTAAATTTATTTAAGGATGGGAGTTTGTAATGACCAAATCACATCTTGTACTCAAACCCCACTTAAATAATCAGATTGAGAGAGCCCAGAGACTGCCTGGGAGCTGTTTTTAGAAGAAGAAATGTTTTGTTCTGTTATCTGAGCTGTCCCAGGACAATCCTGCCGAAAGGATGTTGTTACCAAAGGGCATCCTGAGTGGGTACTCATGAAATGACCCTTTGTGCAAACTGAGAGAGACATGGGACACAGCATGACAAAATACTGTTGCGGAAAATCATCTCACCTTTCCCTTAATGTGTTTAGAAATTATCTATTTTATTCCTTCCAAGTTGAATCTTCATTCAAGCCATCTTCAGGAAGCCATCTTCACCCGTTTCCACTCTTGGATTTGGTAGAAAATGAAGTACTGAAAATTAAAGAGGTTTTTTTTTTTCTTCTGAAATCCCAGTATTTTTCTTTTCTCTGTGAGAAAGCAAACAATACAAACATGAAGTTTTGAAAAAAAACCCAAATTTTTTTGATTTCACTGAAATTTTCCTTTTACTAAGCAAAAGGAAAAAGACCTACAAAAAAAGACCCCTGCCTGTGCCCCCCTCCATCCCATTTCTGCTGAAATCCACTGTCCTCGGGGTGAGACGTGGCTGCCTGAAAGCTCTCAGGGCAATGGTTTCCAAGAAGGGAGATTCAGGGTGGCCTCAAAACGAGTTATCTGAAAATGGTCACTGCCGCGTGTCACAGCTTGCACGCTCACCACAAATTGGCTCTGGCAAATCAAGTGTGGCTGACCTTTTTCTAAGTGAGTCATTTATTTCTGTACACCTGTCCTTGCCTGCTCCACTCAGCGGTACTCCAGCTCCGTCCTGATGGCCCTGATACTCAGAGATAACACTTCCCGCCTCCTTTCTGATTTCAGGTGGTCCTGGGTGTTAATCAACATGCTTTCATCTCTTCCTGCTGTCGTCTGCACATTCCTCTGGCTGTGGGACATATGCTGCCACTGTCTCTTCAAAGCAGCAGAGCCCTCAGGCTCGGGGCTGGGTGCAGTCCTGAGAGGAGACGCCGGCCCTCCTGGTGTGAGGGATGAGAGCTCTGCTGAGGAAAGTTGCTGGAAAACCCACGTTACCTTTGCATCTCACACTGGGTGTTAGCAAATGGTCCCAGGTGAAGCCCAGATCAGTGCACAGCCAAACTAGGAGTCCCTGGGGATGCACACGAGAAGGGAGAGTGAGGCCCTGCCTCTCCTGGGTCACAAGAACAGCTCTGCCCTGGTTGCAAGGAGCTGGGATGTATCCAGTCCTACTGCCTCAGGGGTGTCACAGCATGCCTTGTTGGAGGACAGATAGCTTCTAGGTGGAGGGCAAATTTCCAGGAGAAGCTCCTGCTAACCAACACCTAATCTCTGCTCCCTCATCTGCCCTTTCTCCTTCTTTATGGCACTGTCAGCGATGCCACCCTCTCTGCTCTGTCACACATGTACCAAAATCCTGTGTGACCTTCAGCTCCTTCTTCCCTCTCCTCCTTCTCCAACTTTATAACAAATTCCTGCAGTTACAGTTCAGCTGAGAGGGGGTGGCAGGGCCATGTTCCAGCCCTGGCACTGAGGCTGCTTCTGCACATCTGTACACACACTATAAACAGTGGTTTCTGCCAGCTGCTGAGACCAAAAAGCAGGGATTCATTTAGTCACAAGCCCCCTTTAAAAAAAAAAAAAAAAGTATGGTGAGAAATTGGAGTAATTTTCCTATTTTGGGATGTGGGAAAATGCAGGTCTCCCTGGTTATTTATGCTGGTAGTGTTTTCAGCCAGCAGTTCTCAAGGGTGTTGAGAAGGAGCTACAGCATCTTTTGGTCGAGCAGCACAGTAATTTATAACTTACAGATGAGTGCACACACACAAAAACTTGTGCCACGTATCAAACCTCAAGCACCAAAACAGCAGGCAACCACAGCCACGCTGCAGAAACCCTCCTGACAGGCCCCATGAGGAACTGTGAGAGGTAATGGCACCTGGCCATCTTCACCATCCTGGGAAAAATCCACATCACCAGGCTCTGTCCTGCAAGGCAGATTCTGCCACTGCTGACCAGGTCCTCTCTGGACAGAGTGAGTCAACTCTGAGCAATAAAGTATTAGCAAATCAACCACCATGGATCCACTGGGACTTCTCTAGGAAACCAGTTCTGCTTCATTCCCACCAATTCAACTTTACTCATCCCTACTAACAGAAATTACAACACCAATGAAAAATACTAACATGAAACGGACCTTCATTTCTTATCTGAACACTCAACACAGATCCCACTCCCTGAAATTCTCCACTGCTGGGGCAGGTTTGCTGGCTTGGGCTGGGGTACACACAATCTACTTTCAAAGCCCTGTTCTCACATGGTGACTGTGATATCCTTATATCATGTACACAGAGAGGAGATAGACCCATTCCATGTAAAATAACTAAGTGTGGTGGACAGGATCATGGGCAGGGCAATATTTTAATTTTGGTTAATGATGTTTCTCTGTGCTTTTTCTTATGTAAACTGAGAAGAGGTTTCTCTCTAAGCCTATAAACTGTGAGGCTCAGAAATATATGTAGCCCTCATGGCACAAAATAAACCTCCTAAATGGGGTTGCTGTAGGCTTGAGCACTTACTCGTCTAGTAAACTGGAACAATCCCAAATGTACTGATGATTATGGATTTTATACTATTTCTTTATTAAGTAATTGTGGCATTAGTCTCCATCAAAACTGCCTCAGACCTCAACATGCTCAGATCAAGGGATCCATTTGAAGTGAATATTTAGAGTGACCTCACATTCTTTCCATTTATATTCCAGATCCCATCTTCATCTGCTGGGTACGTACCATACCTTTCCATCTATTGGCATGGCTCTGTACAAACAGTAGATAAGAAATGGTAATTAGGTGGAGTGGCAGAGAGGAGTTCCATGAGGGATGAAGCTCATGGCCCTGCAGTCCCAAATACCATGGGCAGAGCATGGCTGCAAAGAGGAACCTGCCACCGGGCATGGGGCTGGTCCCCTCCCTCCAGTCTGCTGCAGTTGTGGAGGCCAGGAGAAGAAAAGGCAGGTGTAGGACTGGAGGCTGGGGAGCTGGGACTGAGCAGAGTGTGTCCTTACAAAACAGCTGGCATTTCTCTGCTTGCCTCCTCGGAGGCAGCTGTGTGTTTTCTCTGAAGCCAATCTCTCACTGGAGCTGCTTGAGAGCAAGCACTGAAGAGCCCCCATTGTAAATGCCACAAAAAAACACAAAGGAGAGAGCCCAAAGTAAAAAATATTTCCATAATAAAACTGTCAAGGGAAAATGAGAGACCAGAAACCTCTGTACTGCCAAGTAATTAAAAACAGTGACTCCCTCTCCAAGGCTTGATATAAATTGTCTCCTCAGAGAGGAGCATTTGGGATGACATGAGCACGGGGACCAGAGGAGTAGATGACCCAGGGAAGAGTGCCCAGGAGTTGCAGGGGATGGATACGTGGTTTGAACTCCTGCCAAGGAGCACAGAAATCCCCACTTCCCTGTAGGCTTCCTGACGCTTCTTCCACAATTTCTCCAAATTAGGTCACTCCCACACAGCCTACAAGTAACAGGAGCCAGCACTGGACCACCCAGGGCAATGGGGAGGATGCTAAGGATGATGAAGCGGAACCCCAAATGATATGGTGCAAGGGAGGGTTGGGCAATCAGAAACACACTACAGTGGAAGAGGGGCAAAGAAAAGTCACAGATGATGGTGGAACGTGGTCTCTGAGCTGTGCCCAGCCTAGGGAGGGAAGTCCTCATGTCACGGCGCTCTGTGCATGCGCTCAGCCCAAGCTGGCACATGGGGCTCCATCTATGGCCTCGTTGCAACCGTAGCATGGTGGCTCCTCAGCTGAGGTGTTTCTCTACCAACACAGGAGAGCTGACTTTGCCAAAGTCATATGTTGGCTCTGGGCAGCTGAGAGAGCTGTCCCCATGCTTCAGAAGGGATTCACCAGCAAGGAATGAAATGTGGTGTCAGGGCCCCAGGTTATTTCTCTTATTCAGATAAATACCGAGAATCTGCCTCCTTCTGTGAACCATCTGGGATTCAGTCTTCTCAGCACTGGACCAGTGCCTGTTTCCCTGCTGCATCTCACAGCCCTTTTCCTACCCACGCTGCTTTTACCAGTGGGCTGGCTGCCCGAGACAGTGAAGAATGACAGCAACCAATCACCAAAATTCAATTTCTCCCTCTCCTTCTGTTCTTACTTCCCAGGTCACAGGAAGCCCTACCAAGAAGTTGCCAAACGAGAATCAGGCATTTCTAGGGCCAGTGGTGATGAACTCCAGATCTGGATGGTCTTACAGACTCTCAGTGGAATTCAGTTCACATTTGGATTTGCAAAGTGAGTCTGTCCAACAGGCACAGGAATACCTTCAGGCTGATTATTCCTCTTCCTCACTGTAATTAGGAGAAAGCATCTAGCTGATGGAGAAAAATCATGTTTGGTTCAGCTCACAGAGCTGAATAAAAACGTCAGTGGCCTCTGAAACCCACGCATGCACCTCACGGCTGAAAAGAAAGACTGCGGGACTAGCAAGAGGACCCATATTTTTGAACAAATCACCTGCTGTTTTTAGCCCAGACACTGAGACATAGAAGTGCACCAAATGAAATAACAGATGAAACACAGATGTGGAAACCAAGACAACCAAGAACTGATGGAGTTCACATGACAGAAATAACCCTAACAGATCAATACCAGACTAGGCAACCTAGAAGAACCTGTGGTCTCAAATACGCACCTGTCAGACTGAGAGCAGAAGTTACTTCCATTTCAGAAGTGATGAGGTCATTCACACACCAGGTATAAAACACAAATGCCAGACCCTTGGCATTGTGCAGCTACCCGACAAAGGCATTAAGTTAGTTGGACTCATCTGAAGCACAGGCTTTTTATATTTTCCAAACACCGAGTTCCGTGCAAGTATTCAGGCTGCCATGGCAACGCGGTACATTTGTTCCCAAGTGTCATTTCCCATCACAATTGGTTGGGGTTTTTTTTCCGAACTTTGCCCAACTTCAAAACTTGGTTGCTGAGGCAACACCTCTCTTTAAAGGGAAGTGGTTGGCTCTGCCTATCTGTGCCAAGGCAAGGGCTCTTCTGTGGAGACCAGCGTGCTACGGCAAGGGAGGAGGTGTTAGGGAGGCTAAAAAGATATCCAAAGAAGCAGGGGGAGAGGAAGGAAGTGTGCTGAGAAGTGGCTGCGGAAGGGCAACACACGCCTTGGTGGGAGGCAGGTGGGATGGGCTCTGAGTGGGAGGCTCCGGGCTTAGCAAAACGAGCTAATGTGCCACGTTACATCACTGAGGAGATTAAATGAGATCTCGTTTAGGAAACGCTTTGCCTTTGATGAATCCTGTGAGGATCTCGTGGAGATGCATAGTCCTCACAAGACCTCTGCAAGAAAGGAATTTGTCACCGGGCTTGTTTGACAAAAAAGTGATGGAGGCAGAGAGAGCTTGAATGAACTACTGAAGGTCGCACAGTAAATTAGCGGCTGATACAGGAATAAGCCCCTGGGGGTGTTATGTTTCATTTGTAAGATCATCAGTCCTCTGATATTTAACTTACGCTTAAACAGAAACCCATTTGCCTTCTGCAGAGAAGCGCTGCAATCCCTTTTTCTCTCACTAACGTATTACAGTCCTCACCTCTGCTATTTGTCAACGTATTTGGCTGGAACGCACTGAAGCAGGGACTACTTTCCTTCCAGATAGCGAGGCCCGGATCCGGACTCTTCCTGACATCCTGCCACAATAAACGTGATCGCCATGGACGATCAGAACAGACCTGGGCGGCAGTTTGGGAACCAGTTTAGGACTGGGAAGCAGGATTGCCCGGGCATGCTTTACACAAGGTCCCCCCTCTCAGCAACTCCCATTAGCTTTGTGTTTTCCTTGCCTCCACCAGCACCCGGTCCGAGCAGCCTCTAACCATTTCTTTGCTCTGTTGTCACCTTCACACGAGGGAGCCCACAAAAGTGGCCAGAAAAAGCAGAGAAATTAGCTAGCAGAGAAGTTACAGTCATTTGGACTGTACAGGTTTCACCTACCTCTTGCTGCTTACTCTGCGACCCAGAACAGAACTTTTTACGTCCTTTTTTATGTTATCAGCAGGCTGATGACACGCTTAAAACAAATCACCACTTCAATAGGGCGTTCCCCATAGCCCTCGGCTATCGCAATGCCTGTGAGCCGGCATCTCTTCCAGCCTGGAGGTGCGCACAGGATGTGCTGCTGAAAAGCAAAGCCAATGAGTAAATATACGGGGTTGGTACCAGCTATGGCTTGACCAGAGGGCACAGCTGATTCATTACGCCAGCTCTTGCCAGGTCTCCACTTTTCAGCCTGTATCTCAGTGCCCCAGTTCCAGACTGATGGTGACTCTGACGCCTGTGTATGGGTCACTGGAGATTAGGCTTTGATTTGTTTCCATTTCAGCATTTCATAGCTGACTGCATAAGCAGAGTCAGATACAAACCCACTGCCTGGATCGCCACCTGCCTGTTCCACATCTGGGTCAATGTAGCATCAAAAAACATAAACAGCTAACACAGCCCTGCCAGGCAGATGCAAAGAAGAAAAGTAAACATGAGAAGTGCTCTTGATGTCAACAGAGAAACATACAAAGACAGAGGGCAACAGGCTTTGTCTTTCTCTTGCGTTTAATTGCTTTTGATGCTTCCTTCCCGTGGGCATTGAATTTTAACTGCCTCTTTCTAGCTGATGGAGGACATCAAAAATGGGCTATGGTGATGGCATGTCTGGCAGAGAACCTCCTGGGAGCTGCATCCTCCACATCCTGAGACATTTTCTTCTGTCCAAATACCACAAAAGCAGCACCATGAGTGACTCCCATGGTGATAATATTTTCAGGGATTGTCCACACCCCAAGACTTCTCTTGCCTGGGCACTGACTCCAGGGATTTTCTCTCACTGGTCCTGGATATTTCACAGCCTTGGCTATGAACCCCAGCTCATATCTAGCAGCATTTGCTGACATTATGAGACCCCGAGGTAGAGCACTGCCTCTGCTCTCCCATGAGTAAACACAGAACATCCCTGGGGCACACATGAACCAGGTGAAGAAGTCAAAGGAGGTCCTATAGCTCCTAAAATACTTCAGCACATGGTAGATGTTGAAGAAGACCTCAGGACCTCTTCCCTGCCTGCTGATCCCTGTGTGGGGGGAACAAGTCCTCTCCCATGCTCTAGCATCTGAGAATTGCCTGGGAGTCTCCTATTCCAAAAGGCAGGACATTCAGTAGCTGCTGGACAGCCCAGCAAACAAACAAGCAACTTCTGCAAAACAGGTCTGGACATCAGCCATATTAACCATGAGTGCTGCTCTCCCCTGTGGATACAACAGCTGCCCATTGGAATAAACAGGAAACCATTTTATCCTCTGAGGAGCAAGAAAGGTGAAGGGGTCATGACTGTAAGTTGTGTCTCTGGGTTTGGGTCATGCAGCAAGAGACACAAACAAATAGGTCTTCTGTATTTTCTCATAGAGGAGGAACTCGAATGCTGGGTTTCTATTTCTGAGCTGGTTCTCTGACCCAGCATTATCCTTTTCTCCAGTGCAAGAGGTGCAATGGCAGGAAAGGAGGTTCACCCACTTTCCATGTGATTTATCGATTACTGTAAGTTGCACCTGTACCTGAATAGGGTACAGTAAAGTGATGTTGGTGCAGCGTGGCCGTAGTGATGTTACTGTGGAAACCATGGTATTTTAACTGCCTGACTCAGGAGAAGTCAGGTAAATCAGTCACTGTAGTTCCCCCATTGCAGCAGCTGTGCTGCCAAAAGATCCGGACCGAGCACCAGATTCGGAGGGCTCTGGCACTGAGCAGTTTGTGAGAGCCATGTGGTGCTGGGAAAGCTGTTTTCCTCTGTGTCTTCAGTTTTCCCAAGCTCATGCCCTCACCCTTCACCTGCTGGGCCCGCATGAATGGCAAACCTCCCAGGCTGGTGACAGTCTCTGCACTCCTGGGCAGACCACCAAACACCTCCTCATTACAAAACACAAATAGAAGATAACTGATAAGGTAGAATGTGCACCTTTTTCTGCTGCAAGGGTCTAGGACAGTGATATTACCTGTATGCTAGATGAGCTGTCAACTGTTTCTCTAAAAACCTTATAGATATCTTTAACATTGTGCACTTAGCTCCAGAGTCCTAGTGAAATATTGAAGTTCACCTTTCTGATGATTTTTGTCAGAGACCAAAAAGTACCAGGCGCAGTTTGAAACCTGACAGACTCTATCAAGTGAAGGATTTCCAGAAGGGAAGGATGCCTATGCATCTATTTATAGATGCACATTTATGCTGCAGAGGTGCTGGGTGCTGACGAGCACACTGTGTGTGGCCAGCAAGCGTAGACCTGCTTCTCACTCAGCAAGCAGTCCATGGGCACTGGGATCAAGGCAAGCAGGATAGTGCTCCTGCTTTCATTCTGAGGCTCCAAATGGCTTATAAACCAGTGCTTCCTGGCTTTACTGGACAGAGATCCGTGGGATTTCTGGCCAAATTGCCCACAAACGAGTCTGAGAAAAAGGAAAAAAAAAAGCCTTATGAAAATATAAAAAAGGGAGGCGAGATAAGGTGAAGATAAATAACGGGGAAAGCTGAAGGGCAAGGACGAGAGGAATGGCCAAAGAGCAGCAGATGGTCCAGGGGATGTTTTCTGAGGAGTGTCCCTTGGTGTCCTGTTCCTAACAGGCAGTGCTGAGCGTTCATCCAGCAAGTTATACCCTGATGTCCTGTCTGCCTGTGAAGCAGGGAGGCTTTTACTAAACACTCTTTAAGGTGGCATGGGACAGACCACAATGGCCAGGATGGGAAATAGGAGGGGATGACCACACAGATGAGAAGAAAGAGCAGGCAGGAGGCATGCAGTGGAGGGGAGGAGGAATAAATGGACTGCCTGGCATTGCTGGGAGAGACCTGGAGTGTCCAGGAAAGAGCAAAGGATGCTGCAAAAGGATGGCAAAACATGACAAAGAGCAGTAGCAGACATTTGTACGTCACCGCTGTGGGAGAACGAGTGGTTTAGGATTTGGAAGGATCCTAGCCCAGAATTAGGGGATAGAGGCTGTTAACCAAACTTAGAGGGGGTGAGACTCAGCATGAGACCCCCACCCAGCAGAGCATTTCACAGGCACCCCGAGCCATGACATGTGTGCAGTTCAGCAGGGTCATGCCATGGCAGCATAGCATTGCTATACCACGCTCTTCCTTGGTTTTCTTGATCTTTTTGGGCATTGTCCAGAGCAAATCACAGGAATTTCTTTGCCTGCAGGAGATAACTTCTCATCCTGACAAGGGCTGAAGAAGTCCCAGAATATGTTACTGTTACTTAAACCAGCAGGTAAACTCTGCCACTGAGATTGGGCTACTGGTTCTGCCAGGGACTGCACAAAATCATGGTAAGAAGTGATCTGTGCTCCAAAAAGGTTATTATCCAGAACAGGCAAGGAGATAAAGTCACTTGCTCAACTAGTCCAGTAAGTCAGCAGAAGTAACAGGGAAGGAGTCCCAGCTTCATTTGTCTGAGATTGGTGTTTGGTGGACCAGATGAGATTATTTCTCACATTGCCCATATCAGCACATCCCACTCGCCAGTGTTTATCTCACATCCTTGAGCAATAGCCCTCAGGACTGTGCAGTTCGGTTCTGTTTTATTTTATGGAGGAAGTGACACTCTCAACACACTCAGAGATTATGTTGCTGCATTGCAACAGCTCTCGTCCTACACAGAGAAGGAAGAATTCTGAGTGGTGCAGATGTGATGACTCAGCTTTGCTGGATTTTAACAGTAGTGGAGCTCCACTGACATTTCACAGAAATATTCTGATGACCTTCACAGAATCACAAATCAACTAGATTGGAAAAGACCTTTGAGATCATCAAGTCTAACCTATGACCTAACACCATCATGTCAACCAGACCATGGCACGAAGCACCACGTCCAGCCTTTCCTTAAATGCCTTCAGGGACAGCAACTCCACCACCTCCCTGGACAGCCCATTCCAATGTCTAATCACCCTTTCTGTGAAGAACTTCCTAAAGTCCAACCTAAACCTTCCCTGGTGCAGCTTAAGGTTATGCCCTCGGACAACCAAAAATGCTGGCAGCTCAGTAGACTGGATCTCTTTGGAGTGATCCACTCACATAGATTAACACATCCATGCAGAATTAGATGTAATCTGCAAGTTCTTTGGGTACTAATTCCTTGTGGCAAGAGGTTGGCATCTTCTACAACAGCCCAAGGTTTGAATCAAAGGCACCTGAGCATTGTTGGTGACTGCCTGGTTTGGGGTGGTTACATTCATCCAGCTGTGCTTCCCAAGGAGACAAGCCAGGGGTGGGGAAGGGGCCTCCTGTGCCAGTGACAGCACTGAGGTGAGGAAGGGACAAGGTTAGGTCAGCAGGCTAGGTGGGGGAATGCTATGCTGCTCAGATCCAAGTGGCTAAGCCTGACTGGTTTCACTCTTTCCACTAGTATTGTATTTGAGAACAGTATTTTTGGTCATCTAAGGATACTTGGACAGGGACTTTATCCCAAATCTCAGCATGCCAGAACTTCAGATGAGACCAAAAAGAGACACCTCCACCAGAAGGATGACAGTCCTTTATGAAGTAGTTATCATTTGAGAAAAAATTTGGTCATCTTCACCAGCAGGACCAGCAATCCCTTAACAAGTAGATATCACCTTGCACCTACCCAGTTGAGAACTGCTGTTCCTCACAAAATTTCCACCTGCAGTGCTATGTTCAACACAAGTCAGCACTGATCAGTGATCTCAGGTTCCAAACAATACCAGTTGCGCACATCCCAGCTCTACTCCTTGTGATAACACTGCATGCATTAATTGCTGAACAATGTTGTTTCAAGTCGTATGTACACTTACATAACCTCATACCATATAATCAACACATTTCTTGGCACGAAGAGATCAATCATTCTGATCCCCATCACAGAAATATACCTCAGCTCTCTATCGTGTCATGAAAAAAACATAAAAAAATTAGAATTTCCAACCTCCACACCTGCCAACGCCCAGCACAGCTTGATGTTCCTGGAGATGATGGCTCATTTAAAACCTCTGAATGACACACGACCACCACTGGCAGCCAGCAGCAGCCAAAATCTAGCCGTGTCCTACTGCTCCAGCACAGAGAAAAAATCACAATGATGAGGGGGTGACTGAGGAAAGAAAGGAAGCAAGGAGGGAAGAGGGGAAGCAAGGCACGTGATAGAAATAGAGCCCTTTGCACTGTGTTCCCTTACCCCATCCCTGTCTCTCCCCACACAGCCCCATCACTGGGTGTTCTTTCCAAGACTGGGAACAGAGGCTCACAGTCTCCTCTGGAGGCAGCATCACCAGCAGGCTGTGGGTGCTGATCCCACACTCCCACACTCACTTCCCTGTTTGCTTTGCTCCTGGCTACACCTCTGAAAGAAGGTCTATGGACAGGCACTGCCTGCACCTTCGAAGCAAGGACAGAGGTACTTGTGGGAAGGTGGCAGGGGCTGAGAGACCTGCAGGACCCATTACTGCAGCTCTGCAGGGGCTGTGGCTCGTGCCAGAAAAACAGCCACGACACCATGCTGCTGCCTCAGGCCTGTGTTGACCCTGCTCTAAGAGCCACTCCTGACCCTGCAAGAGCAAGTGCTTGATCAGGGGCACAGGAGCTTATGAGGAGGGCAGGATGCTTTCTGACAGACACTGGTAGTTTTGAGAAATTTGGTTTCTAGGGGAGGATGTAGCCCTCTTATTCCCACATTCACTTACTCTCCCTCCTCCACAGAGATGATCCCCTCCATGGAGCAGCAACATCCTCTTGTTTTCCAATCCAGGGAGCACTGTGAGGACAGAAGGTGGTGTCTTTTTTTTCCCTAAGGGGAAAAGAAGGGGCCCCCTTTTGCCCCAGTATTGCTTGCTCCAAGAAGTGCTGCGAGGTGCTTGGCACATGCAAAAATATGGGGCAATAAAATCACTAGAATGAGAGACCTATCCCTGCCTATCCCTTTTGAGTCTTTGGGACAGCCTTCTCTTCCTTCCAGCTCTGCACAAAGGCTGTTCCCATCCAAAAAATTTGGAGAATGAAGAGCAGAAGGCTGTTTCCCCAATTTGCAGCCAGTCTTTCCCACCCCACCACCACCCCAGCCCCTACAGATTTCCGACTCCACAACCACGTAAGTAGTGCACCACGTGCCTCTCAAAACACCCAGAAGCAGAGAGATGTTGTTGAACCCCCATGTTTTGCAGTGGGGCCCAGCCCTCCTGTGACAGCTGCCAGACTGGGCGCACACCACAGCCCCTTGGGACCCCTTGGTTTCCCCTCTAGGAGGAGGCAGCAGTGCCATAAGCAGGGCCACAGCTCAGCATCCTTGGGACTCTGGTACCCTCTGCTGGCCCTGAACATTTCTTTTGCTATTGAAACCTCTCCTGGGGTTTTTCAGCTTGAAAGCAGACACAGGCACCAGCCTCTCCACCACCTGCAGCAGCTTTGCTCACCCAACTCTGCCATCTTCAAAAGCCCCCACCAGTGCTCTCACAGCCAAGCTGCCGAGGGCAGGGACCTACCAGCACCGTACATCTTTGTGAGAACACTTAAGAGAGCCAGCACTACTTCCCTAGAAATAACAGAAACCTGCCCAGTTTGTAAGTGCAAGGTTGTGCAGCAAATGCTGAAGGGGAAGCAGCTACACAAGGGCACCCTGGGGCAGTGCTCAGGAGAGGCTCCTGGTGTGTGGGACAATCCTCCCCAAGGCCACTGGCATAGATGAAGGAGGTGACAGGAGTACACCACATAGCTCAGGGAGATTATCCTGCATCTGCATCCTCACTGGAGCAAGCAGGGAATCTTGCCCATGCCTCCAGCAAGGCTTTCACACAGCCTTTTAACACTGCAGGGTAAAGAGTTTCCCTGCTGCAGCCCTGGGAGAAGGCAAAGGAGGATAAGCAAAGAGCAGGGAACAAGTAGCAAGTAATTTCCTTCACTGCCACTGGCCCAGGGGGAAGAAAGCAGCAGGCTGCACACAGGAGTGGGTAAAGTGCCTCCCACACTGCTGAGCCCAACTGGACCACCTGTGCCAATAGGCTTTGTGCCTTAATACACAAACCCCGAGTGAGAAATGAGTTTCTGCCTTCAGGGCTGCATGAGGCTGGAGCCTGACTGAAGACAAGTGCATAACAGAGGGCAGGCAGGAGGAACACATTTCCAGCCAAAATCCTGCATCACCTCCAAAGAAGGAAGGGGATCCATGCCCTCTGCCCCTCAGGGCCAAAGAGCCCGAGCTACCAGTATCAGTTTTTATTTTAATACAAACTAAAAGCTTTTGGAATTCAAAGAAACACGGACATGACACAGCAACAGAGCACACAAGGGAAACCCTGACCACCCCAAACCCTGGTTCAAGATGGAGGCCTGGGGCTGTTTGGCTCCCCAAGGAAAAGCTTCTTTCAGGAGCAGGCCCCAACTCCCTGGGGCACTCTGCCTGCTCCAGGGCAGGTGTCAAGCAGCAGCAGCTCCCTCCCGGAGCCTGGGACAGGGCAGTCACTTGATGCGGTACAGGACTTTGCGCTGCATGCGGTGCTGGATCTCCCCCCGGCGCATCATCAGCTGCAGCACCTTGTAGATGGCATGTTCTGGGTACTTCTGCAAAAGGGGAGAGCAGGGGAAGATGAGCCAGCACAGAACAGCTGACAGGAGCTCAGCAGAAACCTGAAACCTCTGCTAAAGCCTGGCTATGACTCTCCACAGTAGTCCAAGACACTGATGCTCCCTTCCTGTTTCACTGTTTCAGGTCTGACTGCAGCCAATGTCACAAACCAAATGGATCTGGTTTCAAGGGTAGGACCCCAAACAAGCCCCAGACCTCAGAGCTTTTGCAGAAACTTGCCTCAGTGCCCTTAAACTCTGCAGTCACTTTGCACACCATTCCCTACAAACAACTTCAGAAGCATGACCAAAAGGCTCTCCGGTCCGCTCTTGAGGAAGGGGTTTCATGCCCCCAGCAGCAGCCTGGGGTCCCTGGTTTCACAGCCCAGCCCTCCATGGGGTCCCCAGCCCACCTGCCGCATGAAGTCCTGGACAATGCTGTGCTCTGACACCTGGGAGCCGATGGCAAAGCGGCGCTTGAGCTGCTTCTCAATGCGGGACAGCATCTCTTGGTCCTCCTGTGTTGTGAAGCCTTCTGCCCCTGCAGGGAGACACCGTGTGAGCTCTCTGTGCCGCCCAGATGTCACTCTCCAAGACATGGTGCTCATCTCCTGTGTCTCCCACCACATCCGCAGAGCTTAGAGACTTTAGGGAACCCACAAACAACTCCACCATCAAAGGCTGTGGAGCACCAACCATGCAACTGAATGCAGAGCTGACTGCTGGAGCTTTCTTCAAACCCTTTGTTCCATGCTGCCCAAGGAAACATATTCACCTCCACAGAGAAAGATGTTAGAGGATTAATAGGTTGGGGCATCACCTCCAGCACCAGACTCTTGCTCTTGGGACCACAAGGGGCCAGATCAGCCATCCCCTGACCAGCACAGGAGACCCTCAGCATCATTTGCCATTGCATTCCCTGTGAGGCACAGCCCCACAGCCACGATGGCCCCTTGCTGCCATAAGCATTGCTTTGTCTTTGCTCAGACAGGAGGTCCAGCACCTGCCCCTGACAGCCCTGTCATGGGAGAGGAGCTCATCTCTCCCTGCCCCAGGCAGCCAGGCCCAGCATGTCTCTCCTACCCAGAAGCACAGAACACCTCCTTCTCACCTGACAGGTTGCCCGACATGGCTGCATCAAGTGTGGACACCTGGAAGAGCCGCAAGGCCTCCTCAACATCTGCCTCGGTGGCAAAGGGCTGAAGCCTCATCTTCGCCAAGGACTCGGCAATGCGCACAATGGCCTCCAGCTGCCTGCAGCCAGAGGAGACAATCCCCGAGTCCTACTGCAGCTCCAAGGGTGTCTTCTCCTTCCCCCCGACTCTCACCATCCCCCATCTACCCCACTCCAGCCACCTCCTGCCTCCACCCACAGCACTTTCAGCGTTTCCCTGCCCAGGGCCACACCCTCACATCCCAACAGCACGCAAACCCCCTTTCTGGGCTGCCCCAGTAAGGCAGCCCCAAGCCCAGCAGTGCTGGTGGGCGAGGAGGGGGTGCTCACCGGACGGTGATGGGGATGCTGGAGCGGCGGTCGCTCTCCTGCTCGTGCTGGCGGGTGCCGCTGCGCATCAGGATGTAGCGGTTCTTCAGCTTCTCCGCCGCCCCCGCCGACAGCCGAGGGCCACACTTCCTGCAAGGGGGGACAGGAGCTGGAGGCAGGACCCCTAGGTACCCCTCCCTTCCTTGGACCGTGCTGCAGCACCACTACGAGCTCCTCTAGCATCTCTTTTTTCAAGGCAGGAGTTAAGGTCACCCAGGCGGAGCGCTGGGTGGTTCGCCTCTCACCACCGCCTCCCACCACACAGCCCGGGCGCTGCTGAAAGTCATGCCTGTCACTCACGTCCGACAGAAGGAGATGAGCTTCTTCAGCTTGTTGAGCTCAATCTCACCCTCCACAGCCTGGGTCTGCGTCAAGGCACTCACGTGTAAGGACATCACATGCTTGGCCAGTGTCTAGGAAAGCAGAAGGCAGTCAAGACAGCAGGAAGCCCCCTGCCTCCTCCTCCCAAAGAAAGGGGCACCTGTGAATCCCAGCTGCACCCTCACAGCTCAACCCACCATGTCTCGCTCCTCATTGTGCTCATCCTTAACGATGAAGATCATGTCAAATCGGGACAGGATGGTGGGCATAAAATCGATGTTCTCCTCGCCCTTGGTCTCATCCCAGCGCCCAAAGACGGAGTTGGCAGCTGCCAGCACCGAGCAGCGGGAGTTGAGTGTGGTTGTGATTCCAGCCTGTGGGGGAAGGCAAAAAAAGGGATGGTGTCAAGCCTAACGTCCAGCCCCACCTCGACGTTACAGCCGGGCAAGAAGGCCATTACTTCAGTGAAAGGTCCAAAGCTGTTTTCAAGGACTCATCCTCAATCGCTTGCATTTAAATAAAGCCCCCAACCAATTGCTCTGTAATGGTGGGGCTGGACCCACATATCTTTCTGGAGGAGGGACTGGCTTCAGATGGGACTTGAGCACTGAGTAATTTCATTTAAAACCTCTTGTCAAGGGCAGAGACACAGGAGACCTCACCCCAAATTTGAGATCTGAGACAAACACTGGGCAGCCAGGGCTGAGTCCTCCTGAGCGGCTCTGGCACAAAGCACAGGTTTGCAGGAGTAGCCTGACAGCGACCAGCAAGGAGAAGCCATGAAGTTCAGGCTGCCCAAAGCCTCCAGGCAGGGTGGACCAGTCTCAGATGAGAGAAACCAGCAACTGTCAATACTACTGCCTGGGCTCTAAAATGGGCAATTCTGGCAAAAGATATGTGACCACTGGTTGCTGTGCTCTCAGGTTCCCACCTCAGGACAGCACACATCAATCCACAGCTCACCTTGGCAATGGAGATGGTCTGCTGCTCCATCGCCTCATGGATGGCTACGCGGTCATCCTCCCGCATCTTTCCATCCCAGGAGAGAGAAACCAGGCAAGGAGAAAGAGTCACCATCAGTCACCCCTGCCAGACCACTGCTACACACCTACTGAAGTGACCCCAGCACAAAGCTCTGTGAGGACCTCTGCCCAAGAGAGCAGGATGTAATTGAATTCCCTTGCAGCCCCATCCCCCTGACCTTCCCCGAAAGGAAGTGAGGCAGTCTCAGAGGAGTTGCCCTTTCTCCTGCAGCTCTGGGACAAGCTGCATCCCAAGGGCTCTCCTTCCCTCTCCCTCACAGGCAGCCCCACAGGTACCTTGTCAAACTCATCGATGCACACCACTCCCCCATCTGCCAGCACCATGGCTCCTCCCTCCATGAAGAAATTCCTGGAGGAAGGGTCGCGGATCACCGAGGCTGTCAAGCCGGCAGCGCTGCTGCCTTTTCCCGAGGTGTACACCTAGTGGGACAAGGAAAGGGACAGCACATCAGCTGCTGCAGCACCCAGGAGCCCACTGCTCCAGCCGAGACAAAGCAGCCCTGGCTCTGCAAAACCCAGAGCTCCTGGGAAAACACAAGAACCTCCAGGAACAGCCCTCACCACATGTAAAAAGCAGATGTGCTGGGTAAAGAGTAGGACTATTGCCTCATCCCAAGCCTCAGACTTTGCAGCTGTGACACACCGGAGGGCATGCAGACACACAAACACAGATATTAAGTACAGAACAGGGAGTGATTCATTGTTTGGTGGGCTATTGCATTAGCTTTGTTTTCCCCTGGAGGGAACAATACAGTCAGAGGCTGAGTTTAATAGAGACTACAAAAAACCACAGCTGAAAACATAATTCTATGCCTCAGCTCAGGCTGGAGGTCCGTGCCTGAGCTGCAGTCAACTTAATTTGTCCTGACCAGCCAACCCCTCTGCTGATCAAGCCTCAACAAAAAACAGCAGCACCAGGCACGTCTTTGGACATCTGCAAACAGCCTGGCTCACAGCATAATAAAAGGCATAACCTGCTTCCCCTTCCCTCCCTCATCCCTTCTAAGCTAGTACTGCCAATGGCAGTTCACACCTCTGCCAGCAAGTCCACCTGTGGATGCACAGGTGGATGTCTGCTGTGACCACAGTCGTGTCTCTGGTGCTACACAAGGGGCAGAAGGGAGAAAAGGGGTGCACTACAAGTGGGCACCTCAAGCCACATACCCCAATGGGCGAACACTTCTCAACAAACTTCAGCAGTTGGGATTTGGCTGTGCCAGGGTCCCCCAGCATCAGCAAGTTGATGTCCCCTCTGCGGGTCAGGCCATCCGGGAGCCTGGAGTGACAGGGTTGGGAAAAAGTCAGGGAGAAGAGATGGTGAACCTTTATTTTGATAACAAAGCACTGACTTCGATAACAAAGGCTGACTCTTCCCCACCTCTTGCGGGAGCCTCCAAACAACAGGCAGGCGATGGCCTTCTTGATGTCAGTGCTGCCATAGATGGAGGGTGCGATGCTCTTGGCAATGGTCTCGTAGATGTTGGGTGTGGCAGCAAGGCGACGAAGTTCCTCCTCTTCTTGAGGGGTCACCGAGCCAGTGAAGCTATGTCCTGTACAGGGATGAGGGGAATGATGCAACAGTGAACAAATGGACGCTTTAAAGTAAATTACACCACTCCCCACACACACACTACAACCGAAATCCCCTACTGAAGATCATGCCAAGTGCCACCAGGTGGGAAGGGAGGAGAGGGCAAGCATCTGCTAACCCAGCAAGGCAGGCTGTGTCCTTAGAGGCTGGTAAGAAAAAGCATGGATCTTGGGCAAAGCAGCTCTGCAGGAACCAGAGGGTTCTGGTGCAGAGGGAAAATTACAGTCAGAACCATGTTTCAAATACAATTTAAACTATGGACTTCAGCTGGTATCCTCAGGGATGGCTTGGCAGATTCTAAGATCAGTAAGACAAAACCACTTAAATACCCTGGAGGACTCAGGCTGAGACCTCCTCATCTATTATCACTGAGGAAAAGTCCTACAGGACAGGACTACAGAGAGTCCAGGGCAAGTCAGACCCCTGGAATGGCTTGAACCTTCTGCCATATAAACAGCAGAGAAGGACCAAGGCTGTGATTTCATACCGTCCTTGCTGAGGGATCACCTTGCTCAGGAATGGGGCTGGGAGTGTCTCCCAACACCAGGGTAGCAACACAGACCAAATGCACAGCAGAAGCAGCCCTCACCTGAGCCCTCCATGTCCACCTGGATGCCCACCACGCGGATGTAAGCGCTCCGAATGCCCACCCCCACATTGTAGCGGCTTTTGTTCTTGCTCTGCGCAGATTTCTTGATGGAGTAGATCCCCATGATGGTGACTCTGTTCCCTGGGACAACTTTGTCACACAGGTACCTAACAGGGGAAAGCAGAGGATGGTAGTGGGAAAGGATGGCACCAGCAACAGCCTGCAGGGTCAGGATGGGAAGGCTGTGCCAGTACCTGTCACAGTACAGCTGCAAGTGCCGGGGCATCTCCCCATGCGGCACGGCATCCGGGGACTCCTGAAGTTTCAGGACCTGGAAATCCACGCACTTGCACTTATCTGGCATGATAAAATAGGGGTCCAGAGGGCACCTTGGGCGTCCAGCTTGCTCTCTGTGCAGAGAGATCAATAAGGGAAGGCTGTTAGCACTCAGGAGCCACCCCTTGGAGCGAGCCTGTAGAGGGGACAGCAGTGACAGCAAGGAGCAGCTGCCCCTTCCAAGCAGTGCCACATCAGCAGGTAAGGGCAGACACACGGGGCCAGACCAAAGGCCATCAAGCCCTCTCTTGTTTTCACCAGCTACCAAATGTGTTCATGAGAGCAAGCCAGAGGCAGGGTGACACTTGTCTGAGCATTCTCCCTGCCTCCCTCCCTTCCCCTGCTAGCTGTAAGCAGGGAGGAAGGTAATTCATTAATTACACAGAAGGTAACAGTACAGACTCAGTGACACGGCAGGGCATTTTTCTTTACAACTTCATGCACGAAGCAAATGTTAAGTGGTTTCTGGTGAGAAACCAATTAGCAATGTGACAAGGCTGCCATCCACCTCCCAGTCTCTCAAGACATAGCTGCCTTGCTAAATTACAAGCTCTCTGAAACAAAGAGCAGCTCCATGTCCTGCTGCTGGTTGGCTCAGAACGGCACCACTGATGCCCGATTCCATGCAGGGCTTCCAGGTGGGGCAACACAAGAGTGCACATACACTCATGCAGTCAGGGATCAGGAGCGAGGTGCTGTACAGACCACACACAAGAATGATCCCTAGCCTAAACCCCTCTCAAGTTGCTTTATAGTTCAGGTGAAGAAAATAAATACTGGCAGGGATGAGCCAAAGACACAACACACCAGGACTGGCTGCCTTGAGAGCTGCAGCACAATGGCAGTCTAATGCTCACAGTTCTCACAGGCACCAAGAGCTGTAAAGCAGGATAAAAAGGCTAGTAAGAGAACATCCCTAAGGAAGGTAACACAAAACAGCTCCCTCAATGTGGAAGAAAGAAGCTCCTTTTAAATAGAGGAGAGCAGCTTAACACAGCATTACAGAACAGATGGAGGCAGGAATGAACCTTTACAGGCAAAACTCCCTATGAATAAAAAAGAACTCCCTGGACAGGGTCACTCAACACTGCAGGCAGCACTGACCATGCAGGGTCACAACCAGCGTGACCAGAGATGGACAGAGCTAACACTTGCCAGCCACAGTTGCACACTGGTACAGGGGAAGCGGGAAGGGTGGAGGCAGAGGAGTGGAGATGCTGCTGCCTGGGAGCAGATTCTGCAATGCATGCGATGTAGCAGGAGCAGGAGGAGGGAATGCAGTCTTTTCTCCCCCTCCAGCCTGCTGGTGTATGCCATTGTCAGTCCTTACGTGTTGCATTTCCTGGGCAGAGCGTAGCCCTCCAGGCCCGGGCGCACTGCGATGTTGCTGATGGTGTTGCGGCAGCTGCGGCACTGGATGGTGATTCTGGTGGCTTTGGCTCTCACAGGGGTTGCTGCAATTACAATCCCAGGGATCTTCACAAGGTGGGACATCTGGTCAGACTGAAAGGGAAAAAGGTGAAGGGATCGTGAGAAAGACATCAGTGGAGGATGGGTGGGAAACTACAAAGCACGAGAGCAAAGGACAGAACACACTGTATAGAACATCACTAACAGCAACAACGTCCCTGCAGCAGGAACCAGATTTTTTTTTTGCAGTCAGATTTAAGCTGCAGTGTATCACTGCTTGTAAATTTGTCTGTGACCTGTGTCCTGAGCTGTGTGACCAGGTACCAAAAGCTCCCCTGCAATCACACCCACGCAGGCATCGCTCTGTGGCAGCCGATTCACTTCACCTCACCTTCAGGCTGCGGATATTGGCTGTGTTGGCATCTGACCTCAGCATCACTTGGATGTCCTGGAGAGTCTCCTCCCCTGAGGGACGAGGACGAGTGACCTCATCTGCGACTTCTTTGGCTGCTTCTTCCAACTAGAGAGGGAACAGCTGTGCTTTAATGGGTCTGTCACAGCAGAACGTCAGGGCTGCTCTCCCGATGTGACAGTGTTCTAGGCTGCCAACCAGGTTGCCACCCTCCATCCTTACCAGCTGCAGGTGCTCTGCTGGTTGCTTGTACAGATAGTCCGCGAGATCTTCGTCAAAGCTGGCCAAGTCTTCCATCTCCACCTCCACCCAGTACTGCCCCAGGTTATAGTGCCGTTTGAGCTCATCCCTGGAAGGCAGGAAGTGGCAAATGTGGGCATGGCAGAAAGCACCAGTCACCCACAGTCGCCTTACAAGGAGCAGGGATCAGAAAAGGCAGGTTCTGCAGGGAGTCCTTGGTTTGGAAAGCAAACAGGGAAAATTAGGTGAGTGCTAGGAGAAGTGCAGGGGAACCTGGGCAATCTTTCACCCAAGCCCACTTTGAAAGGTGACATGAGACCAGGGACATCAGTGCTTGCAGTGGCAATGTAAAGTATTTACTGGAGTTACGTGACCAGATAAACAATGAGAAAATTTCTATGTAGGACAAGAACTATTATACCTAAGAAGCTATTTAAAAAATAGGAAGCAATAACAGAACAGATAACATTTTCCTTAAAAAGGCCAGGAGTCATGAAATTCAGAGGTGAAAGACCTCTAGTCCTTGATTATGATGTATCTCCATATTTTCTCACAGTTGTGTCTCCAAACTGCATAGGAAAAGGGATGACCAGAGGAATTTCATAGACTTGGAAGGCATACGTGGAGAGTGCTGCAGCGATTTTAATGGACACAAACAGTACTCCAGACCAGAAAGCACTACAGCTTCAAAGACAGGCCTTGAATTTCCTAACTAAGTGCAAGCCTGGCAGTGTGGATCCCTCTACTGCCACCTCTGCCACTGCCTCGCAGCCTAAAAATTTGTGAGAACACCAGACCTCTGCTTTTCTATCAGGTTAAATATGAACATCTCTTAATACTGAGCTTTTTGCGGCCTACGAGAAGAGACAAAGCGGCTGTTGTGTAAGTGGGGTGTGCACTGCAGGAGGGAGGTTAACAGCAGACTGGATGTGCACGTGGGGATGGGTAAGGCTCAGAAGAAGAAAAGGGGACACAGCTGCACCTGTATTTGAAAGTGAAGCCCGTCCGGTCCGTGCCCACCCGGTACTGCCGCAGGAACTCCTTGAACCGCTTCTGCAGCTGCGACTTCCGAACCTGCCCCTCGTCCACGGACGCATCTCCCCCCAAACTGTCGCTGTAGTAAATGCCGGGGTCGTCGAAGCCGGACATCGCGGCTGTTGCTGCGCTGCGGGGGCGAGAGCGCTCGGTCAGCCCCCACCGCCTCCGGCCCTCGCCGCGGGATCACCCATCTCCCATTGCCTCGCACCCCACCCCACACACTAGCCGCGCTCTTTCCCCGCAATGCCCCAGGACCCCCGATCCCGGTCCCGATCCCGGTCCCGATCCCGGTCCCGGTCCCGGTCCCGGTCCCGGTCCCGGTCCCGGTCCCGGTCCCGCCCCGCACCTCGCTCCCCGCCGGAACCCGCCGCCAACTTTTTCGCGGCAAAAGCGGCGCGCGGCGGAAACCAAAGCGGCGCAGGGCGCGCGCACCGNGAGCGCGCGGCCCCGCTGCCGCCGCTGATTGGCCGGGGCGCTCCGCCCCCTGCCCGCCCCCAGGCGTTTGGCGGGAAATATGGGAGCGAAAGGAGGGGGGGCCGCACCATTGCGGCGGTGCGCTGAGGGGGAGCGGGTGATACCATTGCGGGCGGGGGGAGCGTCCCGGGCGGTGCTGGAGGACAATGAGTTAACGAGTGGTGTAGGCTCCTGGGGCCCGTCACTGCTTCACGGCTTCAGGACACGAGCTCTCCGGGATGCCTGCCTCCTGGCTAGTAGTGAATTTAGGGGGGAGGCTGGCAGGTCCCTGGGTGTGCATTTTGGCCCTTCCAAAGCGTGGTAGTGCGTGCCCTGAATGAAAGAAAGCTGGGAAGTGGAGTGCATGGCAAGGGAGGTCTCAGCTGCAGCCCCGTGGGAAATAAAGACGGTGTCACTGTTGCAGAGAAACCAGATGTATTCGTAAAGATCATAGACAAGTCCAAACAAAGCCTTAGTCTCCACCTGTGTGGACTTGAGGCTGTCTGGCCTCCTTCAATGTGCCATAACAATGGCTGTGAGGTACCCAAAGCACCATCTGAGGCTATGATGCCAATCAGAACCCATATTTTCCAACTTTGAGGTCGCAGTCAGGCTGTCTGGGCAGTGGAGAGGGGCTGAGTGGTGTAGTGTGATTCTGAGCTCAGGGGCATGCGTTTGGCTCTTTGGGACCTTAGATACCTCAGCACGGTTTAATGAACACAATGGTTTTGTTGGGGTGGTTTAGAGGGACTGAATAGATAGAACTTAATGCAAATCTAAATGAACAAGTTCTTATACTTGAATAGCTATAAACCCTCATATCCCTGCTTTTCAAACATCTGACTATCTTTTTCAAGAATTAACTATTTTTTGTACCAGGGTTGGCAGGTGGATCCAGGGAGGGAATTATTAAAGAGGGTTGGGGAAGGAATGTAGAGTAGATAAGAACCCGAGAAGGATGACAATCCTGTTTTCCCACTGCTCATTCTCAGCAGGACCTGCCTTCTGATTCTTGTTCTTTGAGCAGGTTCAATGCTGGTCATTAAAACAGATCAGTAGGAACACATGTCTTTGGGATTAAGGTCACAGCCAGAACAGGCAGATCTTGGAGACAGGTTGATCACAGAAGCTTTCTGCTAGAAAGAGAGGACTCTGAGGTGATACAGAGCAGTTTTGTTTTTGAAGTACCTGCATTTCCACACCTGAGCTGCAGCCTCTCCTGCACTGGGAGAGCTTCCGGAGCAGGCAGGGCCTGTGGCTGGACACAGAGGTTGGAAAGCAATCTGTGTGCATGGCCTGCTCCAGCAGTGCTGTGTGTTTGTATTGCCTTTAGCAATGCCACATGTGTGCAGAGTCCTGGCAGTGAGGGAGGTTGGTTTGCCATTCGTGTGAGGGCATGTGGTTGTGTGCTTGATGCCTCCCATTCAGCTGCCTCGACCAAAACCTGGGATGCCTTTAACTTTTGTGCGGTGAAAACATACTGGCAGTTCTGATTCACGCTGAAGTTCTTAGAAAGGCAGCCTGGTAACACAGCCCTTCGCTGGCAGTTCAGAGACAGCTGTCCCAGTTTCCACCAGCTGAGGGTCCCATCCCCTTTTGCTTGTGATAGAACAGCAGCCGGCTCTTACGTGCCCCTTCCACCACTTAAAGATACTTTACAGGCTCACTGACCTTCATGCTGTTTCTAGAAATAGAGAGCAGTGTGTAGGAGCTGAGAGAACCTGCCCCAGTTTATAATAGGTTATTGTTAGCACCGAGTGGGAGCAGAGTCTGGCTCTGATGATAGCTCCCACTTCTGTCTATTGTCATGTCTGTGCAGGCAGCAGCTCCAAAAGACATAAGACCAGGAGGAAGAAAGACACCTCCTTTCTCCCCGGTAAGGCTTTAATAATAGGAAGCACCATGCCTGAAGACTTTACGTTGAAATTTATTATGTGTATAAATTATACAACCAGACAAGAATGACACTGTATCTTCAACAACTGTCTTTTGCTTTTCAAAGACCAAAAATGATTGGGAAAAGAATGAAGAAAGGCCTACTAGTGTCATATAAAACCGTCTGTAACCCATGGGAGCCATGTGGCTCTACAGAGAAAATGATCACAGTATTAGCAGTATAAAAAAACTGAGCAAACAGAGCTCCGAGGAGCTCCATATTTCTGTGGAAAGACAGATGTCAAAGCTGTGTTTCTGATCCTGTAGGGTTTTTGTAGGCACTCTGTAAAGCAACGACAATTCTCAGCCATTGCTTTTAGCCTTTTCTACCCTTGGTTTTTGGTGATAAAGTTAGTCTCTGAGAAGAGGTCACACCAAGCACAGGAGAGACTTTGCCTGAACCCCCTTACAGCACTCTTTGATTTCTGGGGACAAAAGTCTCCTAGTATTAGTGGCAGAACCAAGATCACAGTACCCAGTCGGCGGTAATTTCTCTCGCAAGGACTGGGGAAGGTGGATTAGTTCAAGGTGAGGGAAGTCACAAAGAGAAGGTGAAGGTCCTGCTTTTTCACATGGCAAATAATCCCACGGCGACTGTCATGGCGAGGAAGCTGAGCGCCACGATCCACCGCATGAGGGAAGTGGTGGGTGTTGTGTCTGCCTTTCTCATCTGGGTCCTCTCACTTTCTTTCCCAGCTGCTGGACCTAGATCAAATAGGGAGAAAAGGAGAATAAAGACAAGTGAGAAGAGGTTGTGGCAAGAAGCTGCCAACATGCCATGTTTGCTCTCCCCAGTGCCAGAGCACACCCTGCTGGAGTAGTCCAGGGAGGAAGGAGAAAGCTCAGAGCCCAGCTGGGAGAAACAGTGGCAGCAGGTTCTGCTCTCCCAGTGGAGATGGGAAGCAGCAGACTTGACCTGGGAATCACAAAGGCTCACAACCCCTCTGCCTGTAGGTGACTGCCAGCCTCTTCCCTTGTCTCCTTACAGGCTTGTAAGCGTGCTGCCCAGCTCCATCAAACCCCTGATGTGTGCAGAAGACAGACAAATACTTAAGGCAGAATCTTAAAAGAGGCATTTTTTCTCACTGATTTAATTAGTTAGACATCTAATGGCCTTGAACAGTCTTCAGCACTCCAAGCAATTTTCACAGTACAATTTCAGGATGGGATTCCTCATCCAACAACAAGTTTTTCTGAAAACCTAACTTGTATGCATGTATTGGGCAAGGAATGGCAAAGTTTCACAGAGGACCTTTAATGCCTTTCCCACAGAAGGCACTTTAAGCTTTGCTATCTAGAGATGCTTAAGGCAAGGTTTGCTTTTCATTCTTTGCCATGGTGTGTGAAAACTGTGTGTGGTTCAATCCAATATGAACTGGAAAAAAATCTCCATTTTAGTTTCAGAATGTGTAGGTCACAAGGGTTTTTTTATTTGAATTGCATATCATCATGGAAACCACTCTGCTCTGTAAACATCTGAGCTCGCTCCTCACTCAGGTACAGGTCTGACTTACAATCTGATTACATTTCACCATCCAGAGCAGTGCTCACTCTCTGGAGTGTTTTCAGTAAATACTTCTGGAAGGCAGGAAAATGATCAGAGGGAGCTACAGTCCAAAAAGACAGGCTGCTGGATAGGGCTGTGTGTCCAGAAGAACCTTCTGTCAGCATCACAGCACCATGGCTGATCTGCAGCACCCAAAATTGATGCCTTTCTTTCTGTGAAATCAAGGTTGGTTTTCCCTGTGGTGAATGAACTTTACATCTAAAGCCCTAGAGATGGGGAGAGGAGCCTCTTTTTAAAGCTTCCTCACTGACACTCTTTCTGGAGAGCCCACATATGTTATCTGTGCTCTGTCACGTCTAGAAGAAGCTTTGCACACTGCAGTGCCTCTCCTTGCACTACCTGCTAATGGCTGGAGAAGGGATGGGGCAAGCACCTCGTGCTCGTTTCCCAATGGCTTTTACAAACAAGGACAGAGGAAGGGAGGAGAAGGAAACGAAGGAGCAATGTGAAGACCCTGCCCTTAGAAGTGTCTTACCATGCTCATGTGATTTGTTGATGTTCCTTGTGCGAAGGTCTGCCTTTGGCTGCACAGGGTGACCATTCTCCTGGCCCTTGGACACCAGCTCCTGCAGTGCCTCGAACACCTGAGAAGAAGGAACACTGTCTCATTATGTGGCCTCCTCTTGTTCTTTCACTGGAACCCTTCCCCCTTCCCCACACACTTTAGGAACTTGAGGAAGACATGAGGCTCCAGTCCAAGTCTCCTGGCAAATTTTGCACAGAACAAAAGCTGCCTATGAGGTCAAGAGGACATCTTTCAAACTCCTTGTTCACTTTACAGGTTCTCCCTGAAGCTTTCAGCTAAGGAGAAGGCTATTGCCTACCTTCTGATGGAAAGGAAACCAAGGTACCTGTCACTTAGCCAGAGTCCACAGAGGACCTGTGGAACTTTACCACAGAGGCAGGACAGATACTAGACAGTAATCTCCACTCCCAGTATGAATAGTGGCACATGGAAGAGACTGGATTCAAACACTAAGGGAGGGAGAAGAGCTTTTCAGAGACCACTGTTTTATTTGGCTCACAGGTTGGACAGGCATGGGCCATCCAACTCTGACTAGCTCGCCCTGATCCACAACTTCTCATAAACTCCCCAGCAGAAATACTGGCCTTGTATTTCCCCTGTAGCTATTTTCTTGTTTGAGAGAGGATGTGGGCTGGCAGGGCTGGCTGGTTGTTACTCACCTGTATATTTAACAGGAAGGCTTTCTTGGCCTCCTCCATGACTCTTTTCTTTGTGGCAAGGTCCATCTCGAGAGCATTCATGCGGGAGCGGTAGAGCTGCTTGAACTTGGTGGCGTTGGAGACGCCATCAAAGGTGAAGAAAGCCAGCCCTTCCCCCGTGCTGGGCAGCTGGAGGGCCTTCTGGGCAATTTTCTTCAGCACCTGCCCCCCTGACAGGTCTCCCAAATACCGAGTGTAGGCATGGGCCACCAGGAGCTCTGGCTCGTTCTTGCCTACGTAGTGGAGCCTCTCGACGTATTTCCGAGTAGCCTCAGGACACGGGATCTCTTCCCTCCAGTTTCTGCCATAGAAGTACTTCAGGTCTTCCTCCAGGGCAGCTTTGCGGTGCAGCTCCACCGGGAAGTACACAGGGGCATAAACAGGGTTGTTCTTGTTATGTTCAATCTCTTCCTCCAGAGCAGAGTAGATGAAGTACAGGGATGCTGTAACGAGCTGAAGGAGAAGAAAGAGGATGAGCTACAGGTGCATCTGTTTGTCTTTTTCAAGTCTGTGGGACAAATTGTGCTAACAAAAAAGGTACGTGGGCACACCCACTATGAATCATGCACATCTGTTATGCAGATTTCCCGTGTGGAAAACAGAGTGCAAGGTACAGGGAGACACTGTTTAGCCCTTCTCTTACTGCTTGAGGCAGCAATCAAGCCCTTTCCAGAACGTATTGGTCTTACTTGCTCTTAAAGTCACCGCCTTGCCTTCAAGTTAAAGCCTTGCAGCTCTATGTAATGTAAACTGGAGCCCTGCTTAAGCATTCCTGGTGTCTTCCCATTCCCTCAGTCAATAGAGAGGGTATTCCCAAAGGTATCCTTTCTGGTACATTGTTCAAATCTGAATGCTCCAAAATGTGGCTTCCCTTTGTGGGGGGCCCTTGTGAGATGATGACACACCCTGGTTATTTTTCAACATATTCATCCTGTCAGCATCCCACCATCCTGGGAACTGAGGCACCACCACTCTGCTCACTCAGGCATGCAAGTGGGGTTGCCTCCTCGGTTGCCCCAGGGAAACAAGATAAAAGGGAGCTGGAAGCACAGCCTGCCTCTGAAAGATGCCTTTGTGAAGGAGTGCTGTGAGGCTGTGTTCTCCCCTCTGTTTGGAAACCATTGTTATTGTTGTTTTTCCCAGCTTATGCGATACTTTCTTCTATTTGCTAGCTTTTCCACGTGGTCTGAGACAATATAGCTGTGTTCTTTCCTTCCCCAGGCATTCTGTTTTCAGAGGCTGTTACACCTACACCACCCCTTCCTTACCCTGGCGTCCCTTGTGAGCAGCAAAGGGTAAAAGATGAAGGTGTTGCAGTACAAGTGAGTAAGGTTTGGGGAGGGGGAGCACTATGCTGCTCACAGGAAAGAAAGCAGTTTACTTTCTCACAAAGCAGTCAGTTCTGCAGTGAAAGAGTTCCCGTTTCAACCTTTCCCTGCTGTGCCAGCAAACAGGACTTTGATAAGCACACGGGCAGTGACTGGTTGTGGAAACAAATATCCACCATCTGGGGAGTCACGTAGCAGGGCAGATATATGGGTCTGCCAAGGGAGTAAACAAAAACAGTTTTTTAAACAGTAACCTGTAACCCAGCTAACCGGAAAAGAAACAAAATATGGGAACATTGCCTTACAAATTAAGCAAAAATATAGCTCAACTGATTGTTTTCAGAGGAGTGATTTAATAAGAAACATAGCTTTTTAAAACTTGTTAATTTTTAAAATCCATGTCCCATCTCCTTCCCCTGACGGTGTGTAAAAATCGTCTAAGAAACAAAGTTTTATTCCTGGAGGACTTTTTACACTCTTGCCTGTCTCAAAGTTCACTGCCTAACCAATGCCATATTTCTAACAGCAGGAAGTCAGAACCTGAGATTGAATTTATGCTTGACTAAGTATTCTGAATGTCACCTGTCAAATATAAGTAGTCTCTTTCCTACTTTTGTGGATTTATTTGCCGAGGAACAATTCAACAACAAAGTAATTAAGCCACAGGTTGAATCGGTAGCTGTTATTTGCAAGTCCATGCGTCACATCCTACAGCCTCTCAGGAATTTCTGGCCCAGGTGTTTGCTTTGGTTTTGCTCATGGCTTTGTTATGTGGCTCACATCCCAGGAATTGTATCTAGCCAGGTTAGGCTAATATGTGGAAATGTTTCTCTTTTATCTTGGAAAAAAGCAACAGGCTCCTGCTTGTTTGCAGCAGACATAGATTGCTCAAACTCAGTCTGCTTTTGAGTTATTGTTCATGATCTCAACTGTGGTATAACTCAAGTGACAATGCAAAGTTCAGTGCCAGCAAAGATCCCACATCCTCACTTTCTCACCATCCCATCGTTATTTCTAGCTGCAGCTGCCTGGAGTGTTGTAAATATAGAATTCCCCCTCTTTTGGGCATTTCAGCTGCTCAAGTATCTGAACATAGTTCTATCTCCATTAACTATCACTGGCAATAATTAACATGCAGGCATTTATAAAGAAAGAGAAAAGCAATAGCATTGGTCCTATCAACCTCTTTGTCCTGTTTCTTGTGTTTCAGCTTGGCTGCCCATCCTGATATGCACAGTCCTTCCACACCTTCTGCAACAGGAGCCAGTAAGACCTCAGGGTGCAGGATTTTGATGTTTTTCACGTTTTTCTTAGGAGATGCTGATACCAGCATCATATCCCCATCCTCCTTACCTGTACTGGCTCCATCCTCCCCCTTTTAGTCCCCTCACAGCCCATCTGATCTAACTGGTGAGGAAATCTCATCCCCAAGCAATGCTTCTCTGAAGTACCTTAAACTCCTGGAGTGACACCTGCCCCTTTTGGAAATTCCTCATGAACGGTGTGTTCTCTGCCTGCTCGTGCACCTCCTTGGTAGCTTCCTTCAACAGTTCTGACAGGTCTGTGGACATTCTGGGAAAGAGCAGTGAAACAGGTATTAGTGCTCTCTGCTCTGACAAAACGGATCTTAGCTCTCCAGGACAAAAGAGGAGCCTGGGATGGCAGAAAAAGGAGCAGAGCATTCCCGAGAGCTGTGAATGGGAACCAGAGAGCACCAGCTTTCCAAACACAGTCCCGAGCAAGGAAGACCGACAGACTCCATCCAGAGGTGGAAGCAGCAGCACGCCTTTCCCTGCAGAGCAGGAACAGGAACAGCAACAGCATGCCGAACAGCAAGGGGGAAAACACAACACTCCTCTGGTAAAACACAACACTCCTCTAGCAAAACGCTTCCCTCTCATGCCCGTCCCGCTCTCACCTTTCGGAGCTGTGTGACTGGGAAGTTTCCATGTTTCTCCACGTCGTTTCACTCCTCTGCTTCCCTGCTGTTGCTCGTGCTTTCCTCCTTGCTTTCGGCTCCCAGGACAGCGAAGCTCGGAGCTGGGCAGCCTGACTCCCACATCCAGCTTTATACGGCCGGGCCACGTGAGCAGCACCGCTGACCTCAGTGCGAGTACAAACTTCTTGCAACACAGCAGCACTTCCCTTCCCCGCCGGGCTGTCAGCCTCTCCCGGCCCCGAGGAACCAGAAGGAAGTCACCTGATGCATCCTGATAACTAAGCACTAACAAGAGGATGTCCAGCAACTTCTCTCCTAAGGGTGCCTGGCCCTGTAACCCTTTCAGTGCCTTGCCCGTGGCAGGCAGAGCCCGGGTAGTGGCAAGAGGTGCTCGTTGTCCTGGGGACAGTGGGGTTGGACAAGGAGGGTGGAGAGTGGGGTTGGACAAGAATTTACAGGAGATTTAGTGGTTTTAGAGCCTGGGGCAGGGAGAGCAGCGTCCTCTGCCTACACCCCAGTCTGTGTCCCCTGCACCCTGCCTGGAGAGCTAATCCAGTACTCGGCCTCACCTGCTTGCTACAGCACAGCTCAGGTCCAAACATCTCATCTCCTGTGGCCATGCACATCTTCAGAGGGTCTTTCAGGTAGCACAGTGCTCGTGAGCCATGGGATGGGAAGTTCAGCAGAGCAGATTGGGAGCACACAGCCCTCATGGCAGGGAGCACAGCAGGGACCTCAGGGTGCGGACCAGCCGTGCACCCCCGGGGCAAGCTGGCTGCTGTGGCACATACATGCACCAGCTCTGGCCTGCAGGTGCCAGAACTGCCCTTGTGCAGTTCCCCCTCGCCTGTGGCACTGGGCAGCAAACCCTGTCACTGTGCACAGAGCCAACACAGGTGTGCCAGCACTGATGGGCAGCGAAATCCATTCCATGCTCTCTTGCTCCTGGAAACAATGGCATCTGATTTGTTTGACAGCTGGCTCCTGTTGTCACCACAGCAGCGTGCAGGGCAGTTTAGGAAAATAGCACTCCATCTCCTAGATACCCAGAAGGCTGGGGGAGCTGAAAAGATATCATACAAGGCTTGGGGGTAACTGAGGAAGGCTGCACAGACTTTCAAAGGCAAATAATTTCTCTGATTTGGGAAAAGAACTGGACATGGTGCTTCTGCCAGTAGCTGTTGCTCTCCTGGTTTTTTTTTGTTTGTTTGTTTGTTTGTTTGTTTGTTTGTTTTTTTGATAAAGTGGTCAGTGAAACAGCCAACAGAAAAACCTGGGCCCTTCTTTCCCACCTGTAGCTATGCTGGAAGCTGGGCTAGCAGGGACAGATGATGCACTGACTGGGTGTACTTTGGAAAAGCAGACATTTGTGCTCAGCCCAAAAGAGCAGGGCACTTAGAGCCACTATTCCCCTGCTGCTGTGGGTGTGAGGACGTCCCTGGTACAGTTGTGCAGGGGGTGGTGGGGAGGCAGAGCCTGGAGTGGAAAGGAGGACTGTGGCATCTGCCGTCCCCCTGCAGCCAGTTCCCTCTGTGGATGCTGCCATCCAATCCAGCACCTTGCCTGTCTCCCTGTCACTGCACCCCCACCAGCCCCAGCAGGGCTGGGGGCTGTAGGTTAAAAGGCTGTTCTGGAAAAAATATGCTTCCTTGCTTCTTTTTCTGACTCCAGCAGACATCTGGCTTGCAGTGTTCAGGAAGGATTACTCAGCGTTTCCATCCTGACTCAGCCAGACTTTTCCTGTCTTGCTTTTGTCTTTTAAAGCAACAGTGCATGCTGGCAAAAAGCTGACATGTTCCATTCCTACCCCCATGCCACTGCAGACAACTTGCTTGCTTTTCTGTAAGGTAAAATAAATGTAACAGGATGTCTGAATCTTCAAAGCAAGTGTGACAATGCCCCGAACATCTCCTGAGAGTGCAGGGTCCATGTGTAGAGCAGAGAGCGACACGGACAGTCCCTCCTGGAAACATTGATACCAGTTTGCCACAGGGATGGCCCCAAAATAAATGTTTCCCTCTGGCACAACTCCTTAAAGCTCTCATTTTCTGTCATTTTCAGTGAGTCCTATTCTGACAGGGGAAGCTGGAGCACAAAGTGAACCTCTAGTTGTAGCGGAGGGAAGTAGGAAACATATGAGAATTCTATGAGAATAAGATTATTACGATATATTATTTTGTAAATCATATGAAAAGAATCCAATCTTCAAGCCCTGTGCCTCCTTTCACCTGCAGCTCTGGCAATGCACCCAGTTCTTCCCCAAGGATTTTCTGGGGGCTTTCAAGCCAATGACTTTGTCCCTAGCCTGCCTGCCTTCTTCCAAGAAGCTGCATGCTTGGAGGCTCTATAAAGGATGTATCCAAAAGTCCTTCTCCCTTTCATCCAGGACCGTGATAGGTCTGAATGAGACTGGGGGGAAGAAAGAGAGGGTCTAGTCATGTTGCTACCATTCCAGGTAGGTTTTCTGGCTTGTATCCATACTGCCCCAGGACATGGAGCAGGACCTCCTCTGGATCTTGGTGCTTTACCTTCCCCTCGACAGGTCACAAGGGATGCAGCTCACCTCTGCCAGGAGACTTGCAAAGGTGCAGACAAGCAAGCCATGCCCCACAAGTGATTTATGCTGTCTGATCTCTCACTGATTTGGGTTTCTTGGGTTGGGGCAGCTGTGAGACTGAGCCTAGCTCTCTGGAAAGTCCCAAATGCCCTGGAGCAAGATGGAAGGAGAACTGAAAGTGGGATGTCATCATCTTTGCAGTTGCTGGCCTCCAGCATTTCTGGACCTATCCAGTGTTCTGCAGCAAGGACTTGAGTTGCTTCTGCTGTGCTATTGCTTTATAGTGGAGGGAAAGTCAGTGACACCGAGCAAGCCAATGTGCCAGCAGGGATCTGTGAGGGATCTCTCTCTCAAAGAGAACTTTGGAAGTCAACATTTGAGAGCGATGAATGGGGAAGGAGGTGTGTGCTTTTAGTGGAAGGAACAAACTGGATCCCAGAGAAGAGTGGGCCATGGGAAATCAGGGGCCAGCCTGCATCCAAGTCACTAGGAAATTTTGCTTTAGTATCGCTGAAGTATCAGAGCTGTGGTCTGCACCGTGCCTGCCAGAGGTCCTGCTGTCGCCTGCTCTCCCAGCAGGCTGGGTGGTGCCAGAGCCACTCACTGCGAGGGCACCAGCAAAACTGCCCAGGGGATTTCCAGCAAAGACTAATAGGGTAGCCTCAGACAAGAAGATATTTGTAAAAGTTCCTGCTGGGCTTAAAAGCCTGTCTGCACATCCCAGCCCCTGAGAAAATGCTTAGTCATGAGGTGGGAGATGAATGGTTAAAAACAACAGAAAGTTATTGAGGGGTCAGTGTTTCCCTGTGGAACAGGGAAGTGGGGAATTTTCTCCTCTTTGTACATTAACAGCCTATTTTGCCAGTAGATTTATGGCCAGAAATATCTAGTTACACAGGCAGTCACGGGATGCAAAGTCAGCTCTCCAGAGTCCCTGGTGGGTAGCGCTGTTCCACGCTGGGCTCTGGCAGGCAGCTCCCAGCAGCTCAGCTCGGCTCAGCTCGGCTCCGCTTGCGTGGGGAAAACCGGCCTGAGCCAGCTCAGAGAGGCTGATGGGCTCTCTCAAACCGTGACACAGCAAAATGCAGCTGCCTGGTTTGCACTCGGAAAGCTGACTCAGTAGCCGGGATTTGCTGTGTAATGGTAGGGGAAAAAAGGAGTTACAGTAACTACTTAAAATGGCTTGCTGGAGAAAGGAGTCCGTGCTGGGGTATACAGGGATATCCTGTGTGTTAATTTGTGTTTACCAAAGGGAGATTGGCTTTCCCAGCCCTGTCCTGGCAGAACTGAGTGTGCTTACTGCTCTCTCAGCATCCAAAAATCCCAGTCTCGATCAAAGATACAGGCGGGAAAAAAAAGGAGGTCAAGAGTCCAATGCACTGGAAATCCCTATGGAGAGCTCAGGCACTGCTGCTGTCCACGGGGCTGGCTGTGCTGGTACCTTTGGAGGGTTGTATAGACAGGCATGGCTGTGCTAGGCAAAGCCCACACACAGGAGCCCTGGAAAACGGTATGGTGGGAGATGCAGGAGCAAGCAGATTTCTCAGGATAAATGAACCAGCATGACAAAAATAAGAAATGCTGATTACAATACATATTTTCATAGATTTATGGGTATATGTGTGTTGCAGAACATTGCTGTCTCCAGCACATGGCTATGAGCAAGGGGAGAACCTGGCCTGTCTGGAAGGAGAGCGGGGAGAAGGAGGGATGACAGAGCAAGCGCCCTGCAAAGCATGTGCCTGTCCAGGGTCAGGCAGCGACCTAAAGCACACAGCAGGTCTCCACATTGTGGGTACACTGGGCTGAAATTTTGAAGGAGGGTGCGTAGAGCCCACCATGCTTCCTACTGTCTTGGTGGTCTTAGGAATCAATCCTATGTCCAGCTAGGAGCTGCTTTGGCAGCCAAAGGGAAGTGTGGAAGGGAGCAGGGCAAAGGTAGTAAATAAAAACCCCATTTGTGGAAGTGTTTCAGTCAGTGCTGCTGCCTCCTTTGTTTCGGTGCCACAAAAGCAGAAAACAAAGTCTGTCCTGACCGTGAGACAGAACAAACCGTAAAACTTTGGATTTGAAAAATTGCACGTACGCAACAAGGAGGACCTTGTACCGCACTGCTCACACCCCTTTCTCAGGAGCAGGAGGAACTGGAAGCAAAGTTTTGCACAGAAAGTGAGACCCGAGCCCCTGCTGCCCGCAAGGTTTCCAAACCACCTCTGCCTGGTTCCCTGCTCCAGGCTATAGGAGAAATGCCGGGCCGCAGGAAGGGGCTGTTTCTGGATATTTCTCCAGTTGTCCGGAGCAGCGGGACGGGGGCCAGGAGCAGCAGCTGCAATCTCAGCGCTGCGGAGGGACCGCCCTGCCATAAAGAGCCTCACGTGGAGCCTGCTCCGCCGTGACTCAGCAAAAGCCCCTCCGCAGCCTTTACTCAGCGATCGCGGCCGCCCGGCCTGACCCTGACTCAGCAGGACGCCCACGCTGGGAAAAGGGTGACTCAGCACTAGCGGGTTCTGGGGCTCATGCGAGAGGGGGGAGCCCTGGTGGAACGTGCGGCATCGCTCACAGCCGCAAAATGTTCCCCTTTCACAGCTGTCCTTCCCAGAGCCGCACCGGGCGAGGCAGGAAGGCTTGGAAAAGCTGGTGTCCCAAGCTGGGAAAGCTGCACGCCTCTCTGACCTGGGGACATGTGGAGGATACTGTGTCCATCTTCTCTGGGACCGGGACAGCCCCTGCTCCGTATGGGGGGAATCAAGGCATGGGGACACTGCGGGGCTGGATGGGCACCCAGCTTTCACTTGTGCTGTTGGAGAACAGCAAACCCTGGAACCATGTGTGGGAATGAATCCATTTTAGAGACTGGCATTTAGGATGTGCCAAATTTAAGTGACTTCCTCATAGGGTGTCTATGGCATAGCCTGTGCCCCTTCCTTCACTCATTAGCAAAGATCGCTCCAGGGCAAGAAGACAGGACCTTATTTACCCCCTCGAGCTGCTGTTGTTTTGAGAGGGTGACAGGAACATGCTGACGAGGAGAAATAAGCCAAAGAAGGGTTAGAAAGGGCAGGTATTTCTTCAAAGTCCTTAGTTTAGGGCAGAGTGGGCTCAGCATTGGAGAGTCCCATGCAAGATGGAGCTTACAGACTGCAGCCCCTACGGCATGAGAGCCAGAACTCCCCTTTTTGGGGAGATGCATTCCCGAGAATCCCAGGCACGGAGGAGTCAGGGCTTTGGGCTCAGTGCTTCCCCTGAGCAGCGCTGGGCACAGCAGGACCTCGGGGCCGCGGCGGCAGCTCTTTAGCTAAATAGTCATTAACAAGGCGACGTGGGATTTGAATTGCAGTGTTCAGCTGCTGGGTGTGGTCTGGCAGAAGCCGACAGGCACCAAAGGTGCTCGCAAGCGGTGAGACTGAAGGTGCCTGGTGTGGGGTGAGCCACCCCCGACTGCCCTGCTGGAGCTGGTGGTTCGTGGTGTGTGTGCCAGCACGAAACATGTCCCTGCCCAGGGGCAGCGGGGCAGTGCTGGCAGATCACCGCTGACTTTTCTTTTTTTTTTTTTTCTTTTCTTTTTGGACTAACACTGCAAAAGAGCTCAGAGAAATTGGCACCTCTCTCTCTCTCTCTGAGACTGTTCTGGTATTTAAGTTTGTTTTTTTTTTTTTTTTTTTTTTTGGTCAAGCAGCTAAAAATACCACTGAAGTGCCTCACAGCAACTTTTCTAAACACAGATTTTCTTACCCCTCTGTGCTGGTTAAAGAGACTCCCCTAAAGCCGCAGGAAAGCCGTGTCCTTGCCTCACCCCGCTGTCAAATTTGCTTCGTGCCTGATCCACGCTTTTCTGCCGAGATTGGGAAAACAAGCGCTTGGATACAGGCACATGTAGCTTTTCTGCGCTGGGACGGAATTCCTGATCCCCCCGAGAAAAGCCCTGCTGCAGAGCCCCTCTCCCTGGGAGTCTCCTTGCCAGGGCTGAGCCCCCAGCCTCACTGTTGCACAGTGTAGCACCCCTGCACACCCGTTCGAGGACTCCCGGCAAGGGCCAATGTCCAGCCCTGCAGGAAGGCTGCTGGAGACAGCACTGCAGCAAACTTGTGCTCATGGGGAGAGATCCTGTCAATGGCCATCTCTATTCCCTTGCTCCTGAGCACTGGGGCACACACTTTTCCTCTCATTTGTTTCTACATTTTCCTATCCTCCCTCCCTCTTTTTTTTTTTTTTTTTCCTCCCCCCCCTCCCTTTTTTTTTTTTTTTTTTTTTTTTTGGTCTCTTTCATCTCTTCTTGTGCTTCCATTTGTTTATCCCCCTTACACAAATAAAAATGAGTTACCTACAGAAATGTTTTCCTTCCTCACAACCTGCCTCTCTGCTGTCCACTGGGTTTGCACCATACCCTTCCCAGCATCTTCATCCACCCTTAGCAGCACCAACAGTAATCTGACGGAAAGGGGAAGTGGCTTTGTTCTCATTTTGTGAAGGGAGGGAGAATTTTGTTATTCAAAATAAGCTTTGAGGAAGTTTTGACGTGGCAAAGCAACATGAAAGTGCTGTGGAATGGAGAACAGCCTTCCCAGTGTACTGGCTCAGGACACTTCTGTGCTGACTTTGTGAGATAATGCTGTGGGAAATGAGGACATATTTCTGTTACCGCCCTTTAAAAAAAATTCATGTACTATTTGGAGGTTAGTGGTTGATAGAAGAGAAGCATGTCATTTTTTGCCTCTGTGAATGCGAGGCTGGCATGCCAAGCATCATTCTGCTCAAACATCCTGGAAATTCTCATTAACTTTTAGCATATATTTAGTTTTTAGAGATGTGGAGCAACTCTGACCCAGTACAAGGAAGTTATGTCTTTCTTCATTTGGCATAGCAACAGCTGTTCTGGGTCATGCAAAATATCTGTCCCGGTCAAGTAATAATTAATAACCCAGTGTAGTTATTAATGGATGTTTAGGCAGAGCACAAGCACCTCTTCCCATCCTTCGTGCAGTCACAACGTGTGGATGCATGGAGTGGTCGCTGTGTGAGTCTGCACAGGGCTGATGGTTGCAGCGAAATACTAGAATAAGGAAACATTTTGTTTTGTTTCTGTCCGGGGGTGGCTGAGCCTGCTAAGCAGGTCACTGCCAAGGGAGGGGCTGTCCTCGGCAATCGGGAAGCCCAGGCTGGGTGTGCGAGGGACCACAGCCATCTGGTGGTCAGAGCGGGCAGGCAGAGCTGTTCTTTCTAAAATAGCAACATCAGAAAGCTTTTAAAAAGGGAAAGTAATTTAAAAGAATTCTTTACAGTGCTGTAATTTTTTTTTTTTTTTGCAATCATGAAGCAGTTTTTTTGCTGATGCAAAGTGCCCAGTCTCTATGTAAAGTGATTCCTTGCAGAAATAGCAGGGTTTTTTTTCCCTTCTGAAAAGAAACCTTGCAAAATTATTCAAGCTGTTACTGGTATAATCCATAACAAGTACGATAGCACTAACTTGGAATCTTTCCGTATCTTCATCCCCATTCTTCATATTTTCAGTTACTTGAAAAAGAGATACATTGTCCCTGTCAGATAAATCTCAGTGACAAGCACTGTGACCATGGCTGGCTGCATGGTGGGGAGGGGACAGGCTCACCCCGGGGGCCACAAGCAGCACTCTGAGTTTTCACCTGTTGGTGATCGATTCAAACTGACCTCACTTGGCAGACACCAAAAACCCTTTCCACCTGTTTGCCCCCTGACGAAAATAGCAGCAACCCATTTCTCCTGCACTCAAGTCTTCCTTGGGGACAGTTCCCTCTTGGCTTTGCCAGGTCCTGTGCCGGCTCTTTGGGGAATTAAAAACAAGGTGAAAGTGAAGACGGGGGCTTTGTCCTGAGGTGGGGTCAGGGCATCCCAGAGGCAGTAAGGAGGAATTTGAATTCCCCATACTCAAGATATCCATTCAGGAATGTCTTCATCTCTCCTTTTGGGAAAGTTGCAGGCAGTGCTCCGAGGTAGCTGGAGGCACTGAGAACTTTCAGTGCCAGCTGAGGCATGAACTGGTGTTAAAGCATCAGCAGTGTGAACAGGCTGGTACCCTGCAGAAACACTGACTGGCCACCAGAAGCCCTTCCCTCCCAGCTGAGCCAGGCAGCCTGCGGCCAGGCACTGGCCAGAGGGCTTGGGCCTTGCTTGCTCTCGAGTCCCTTCCAGCACCACAGTTACAAAACCAGCCTGTGATCCATCATGACCCTGCTCTTGCTTTCTCTCTTGCACGTGCTCCAGCAGGGGAAGTTCAGCCACTTGGCCCTCTTACCTTTCTTCAGATGAATTTTCAAATCCACTCAACCTCCTTTTAAGAATGCTTCCCACAGCTCCCACTCAGCTGGGCACTGGAGAAGTGGCATAGGGACAACTGAGGATATCCTGTGGATACCAGAAGGCCCTTTAGTAGCAACTGTATTTCTTGCATGTCTTTGTAAGTGACTTATGGGCTGCAAGGTGGGTATTCAGATATGGCCACAAGGTAGAGATGGAAAGAAGAGGACGTAGCTCGCCCTCTTGCTGTTTTGAGACAGGCTGTAATCATCTCCCCTTAAGACTGTGGTAAAAAGTAGGGAGCACCTGCCTTGGCTCCCAGCACCCTCAGCCCCCATGCTCTTCTCTCAGCACCAGTGCCCTTGCCCTTTCATGGAGAGCAAATGTGGCTGCATGGTTTCATCCCTCTTCTCCCCACAGCATCCTCCCCGCCCCACATGAGCACAGACAGCACACACGTTATCTTCAAGGGAGGCTCAAGTCTTTGCTCCTTTAATGTGCAGTAAAAAAAGACAACTTTCCCACACTCAACAAGAAATCCCACGAGCTGGAGCCCTGAGCTTGGCACCCTCCTCCCTGGCTTTCGTTTACAACTGGGCAGCATGTGTGGTTTGCTCTGAAGGGTTTCTCTCCCCATGAGCAGAGGAGCTTCTGGCTGCTGCAGGGCTGCTCTGCTGGCATGAGATGACTGATATCTCGCTTTCCCTCTGTGCTGGCCAGCTGAACAAGCTTCTGCAGCAACAGCACGTTCCCACAGTGCTGATGGAAGGGCCTCCTGCTTTAGGGGGACGCAGCTCTGTGACCCTGACACACACAGCCACCCTGAGGGAGTCTGTAGCGTTGGCCTGGCTCAGAGACACTCCCCACACTACGGCACGGTGTGGTGGAAGGCCTCAGTGGAAGTGAGAGAGGGAGGTAGGATCACATTGGGAGAAAAATATGATAATGGAGAATTAAATTAACTGCAACTAATTTGCTGAAGGCACATCCTACCCTGTGGGAGACAGCCCCTTCAGCCTGGGGTACCGCTGGCAGTCCTGTGTGCTGCCAAAGGCTTGGACGACTGGCTGTCATGCAATGGAAACATCTGGGCTGTGGGTAGGATTCTGGATAAACTGATGGGGAAAGGGAAGCGAGGAAGAGGAAGAGAAGGGGTTGTGAGTGGGAAGGTGTTGCATACCACAAGCACTTGTGCAAGAGAGATTAGAGCAACAGGGTCCCTCTACCATTAGTGTTCCTCCTCGGCCACCAGTAATGCTTCACATCCCCATGCTTTCCAGTCTAACACTGGCAGGCAGAGGGCTGGAGGTACATTCTAGGAGGGGGGTGAGGAAAGAGGCAGGCAGGAATGATTTCAGCAGCAGACTGCAGTCTCTCCTGTTTCTTGGGCAAGATCTCTAACTACCTCACTGGAGAGTAGGATGGGGGAGCTTCTTCTGGAGCTTCTGCTTTGCCCATACTGTACCATAAAAAGAAAAGCCCACTGAACTCCCACATTCTCTAGCAGCTTTGTAACCCCCTTTCACAAGTCTATTGTATGATATCCCTAAACACAACAAAGATTATCTGAAGTCTGAAAGCAGCTTAAAAATAAAAACAACTCAAAGGTAAAACAGGAAGAGAATGGAGGAAGGGGACAGAGTCCTTCCTCTGCTGGCCCCTGGTTGGAGGCAAGCAAAACAGCACACACAGCCTCTTGCTCCACAGCACACCAGTCCATAGCATTCACAAGGCAAACATAGCATCATCTTCCTTTGCTTGCTTCCGATGATGGCTGGCAGCAGGAGGGGAGACAGACGTCCCTGCTGAGGAGCTGGACAGAGTGGGGAGGCGGTCTGCAACTTTAGCTCGCTCTTCCAGAAATTTGTCAAACTCTGAGGGCAAGAGAAGAGCAGAGCATTAGCAAAGAGAGAGGTTTGTGGAAGAGCCAAGGTGCTGCCAGGAACAGTTAAAGAAAAGGGTTGGCTGGCACATCTTACCTTCACTGGTGACACCTTTTGCATCCTCTGATTCTCCCTAGATAAGAAGGAAAAGGGCATGGTTAGAAGGAAGGTAGGCAAAGGCATCTCAGAGATACGATTCTTTGCACATGGAGAGACAGGATAGTGCTCCCCCCACTTCTACAGCACAGATGCGTTAGGGGGGCCCTGAGCCTCAGTTCATTAGCTGTGTCTCTGAGAAGGCTGATTATACTGTTGTGCTATCCCAAAGCCTGTGTCCCTGGCTTTTCCTTTGCTGGTCCCTCCCAGCAGCCTGTGCCACACATTCAGCAATGCCAACACTGTTACACACTGCCTGAAGTTCAGCCCACAGACAGCTCCAGCAGCACTGCTGGTTCCAGGAAAGCAGCCCCTCACTTACCACGTCAGTGGAGAGCCACTTTTCTATGTCTTCCATGAAATTGGCTTGAGGAACAGGTACCTGGGACAGAAAAATGGGGAGATGAAGCCAAGAAAATAGAGAATGGTCCAGTAAAACCACTATGCAAAAAGAAAGCCCAACCCAGAAGCTCACCCTCTTACTCCACAGTTCAGTCAGCTCAGGCTCATCCAAATCCAGCCAGTGCCACTGCAAAGCTCTCCCAGCTACCAGTGCCATTGCTTACCTGCTTCCTCTTCCCCATCCAGGCCCAGACACACAGTTTCCAGGATACATGCCATTAAAAGCCACTATGGTTTGGTGGTTGACTTTGGAGTATTGAGACTGGACCAGACTTTGCTTTTTCATGAGGACCCACTAGGTGGATATTGGCTGCTTGTGTTAGGCAGCCAGAGAACAAGAGACATACATTTCTCGACACCTCCTCCTTTCTGCAAACCAGTGACTGATGTCAAACTCTGCAATGCTGAAGATATTGGAGGTGCCAGGTATGACAGCACAGTAAAGGGGAAAGACACCTGCCAAGAACTGATTCCCTGGTAGGAACATGGAGCATAGCAGGATTTGACATCGCACCAAAATACTGAAACAGACCTATCAAAGAGAAAGTCATCTACAGTTAAAGTAAATTTTACTTCCAGTAGGGATGAGGCTAGCTCCGAAGAATTCATGTCCCTGATCAATTTAAGCAGAAAAGAGACATATTCCTAGTGGACAGAAATAACCTTGAAAGAAACAAAGTCTGACTCAAAACCCCAGATCCTTTTTTCCAGTCATAAGCTCCTGAACAAAGCTGAGCAAGAAGCAGCCCTTGCTAGAGGCTCCCCAAGCAGAAGCATGAGAGAGTATTTGTGGAAACTTATTTATTAGTTTTCTAATATATATATAGCTCCCTTGCCCTCAGGAAAACACCAAGACCAAGAAAAACAGCAACACCTTTGTACCAAAGACAGGCAGATTTTCCCAATCCAGGGAGCAAGCGCAGATAGTTATCACAGCTGGCAGATGGATGAACGGGAACAGAAGAGGATGTGTGAGATTAGGGAAGTTTCAAAGCAAACTGGCTTTGCCTACCCAGAGAGGATCTCTTTGGGGTAGAAGTGCATTCAAACCAACTGTACAGCATGTGGGGAAACTTCCTAGAGCAGACATCAGTCTGGGCAGTGCCCATTACAGGAAGACAGGCTAACAAGCTTCAGACCCAGGAGCTGTCAAAGCCTCTGTGTGCCTGTGGGAATGCAATTGCAGGAATTCCTGCTGCCAAAAGACCAAATTCAACTGCCTGAAAGCTCAATCACTAGCTACAGGAGGAGGCCTTTAACAGGGTTAAAGTTGGAATGTGTTTTTCTTCAAATGAGTCACCTCATGCTAAGGAGGACACTGCAAGGAGAATGAACGGCAGCAGCTGCCCTCACGATGCCTCTGCTTCAGACACCCATCCCAAAACAGGCCATCCTCTAGCTCAGAGTGGCACATGCTCTCTTGGCCTCAGAGCTCCTAGGATTTTTTCCTACATATATGTTTACTTGAGGAAGGACTGACACACTGCCTGCTTCCTTCCCAAACCTGGTCTCCACTACTGGCCCAGCCCAAGACTGCTCCATTTCAGTTAGCAGTATCTGCTGATGTCTGCTGTGCATCCTCATGTGTTGTGCCAGTGACACTTCTGTTTCAGCAGCTCCAGCCTCCTTCCTCCCTACTGGAGCTCCACGACCTCAGATCTCACCATTCCTTGACGCATCATCCACTTTGTCAGCTGGGCTCCATCACTAGAGACACCAGACTCCTCCTGGATGAGAGAGAGTCTGCATTGCAGTGCGAGAGAGAGGGGAGGCAGTGGGTTTAGGGGGGGGAAAGAATATACTAATACAGGTAGCCTACTTCTCTGATTGCAGAGAGAAGGCAACTGGACGTGGAAATTTGCTGAAGAGGAATAAAACATACATTTCCAGGTGGAAATTTCCCTGGGGAAGGACATCCTTCAGGCAACCCCAGACTTTCCATAGCTCCTTACCTCAGGGCTTTAAAGAATGAGGTATGTATCCCAGCTAGGAAATGCAGGTTGGTGGAGAGTGGGAGTTACTTGACTTTTCCCAAACAGACAGCACACTTACTGCCTCTGTGAGCCAGGAGGTTACTCCCATTGCTGGTGGTGCACTAGAAGCTGTGACCACTTACCGCTCCCGTGTTCTGCTGCCGGGCATCCAGGGCACCAGCGAGGCCTTTGGTGGCTTGGGGGTCCTCGTACTTTACCCTGGAAGCAAAAAGTGAGACAACGCAGAGGCTGATGAGATGCCTGGAAGTGAAGAGCAGGAACTCCTAAACATAATATTCAGTTCTTCTGATTACACAACTTTTCATGCCTTGTCTTTCTGCTCCCAAGAGCTTCTAGAAAGTTGTGCAAAGCCCGTATTAAAGGTATAGCTCACCACAAAACAGACTAATCTACTCACTGGAACATCATTGTGGGATACAACAGAACAACCCTGGCACAGTGACAGAAGAATGGCAAGGATTCATATGAAAACTAAGACACAGACTTACAGCTAGGTGCATTAACCACAACACTTACCTTCTTTGAGTGGACTATAAAGAGAGAAAACTAACACAGACTGACCAGAATATTACAGATATTTTAGAAGGGATTTGAGCAACAAGCCCCTACATACTCATCTATCTTCATAGACACAAACAGCTCAAAAACATCTCTTTAACTAATAACACTCGAGAAGTGATGGTGGTAGAGGCTCACTGGCCTATGCTATCTAGGTGAGCCTGGATGATCAGAAGAGCCTCATGTTGCTTCCAGGCGTCCAAATGCACCATTACAGCAATCTCTTTCCACACACACACTCAGTCTCACAGTCTCACCCATAATTTGCTTCATCCCAATCCTGTGTCCCCTCTAGGCTGCAACCACACATGACAATGCCACACGTCACCATTTGATCCGTGCCGAGTGGGGAAAACTGTCCGTGCTAGGAAAATGAAGCCTTTCACAGAAACTCTCCACAAGTTTCCTCTCCAGCTGCTCCCAGGCCCCTTTCCACAGATCCAGCAGACCATCAAGTGGAACTGTTTTTGTTGGGGGCCAGAGGCTTGGGCCACCGCCGCTCAAACTTCTCAAAGAAGTGCTCATCAGTGAAGGGGCCGCTGTGGACAATGGCATCCAGGATGAAGTACAGTGCTGCTATCATGCCACTGATGAGGAAGAATGGCAGGAAAGGCTTGAAGTGCCTCAAGCACTGCCTCACAGAGACACACATGGGGGGTCAGGAACAAACCCCAGAGGCTCTGCCACCATGTCCTGTTCAGGAGCTGTGGGGCAGTGGGTCTGTTCAAGTGGAGAGAGACACTGAGAGCAGAGACTCGCGAGTGAAATGTGAAGCCTGAGCCACTAGAGGTTACCTGGCAGGAGTGCAAGTGCAGGCAGATGATAGGGCAGTGAGGAATAAATAGAAGATGTCTTGTAACTTGTGCAGAGATCATAAGCCCCAGCCTGTTAAAGACTGCACCACAGCACAGAGGATACAATTCCACCTCTGTCCAGATCTCCAGCACTAAGCACATACCAGTGGCTCCGGTTTCAGCCCCAGACTGGGTGCTGTTGATACAACTGTTTTTGTGCTGGACTGCCTCTGTCCTCAGGCAGCACAGTACCCACAGTAAAAGTGGTGGGGAAACCCAGGGACAAAACACATAAAGTCATGTGTAGGCCATGGGTTTCCCCACCATGTTTACCAGAAGCAATCTGAGGCAGAGGAATGGAATGACATGTGGTTAAGAGACTTTAATTTGACATGTGTAAGAGACCTTAACTTGCTACTGGCCAGCTGCAGGACAAGGCACTCCAGTGGCTGCAGGAATGCAGGAGCACAGGTCTCGAAGGGCTGGAGGCAGTGATGTGCCCATGGGTTCTGCTGCTTGGTACTCAATGGAGAGCAGTGAATGGCTCTGACAGGCAAAGATCAGCCACAGTCTCTAAATCCAGGGGATTTCTGGAGGAGCTGACAAGAGCTGTGCTCTAAATCCAGGGGATCTGGATTTAGAGCACAACTCTTGTCAGCTCCTCCAGAACAAGGGTTCAGGAATCCACCTTGCAGTGCATAAGACCTCTTGAGTTCAGCCAGTTCTATGGAGACCCAACTCTTAGTGCTTCACACCATGAGGTCTCAAACACACCATGGATGAAGAAACATCAGTCCTACTTGCCAATAGGGAAGCTGAGGCACAGAACAGTGCCCTCTTGCAAGCCACAACTGACTGCACTCTTCCTGCACTCCAGATCAATACTCTGTTAGGCTGAATCAGTACTCAGCAACTCCCAAATTCAACATCACCCCTGGTCAGGGCTCATGAGTTAAGAGGCAGACAAGGAAACCGAGACAGTCCCACTTCACACCTTCATCCGCAGACACTGAATCTCCCAGAACACGTGGCACCCTAATGCTCACAATGCAGGGACCAATTCTTTCTCCCCATACCCAGGAGGATGCTGTGAAGGGGAGATGATGGCAGCAGGGAAAAGGACTGGGAGCACAGAGCTCATCCTACAAACACTGTGCGTGTGAAGAGTGCATTTCTGTTGCATCTTCCTGTCTCCCAGGAAGTGCTGCTGGTCGGGGTCATGGCCCCATTTGCCCTGAGCCCTCATCCTTTGCAAGAAGGCAGGACAGGACAGAGTGAGCTGTTCCACTCACCCTTTGCGCTGCTCAGCCAGCGAGCTGCCACGGGTCAGGGCAAACATGTCAAAGTCTTCTTCCAGCTTGCCAGAAGTGTCGAGGGAGTGCAGCCCTGCACTTACACTGCTTGAGCCCAGGTCTGTGGGAGAGAGAGCAGGGTCAGCAGGCAGCACAGAACAGTAAATGGAGGACTGTGGGCTTGGAGAGTGCTGGATGGAAAACTGTCATCAGAATGGGCTAAACTGCTCTAGGCCCTCTCCTCCATCCTGCTCCTCAGCTACAGCACAGTCTGTTCATGTGTCCAGTGTCATGGGTGAAGTAAGAGAAGCAGATTCTTTGCCTACTCAGTAGAAATTTTTGGCTCAGTTTCAGACAAAAGCAGCAACATCAATCTACTGATGCTGAAGGCTAGAAGTTCCCGACCATCTTAGACAGCTCTGGAGGGAATTGCTCCATAACCTGTGGAAGAAAAATAACCTGTGCTTCTGGGCAAGCACCTCTGAGACAGATGAGTGGCTTTTCATGACTCAGGCATCATCTGAAAAAAACTTGACTTGAAAAATATCTCAGCTGGCTTGTCTGTAAAAAGAGTCTTGTGCCAATTTTCTGCAACTGCATCCAGGCAGTGCTATGTAGGCTGTTGGTATATCTTGAAGAACCCCCAGGACCCCTCAGGCTTTTTGAGTAACAACCTGTCAAATCCCATGTCCTGAGCCCTAGATGCTCATGGCTGCCTTTACAGCATAACTTCATCTGCTCTGCTTCTCCCAGACCTCAGTTGTCAGCCTGACACCATACAGCAAGAGAGGCAAGCAGGCAATGCTGCCAGGCATTGCAGAGGGAACAACTTTATCCCCGATCCTGCTGGAAGGCGAGGTCCTTAGCCGCAGACTAATGCTGAGGTCCTTCTTAAGTCATGGCCACCTCCTGCACAATGTGAGGTGAGGATGCCACGACATATGCTTGAGTGCCTTGGGGCACATAAAAGTTTCTTCATGAGTTTATTAGTTGAAAACACATGGCATTTCTCTAGGTTACTCCATAAATCTGACTAAATAATTCTGGGAGATGATTCAAGGGCAGGCAAGTATTTTCAAAGCAGCACAGGAGAAAGACTGAAGGGAAAAGCACATGGCAACATACTCATTCCAGCCAGCTGAGAGGAAAGGTTGCTGGTAACTTCAGGCTGTTTCAACGCTGAAGGAGCACTGGGTGCCAAGTCAATCAAGCTGTTCTCTGCCTCATTTGGAGCCTTTGTAGGAAGAAAAAAGGAGATGGTGGAGAGTTTCTGAAGCTTGGACACCCTGACCCCTACAATCCTAGCTCATTGATACTGGAAAGCCCTTCTGCACCCATTAAAAGATATCCGCTGAGAAGAGGGAGAAGAGGGACAGTGACCAGAGAACTGGCTGGGAATAGTGTCCCAGGGCAGGATATGCCTTGGTAGCCAGCCTCCCAACTCTGTTGGATGTCAATAAGTAGGATAGATGGTTCAGAGGACAGGGTAGTGCTCAGAGAAGGCTCATATGGGAATTGGAATCTCACTATTTAATAAACATTGCTGCTGCTCTGCTCTTGCTCTTTGGGCAGGGCGGGAGAGGCTTGCAGTGGGAACTGAGGTGTCCCACAGACCAGGTGGTCTGGTGCAGCCTGGGACAGCAAAGCCCACCATTTCTAAGTGGGGCAGACTGAATCTCCCTCCAAGTCAGCAGGGCACTGCTGATGCAGGATGCAAACCAAGCTGCACAGAGGGGCAGTTGCTCCGAGTTACCTTGACAGGCTGTCCCGTCCGAAGTCGCTCAAACCTGCAAGAAAAACGACAGGATGCATTTCAGTAGTGTGTGCTTATTCACCCACAGCTCAAGAGATTTTTTATAAGATTTGGCACAGTCTGCCCTTTCCTACCCACTAGGAAAGCAGAATCATGGCTCAGGGCCCAATTTCCCCTCAAGACACCCCAAAAAGACCCATAGAGTTGATGTCTCTTGAGAGGTGGTGTGAGAAAGCTTCTTATGATCCTCCAGAGTTACTCGTAACCAACAGCTCTCCATACAGTTCATCTGGGGATGAACTCCCCAGACTTCATCCTAGCAAAGAGATGCGTTTGTTGAAATGGAAGAAAAAAAAAAAAGTGCTGATCCCACCTGGGCAATTTCTTTCTGTCCCCATCTGTCTCAGAGCTAGAAAACCAGCTCTTTCCATGCAGCTGGCTCCTTCTTCTAGGTTATGCCACAGGGACATCTTTATATCCCATGAGGAACTTACACAGCAGTTTTGAAGGGACAGGAATTAGTCAGCAAAAACTGAGAACAGTCTTTGTTCTCAAAGATGGATGATACAGACTGGTAAGTCTCAAGTATTATACTCATGGGCAGATCAAAAGGGTGAGATAGGCAACCTTCAAGGGCAGTGAACTCTTGTGGGAGAGCAGGCAAGAGAAGGGAAGAGAGGTACCTTTCATGGCGCAGAAACACATTATTGAGGTTGTCATTGATGAGGAGCAGCTCCTCAGTGAGTTGCTCATGGAGAACACGGGGAATCAGCTCTAGGACTCGCTGCTGCATGGCTCTGCATGTCCGATTCAGCTCCTGTTCAAAGCAGGGCAAGTTACCACAAAGGTCACGCTACAGATGAGCACTCACAAATCTGGAAGTCTAAGTGAACAGAGACCTCAGAGGCTACTGGGATCTATCAGAAACTGTTGATGGGCAACAAATATTGGTGTGCAAGGTAAATTGAGTCTGAGCTTTACATGGAATAATTGTATGTTTTTTGTGAAACACATCACCCGGAAAGAAAGGCCCTTGGGGACCACAAGTTCCCATGTGAGATGATTCGAGCCTCGGTAGTGCAATTTCCATCCCCCACTGAAACTCTACCTTCCCTGCGTCTCCCTTATCCCTTCATTCCTTGATAAGCCCCACACAGAACCGTCCAGTGGTTCCCCATGCCTGGCATGCACTGGGCCTCAGTCCATCAAGTCGTTGCTAAATTGTGCTTCATGTGCCAACCCTCCACCCTGCCCAGTGTTCCTTACTTGCAGCAGCTCCAGGTCAGAAGGCTCGGCCTGGGACGGCACCAGCTCCGTCAACATCTCCGACATAACCTTTGTGTTCCCATTCACCACTTCCAGCTCACTGCGCAGCTTCCCGATCTGCAAAAGTGAAGGGAAGTGACTGCTCTGCCAGGGAAGGCTGGAGACACAGCTGAGGTAGCTCTGAATGGCAGGGAATGGCACCACGTGTGTATGCATGTTCAAGAAGCTGGAGGAACAGCCATCAGGGAGTTTGTTTGTCACCATTCATTTTAGCTCTCAGGAGCTCCCAACAGGAAACCCCTCCATTAGTTACCATCAGATTCATTTGCTGGTAACAGATGCCAGGCCCTCACCTGGGATCTCTGGCCACTAGCCTAGCTTTGATTTTTAATAGCCAGCACAGGCTGCTGTTATGATTCAAATCTCTCCTCAGCTAACAGCTCCCATGTGGTAGCTGTTTAAACAGTTTAATTTCCAAAGTGGTGTATGAGAGGAGAAAAAATAAATTCCCATTCAACAGGAGAGCCTCAGTTAAGTGTGCAGTTGAAGCTTTATTCCTCTGGTTTACAAGCTGCTAATGAGCCTCTTTAGAACAGTTTCTACCCTCTGTTCTGCAAGGGAATGCAAAATACCGACAGCTGGGGGTTTGGTGCTGAACACGGTGTCATATGAAGTCACGGTGAGGAAGGAGAAAAGAGAATGGGGAAACAAGTGAGGAAGTCCTAGCCTTTGGAAACCACATAGCCAGATAGGGTTGATTCACATAAAATAAGCAGTAAGGCATGATAAACAAAGATGATAAGGAGGCATCGTGTCTCAGCTCCTCACTTCCCTATAGCCAGGAGAACTTTCCTCTACCTGCAAGCAGCCCTGTCTTAGGAAAACATAACCACTCCATGGCTGCAGTATGGCAGTTCATCACTGTGACCACAGTGGAGATCTGGGGAGCTCTCAAAGGACTGTGCTTTAGAGGAACAGCTCCTTGAAGACAGAGGCTGAGGTGGCACCAGGACTGCAGTCCCAGAACAGTGTTTGTGAAATAGCCTCACAGGCAGAGTCAGCAACATCCTGGGATTTGTGTCCAACTCACCTGCTCTGGTGTGGGTGTGATGGGCATGTCGCTGGATGTGCCTCTCCCAGGCGGCAGGGTGACAGGGTGGAAGATGGACTCCATCTGCTGAGGGGAGCTGACTGCAGGTGAGTTCTGTCCAGACTGAGAGTTGGAGCTGTACACAGTCTACAGACAAAGGTGGGGAAGGTGACAGGGAGAAGGAAATGTTAGACACTCACACTTGACAGGGCAGTGCAACTAGAGAAGAAATATTGATAGCAACTCCCCATCTGCTTTCAACAGCTCTTGGCTGTCCTAGAGCTTCTCACCACCCAAAAACTCTAAATGCAAGACAGTTCCTGAAATCCTCTCATTGCTCCAGAATGGCAGCTGCCCAACATTCTTCTCTTCAGCAATACTCCCATACCCTCTGTGGTGTGTGGATGGGTGACAGCATGTCCAGATCAGTCATGGGGAACTCCAGGCCCTTCCGTCTCAGGTCTTCATAGACAGCAACGACACCAGTCAAGTCCGGAGAGCTGCGGAAGGCATCCGCCCAGGACTGGGGAGAAGGAGACAGTAGAGCCCATCACCACGTACCACAGCCTTCTGTACAAACACCTAAAGACACACACTCTCTGGACTGGTGCAGATGCTCACACTTCTTGGCTCACCTGGATAAGGGTCAGCACCTTGTCGTGCACTATGGCGGGTGGGTTGTTCTTTGGCAGGATTGTTCTCACCAGGACACCTTCTACAAAGTCCTGGCTGGACACGAGGACATGGAAGCGATGGCCACAGTTCTTGACGCAAGTCTCCAGGACCTTCAAAGACAATGAAGCATTAGCTGTAGCCTTCTCTGCCCATATGTGTTAGCCTTGTTGGCTTTAGGTTCATGTGTCTGTTCAGTGTATGTGCTAAAACTTGTGTTCAGCACTCAGTTTTACAGCAGGGTATCACAGAGCAGAGAAAGAGCCCTGACTGCTCACCGTCAAAGCCAGCATAACTTCATGGAAGTTCTTATTCCCTACAATTCTCTTCTTAATGGCTCGGAAGGCATCTTTGGGCCTGAAGGAAACATGAGATGAAGAGAGATCATCAGAAGGTTAAGGCAAAGAAAAACAGCCACTGGTTCTGGATGCCTCATACTCAGCAGGTGTCCTTCCTCACCATGTTTTCAGGATGGCTTGAAGCAGTGACTGGTAAAGCAGCTTCTGCTTGTGGCTCTGCAAGAGGAGTGGGGTTGGCTGATCATAGCACCATTTAGGTTGGAAAAGACCTTTTAGGGTCATTGAGTCCAACCATAAACCTAACACTGCAAAGTCCACCACTAAACCATGTCCCTGAGTGCTGTTACTGAAATTGGAGGCCTCCGTGAGGACGTCTGCAACAGCTCAAGGTGTTCAGGACATAACAGAGAACAGTAAAAACAATGCTAGAAACACACTCCTTGGGGGTAGAGCAAAATCCCATGGCAGAGAGACTGAAGAGGAGGAGATCACAGAAAAGCTTGGCATGGGTTAGAAACAAGAAGGAGAGAGCAAGCTGCGCCAATTCTTGCGTTCCTCAAAGAGGAGATGTTTAACATTTCCCTGGAGACAAGGAGGTGCAAAAGCTGCAGGGGAGATGCAGTGGCAAAATCTTCCCTATATTGCAGATGAGTAGGAAAGTAACAGCATAGCAGGGCCTCATTAACCATTCTCAGAGAGAGAAACACCATGGTCTCAGACCACCGTGGTCTTAAGAGGGCACAAATGAACCAACATGCTCTAGCAGAGCACAGGAAGAGAAGCTGAGGTGGAAGAGCAGCAGTGCTGGAGGAGAAAAGTGGGGTGGAGACACTGAGCCAGTAAGGAAGGCAGGAGTGTATTGGCCTGTGGGGCAGCACGGTGTCAATGAATGGGCATTAGCAGGGCAATGGGAGAGCCTGTCCAGCTGTGTTATCAGGTTCCCAAATCTGAAACAAGTTGCCACAGCTCAGGCCTGAGAACTCTGGACAGAGACAGGTGTATTTGCACTGTGGGGACAGTGGAAAAAGAGTGGTGACAGACCTGCCAGTAGAGATGTTTGACTTTGTTTCCATACAACTGTGAAGCTGAAAACTGGGCTTGCTAATCCTCTGTCAACATCACTGTGGGGTAGGACAGCAGGAGTGAAACCTGCATGTTTTATTCCATGTAGCACCTTCTTTTTTACATGCTGCTCTTGAAATCTCCGCTGTGAGAAGGAGCATTCTCCCTTGAATTCCCTGGCAAATCCCCAGCTCCAGAGTTAACAAGTCTGGCAGATTGATTAACATCTCCCTGCAGGGAGAGGGAGATGAACTCCCCCAACCACTTTGTGTGTGTTTGAGTGACTGTACATGAAAATACCAGAGAAGAAACCCAAGAAAGACTGGCACAGTGAGAGGACTGAATAGCAGCCTGAAATTTCCCCCTCTCCTCAGTCACCAGCCTTTAGATTTTTACATTCCCAGAGGAGAGAAAGAGAAGGGTATGGAGGGGGAATAAATCAAAGTAGAAGAAATGCAAATATGCCTATTGGAGATGGGAGGCAGCCTGGCTTGAACAGAGGGTTGTCTGGGGACCCTGAAGGCCTGTTTAAATGGCCCCTAGCACTCACCAAGATTATAGAGAAGCATCTAATAAATGCTCTGACAGCTTTGCTACATCTGTAGGTCTCTGAGCAGAGCCTTGTCTCAGGGATTGTTGGGAAGCCTAGCTTATTACCTCCACCAGTGTATGCTACCACTGCAGCCTAGGGGTGTGGTGTTACAGGGAGTGCAGGGACCTGCTGCTGGATAAGGATCCTTGCCAGCTGCCTTACCCTTCTTCAGTCTCGTTAATGATGTCACAGATCTCCATGTTGAGAGCCCAGTCCTCACTTCGCAGGGACCCATCGGTAGCTCTCTCTGGAAAACAGAAACCAAGACAGGGTTAAGAGCAGCCCTGGCACTCTTAAGGTAACCTGTCCCAAGACCCTAGACCCCTGCCTGTTTCTCCCTGGCTGCCACTCCAACATGCAAGGAGGCTAATCCATATGCAAATTCCAGGTCACCTAGTACTCCCCACTAGGTGTCACCACGGCAGAGCACATGGCTGGGAGGGTGGGTGCCCAAATTCGCCCATGGCACCGATGCTACCGACACACAAACACTCTCTGCGTGATCTCAGGCGTTCTGCACACAAAGGGAAGGGGCTCAGCATGACTTCAGCTCCAGAGCTGGGGAAAAGGGGGCTTATTTGCTTTGTTACTGCAAGGCCAGAAACGGTGACTTCGGCCCGCTCACACTGATACAGATTGAATGCCAGTAGCACCAATTCTTGGTTTGTACCACATAAGGAGACAAAAGAATCAACCCCCCCTTATTTTTTGTACACCAGCTCTATAAAACTAAACAAGCAAACATAGAAAACCATAATCAGGGCTTTCTCTTGTTTAACATTTACACCTCTCCCCTGAACTTCTGGCCTCTAGGGAGTGTGGGCAGAAGCAAACTGCAGGCTGAATTTGAAGCAATATTGTTTCAGCTTTGATTGTGTCCCCTTTAATTAGGAATTCCTCAGTCAGCCTTGATGTTATTTATTCAAGGCAGAGATTTGGGAAATGAGCAGCTATTACTGGGAGCACCAGTGTCTCCACCCTGTAATTATCCATGTCTCAGTCCTAGCCATGCCACTGACTGATGCCTTCAGGGACACCACCAGTAGCTGGGGGAAAGAGAACTGCCAGTTGGGCCAGCAGGGCCCAGGCACTCCCGAGACCACAGGGAAACACAGAGATGCAGCAAATGGCAAGCAGAGGATAAGAACCATCCTTTCCAGCTCTCTCATCCTACAAAACACTTGACTTAGCACAGAAGCAAGAGAATTAAAACTGGCCAGACTGGTTTAGCACTTACCAGGTGCTCTTCAGGAGAGCTCAGTCCCAGTGAGGTACTTAGAGAAGTGCCTGCATTTTCAAAACTGCTGTCCCTGCAAAATCTGGGACTGTCCCTTGCTTCTGTGGGTCCTCTACCCCTTTTGAGAGGTCCTTCCTCTGCAGAGCTGCTTTTTTCTGGTTTTGACCCAGCAGCTAATGATCCCTGTGTGGGAATGAAATTAAATGCCCATTCACACAGTAATGGGATAAGGCCATAACACAGGAAGATTTTTAAACTCCTGCCTGAGTAAGCACATCCATCATGACCTGTTAAGGGTCAGGCAGAGAGCTATTCACACCACTGTGCAATGCAGCCTCTTATACATGCGTCCCTCCCACAGATTGCACACCACAGTGTGAAGCTATCTGCATCTTATCACGATCCAGCCACCACCTTTTCTGTTGGCTAAAGAATATATTGATTACACAGTGATTACGCTGATGACATTGTGGCCAAAGCCAGATGGAAGAAGGCAGACAAGGGAAGGAGAGTGGCAGAATGTTCTTGATGCTCTTCTACTTTTCTGAAGGTCTGGCTACTGGAATAACCTTAAGGCTCCTTGAATCAGGTAAACTTTTGTCACTTTGAGTATTAACTTTACACAGGGATCCTGATCTCTGGCAGATCCAATCTTCCTCAGTGAGGCACAGGAGGAAGCATTGCACTGGGTGCTGTGGTGGAGAATACATCCAGGGCAATGGGCATGTCTGGTGCACCAGGGCATGTACCAGTCGGGAAACTGTGGTAACACATGAGGGGAAATGTTTTCCATTGGGGCTCCTTTGGGATCAGTACTCAGAACAATGTCAGAGCTCCAGGTTTCCTCCTGCCCTGGGACACCAGCCTTGCTGGCAGGCAGGTTGCAGCTCTGGTCAGTCTGATGGGTTTGGCTCACATGGTCACAAAGCCACCCCTCACTTGTGCTCTCCTCCGGGATCCCCTCCTCATGACACATCATGGTTTGAACAAGCCAGAAGTTTCCCTGCAGTGTTTGCTGCCACTGGCAATGAATCACAGAAATCCATTACACAGGGGTTGCTCTGCTGAAAGGGAAGTCTACATCCACTCTTCTCACTGAACATGGAGGGAAAACCCACGACTCAGGAACAGGGCTGAGCCTGCTTGGAAGCTGAGTTACACAAGAAACAAAGGACAAAATAAAACCTGGATTTAACCATCAATCCTTGCTGTTTAAATATCCCCAACCTACCTTTGCATTGTTCACAAGCATTAATTGAATCTGCAAACACCCTTTCCTCGCTTCCCAATGTTTGGTGGCACACTGTAACCTGCTCCCCACCACCCTTTCCCTCCAAATGCACCAATCCTGCCAAGTTTGAGCAGTAGGTTTGCTTTTCAGAGAGAAATGCAAATAAACCATGCGTGCTACTTAACCTGGCTGGCCACTTAGGGGAAAACTAGGATTCCTCAGAAGTGACACACTCTGCCCCACTGTTACCCCACAAGACAGTGGTCATCCTGCTGCTGTCACCCCAGTTCATACACTCATCAAGGGAGAGCTGCAGGAAAGCAGCAAACCATAACTCAACACAGGCTCACAAAATGCAAAGCTAGAAGAGCAGTATTAGAGCATATGGAAAACAGGAATGTGACCCTGAGGCAATTCCAAGGACAAAACACTTGACTTTACCCAGTATAAATTAAGGCCTAGCCTCGCTGGCATTGGGAGAGCTGGAGCTAATGCCCTTCTAATCCTCCTTGCTCTCTTCCAAGCTGTAAGGGACTGCCCAAGCCTAGTAAGAGATGGAGTTTTCTCCGAAATCCTGAACTTTACCCTTTTGTAAAGCCTGCAGAAGGGAAGAAAACAAAGTCTAATTCATTAGTCACATGAAGGATCAGGGTGGCTGGCCCCATTTCATGAGCTGTAATTAGCACATGAGCTGCCTGTTCCACACGAAATCTGAGCCCGGGATGGCTGGGGACAGAGACAAGTCCCTAAAAAGAGCGAGCATAGGAGGCAGGGCGCAGCCACACGCCCAGCACTCTGTCTGGTGGGACTCATCAGGCAGCATCTACTTCTGTGTGTTACCAGCTGAGCCTGACCTGCAGCAGAGAATTCCCCTGGCAGAGGTTATCGCGAGCCTGCGAGTGCCGTCCCCTTCCAAGCCCCAAACCAACAGGCCACTGAATGTACAGGAGGCCCTTCATGGGGCCGCTCCAAAGCCACATTGTTTTGGCAGCCAGTCCGGCTCCCCGGGTGTGACAGCATTGGGGTTTGTCCGATTCCAGTCTGCTGCCTCACAAATTGCTCAGGTCGACCCAGAACCGCGGAGGACTGTGGTACGAGTTGAACCAGAGCATCGGCTCTTCTCCTGCATAGCATTTGACGTGCTCCTGCTGGCTGCAGCTAGGTGATAAAAGTTATTTGGAATGAAGAACTCCGAGCTTGGCATAATCAGCGCAAAGGAACTGTACCTTGCTTTGTGCTAAGAGTACGTTTCACAGCTTTGCGTCCTTTCAAGGTTGTCTCTGTCCTGGTGGCAGGGGAGAGCGCACTATGGGGCTGGGGATCCCAGTCAGCTGTCCCTGCAGCAGCACACCAGCACTGCAGTCAGTAATGTGGGGGAAGTACAGGAGTCAGGGACAGAAGGTACTGTGCAGGCTCCTGTCCCCTGTGCTCCCCATTCCAGACCTGGAGCACCCTTAACCAGCCAGATGCTGCTCAGAAACCCTTTGCCCGTGATATGCTCTGCCCGTCCTCCAAGTGAAGCCTTCAAATAGTGCTCCCTGCAGTGCTTCTTGCTGGTTCAAGTTCCTCAGCAAAGCATCAAGTACCTTCTCACCTATTTCAACAGCAGTTGGGCACCAGCAGTTCGCTGTACAAGACAGCTTAGGTTCAGCAGAAAGTAATTCAAGAGTCCCTTCTCCCAACTTCCCTTCAGTTCACAAACTCACAGGCCCAAATTAGCATCTCGTACAAGCCTCGTGCTTTTACTTTCCTTGAAGGAAGTTCAGCACCAGCTCTGTTAGGACTTCACCATTTAGCTATATCCTTCTGCCAAAGCCTGAGAGGACAACGTGCTTTCTAGAGAGACCAGAGATACAGCCTCCAAACCTAATTCAAGGATGGTGATGGACACAGACTGTGCTGACATAGTGGTGTGGTATTTACGTCTCTGAACTCCTACTCCTTTCCTGTGAATCAGCTCAAATTCTCAGGGATCAAGTGACTCTTCAACTGCTGCCTTTGCCCCTTCTCTTCCAGACAGAGCAGGCACAGAAGACAAGGCAATGCCTTTTTGAGAAGCACAACCTCGCAGGGACCCACAGAGGGGTGCAGGAACACCTGCAAGGTGAGATCCAAAAAGTTTTGGGGATTTTTTTGGATCATCTGCCTCTCTTCCTCATCCAGGAGCCTTTCTTACTTGCTCCCTCTTTACAGTCTCCTTTTCCTGGTCCTCATGCTTAAAATAACCTCCATCCATAAAAAATCTCTATCATCTCTGTGTTACACCGTTACTTCTGTCCCTTGCCTGCCCTCACTCACTGAAATAACCTGCCTCTGTCCCTTTTGGTATTGCTATAATTACTAGTTATTTTAGACTTCCAGGGTGAGAAGAGAGCATTGGTGGTTTCTTCTGCATTCTCTCAGAGAGAATTCACCTCCTTAAAATTAGATTTGCCCTTTCGAAAATGGATAAAAACTTCTCTTAGCTCCTATATGGAGGCACAGTGGATTTCCCTTTTGAGGGAGGAATCTAAACTATGATGCTTTATCACTTTTGGAAATTCTCCCACTGGTGTTTAAGAAAACCCACCACACAGCAGAAACAAAAAGTAAAAAACCCAAAACAATACCCAAACAAGCAAGTCTGTATTTCTTTTACTTGGGAAGAGACACCACGGTGCAAAAAACAGGACAGAGGCAACTTTTGTGACTAAATCTCAGAACTGTAAGAAACTAGAAAACCTGCTCCTCTGCAACTGACTCATTCTGTGACAGATCACTGAGATTATCTGGGCATTGCTTTCCTAGTCAGCAAAATAAATGGGTCTTACTAGATTAACATTAATGAAGGAATTTGAGAACGTTGCTGCAGTGTGCCACAGAGGATTTTTTTTTATTATTCTTTAGCCTTCATCTAAAGCTATTTTAGACTTCATAAACTATATCAAGCATACATGACTTTGCCCAAATAATTTACAAGGACACAGCATTATCTTTCTGCAGACAGCCCAGAGCAGCAGCACTGTGCAGGTTTGGTGATCAGGCTCACGGGTTGGACACGCAGTTGCCACGGACCTACCAAACAAGTTTGGGTAAGTCATGTTTGCGTCCCAAATTAAGCAGGGAAGATAGCATTTATCCATGTCCCCAGGATGTTGATAGGCAATATTCAAAAGGAGAAAATATGAATATTTCCAGTCAGCAGCCCTTTCAAGTCCTCCACAGAGTTCCTTTCTCACATGCTGTAATTCCTCCACCCCTTTGGACTCCCATAACCCCAATCCACCCCAGTCACTAAGATCTCCCTACTATCACACCTCTGCTACTAAGGCTTCTCAACTCCTCTCTGACAACACTTATGAAATACCTTTTCTTTTTTCCTCTTCTTTGCTGTTGGTTTGGGAATCCCTTATTTAATTGAACCAAAGCCTAGAGGGAATCCACTTACAATCTGGTTACTATACTGACCAGAAAATCTGTGAGGCAACCTTCAGATTGCCTCTACCCAAACACAAGGGCATATCCGATACACTCACTGAGGGAACAAAGAGCATTCATTCACTAAAGGACAGGAGATGGCTTCTCCTGAAACGTGTGATGAAACATGTGATGTTCTTCTGGGGGTATGTTGAAGATCATCTGGAGGATTTTGACAACAGAAAGTCTTCCTTGATGATCCTTCCCCCACCTGGCTGTAATGCATCTCACCTATCTGTCCCAACACCAGAGTGACACATCACAGTGCCCCGACACATTTTAGGACAGTGTTAGGGTAGCTTCTAAAACCATTATAATAAAAGCATTACTTAAAGCAGCTGCTTGCTCTCTTTCCACCCCAGACACAGCCACTTATTCACCCATGCAAGCACACCAAATAGACTCAATGTGGGACCAGATGTTCACAGCAAAGGTCTGACAAGCAATGAACAGCAAGAGTGACCAGGTGCATAAACTTACAAGTGGAGTTTAAATGGGCATCAACCTTCAGGCACAACTTGAAGGCCCTTAGGCAACACAACATGGGAACAGAGAGTCTTCATTCTAAGCATTTTAAGAATTGCATTGCTGTTCTGACAGCAGCGTAGCTGTTGACGGTCTTGTTCTCTTTAACTGCGGCATCTCTGCTCCACTTTCTCAGACCACATCCTTCTCCCGTGTTCCCCGAGCTGCCCTGAGCACCGGGACTGTGGGACACCATGTGCCCGTGGGCCTGCCAGGTCACAGAGTGGGTGCTGTGATCACTGCCAGAGCTGGTGCTCCGTGCCGTGAGCCAGTTCGTGCTGTAGGAGCCAGGGTATGGCCCTGCCAGGCACCGCTTGTCCCACAGCTCAGTGCGGGGAGGCTCAGGGTGCACAAACACCCCGAGCTGCCCTGTGTGTGAGTCCTTTGGGTAGGGACACTGGAAGCCATGCCTGAGCTGCGTGCCACAGACCCAGCCTAGCCTGAAGCTGCTATCCTGACAGCCCCGCTGTCCCCACAGCCCCTGCTGACCCCTGTCCCACAGCCCCACTGTCCCTGCAGCCCCCTGCCGACCCCTGTCCCACAGCCCTGCTGTCCCGCGGCCGCCCCTCGTGCCACCGCGGGTCACGCGTCCCGCTCCCGCCTGGACGCGATAGGCTGCCCCGGCTGGAGCCCAGCCAATCAGCAGCTCTCCGAAGCCCCCGAAGGGGTGCGGGCGGGAATGGCCCCGAGCCAATCACGGGGCTCAGCGGCGCCGGGGGGCGTGGCGCGGACCACCGGCCTGCGGCCCCTTTAAGTGAGCAAACTTCACCTCGCCACCCCGAGACCCCCTCGCGCCCCGATTGGCTGGCGGGGCCCCCGACGGAGCCGCCTCGGGCTGCGCGTTCACTATTGGTCGGCGGCACCCGTCAGTCAGAGAGGAACTCTCCTCTGATTGGTCGGCGCGCTGTTGGTCCCGCCGCGGAGGCGGTGGCCGGCGCTTTCCCGAGGAAGGGTCCGGCGGACGCCCCCGGGGGCGCGGGACCGGGCGGGCGAGTGGGGGCGCGGGGAGNNCCCCGCCGGGCCCCGCTGTGACGCCACCGGCCGCCGCCCGGACCGGCCCCGCCGTGCCACGGGCTGAGTGAGGCGCGGCGGCTGCCGGGGCAGGGCGGTGTGCAAGCCGCCGGGGTCCCGGTCCTGCTGGCTCTTAGCCCCCGGCCGCGGGAACCGAGGAGCTCCCGCCGCCGAGAGCCTCCGCCGCTTTCTGCAACCACGCCGAACTCGGTCTGAACACCCGCGAGTCTGAGCAGTGCCCAAATCCTGGAAAGCCTCTGGCGATGGGATTTTAGTTTTCCATAGCCCGGTGTGGGAGCGTACTCGTAGGAGTTAGGAAGAAATTCTTTACTGTGAGGGTGGTGAGGCACTGGGACAGGTTGCCGAGAGTTGTGGATGCCCCATCCTTGGAAGTGTTCCAGGCCAGGTTGGATGGGGCTTTGAGCAAGCTTTTTTTTGCAGAAGGTGTCACTGTCTGTGGCAGGGGTGCTGGAAGCAAATGATCTTTAAGGTCCCTTCCAACCCAAACCATCCTATGACTCTACACAGGGTTGGTCGGTAAAGGCACGTTCTGCGACGTTCTCCCAGCCTAAGTAACTGCCCTGCCCAAGCTGAGGCTGCAATCAACCAACACCCCATACCCGGAAAATGGGGACGTGTTAATAACCAGCACAAATCCCGCTCTAACACTGCCACGCCTGACATCCCACGTAACACACTCGAGTCCCGTGTACAGGTGTCACCTGAATGCCATGAATCTGAACTGAGGTGAGGCAGCAGGGAAGACAAATGCCCTGGTGTTACCTGCAGTGCTCCATGGTACATCTCCCTTCTGCGGGGTCCCAAGCAGGCAGGAGCCTGAGCGGTAATTTGGTAATTTGTGCTGCTGCAAACAGTACACCTTGCCTACCAACTGAGTGAGTTTAGCAGGGTTAGGGTTGGATGTGTTTTGCTGAGAAACACTAAATAAGAGCAGTAACAACAGCTGCAGAAAACAGCATATGCCAGAAATAAATGACAATACTCCAGAAGTTAAAAAAAAAATTATATTGTAAGTACAGTACAAAAAAGTCTCTGTATAATTGTAATGTAATCTGGACCAAACAGCAAAGAAATAACAAAAATATAAAAACTGCTAAGTCTTGACAAAGTTTTCTCTATAGTACCAAATACCACAAGATACAGATTATACAAAGTGTACAAATTTTAATAAAAATACAATACACCAGGGTCGTGTGTGTTTTTCACTCTTCAAGAGTTTTCTGTTGCACAGAGGACAAAGCTAAAGCTGATCCCCTTCTGTTTCTTCAAAAGCAGATCTACCCCTTCACCACAATGCTTTAAACTGTGAAGGGCTGGAAAGAGCCGGTTATTTTCTGCTGCTCAAAACAGCAGATGCTTTAATATGGGCCAGGATCTGAAGCAGGATTGGACTGCCTCCCTCCTGGGGCCTTCCTAATTCCAGGCTCATTGGGATTTGTCCTAAGATGTTAAAACATGTGTTCTGGTCTGGTGGTCTGAGAACCTTCTGCGCCTCCTCTGCTGAGAAAACCCCTCACTGCACGGAGAAAAGATCCGTAAGAGACAGACTACCTTGTAAAGGCACATCTGGGGAATACGTGGCAAAGGCATGGGGAGAAAAACCCTCCTCCACACCTCAGGATTTAATTTACTTCTGATTTGGGGCTCAGCCACAATGAGGGACAGCTCACTTTCAACTGCCCTGAAAAATAGAAGCTAGATTTACTTGGAAGTAAAAAAAGTAATTTTTTCTGTAATTTCTGAGATTACTGTAATTTCAGTAATCTCTTCTGTAATTTTAAAACTTTCCTGTTACTGAGCTGATAAGGCCTGAGTCAAATGCATTTCAGTTGTTCTGCCTACCTTCACAAGATAGCCTGTTTCTACAAACACTTAGAATCTTCCTACTGTTTCCTTACACAATGCCCATGCTTAATATGATACACAGAGTTGATTCCTGCAGGAAGTGAGGTGAGGCAAACTTGATTCACGTTTTCCACACACTGTTGGCTGAGGGAGGAGTTTTTGCTTTTAAATTATGTATATATATAAATATATATACACACACACACAGAGAAATATACAGGATAAATTAAAATCTGTTACAGATATCAGTAAAAGTTAAATACATGTGATATGAACACCACATACACATACATACACACAGAAAAAAGCCTCAACAGGAATCAAGTGTTCTCCTGATGCTCCTCTTCCAGAGGAGCAGAAAACCAAACTCCAAGTATGTGGCTGGAAGGAAGGGAAACCGTTCCGATCAACCCACATGTGCCTTACTTGGCCGTAATTGCTTCACACTGGCCAGGTCACTTCCTTGCAGGAGCACCAATAGTGCTGGTGAGAGGGATGGGGGATGAGCCATTTCACAAAACAGGTGCAAGATGGGCAGAAGCAATCCAAGTTTTTCCCATGTGCTTCTCTACTCCTCTCCATCAACACAGGCTGACCATGCCTTGGAAAAATCAGCAAGAGGTTCATTCTCTCAAGACAATGCAATGGGTTGATATATTGTGCTAATGATGATTTGAGTATGAGTCCACAAGAAACAATTAAACTTGTCATCTAGTTCACTTCAAATGCCAGCTACCAGACCAGCCAGCTGACACTGACAACTTTCAGTTATTACTGACCGAGGAGAGTAGGGGTTGGGAAAAGTGACCAAGAGGCAAAAAGCTATCCAGCTTTGCCCTCAAAAAGTGGATTTTAAACAGAAAAAGAGTTACAAATAGGGCTGGTGAAGAATTCAGTTCTATTCATTGGTCCAAAAAAATGTTATCATCTCTACCTGCCCACAGAATATCAGAATACTTTAGGCAGGGATATCAGGAGGTCATCTGGTCCCACTCCCTGCTTAAAGCAAGTCCAACTGGAGCAGGCTGCTCATTCGGTTTTTGAATATCATCAAGGAAGGAGAGTCAAGAACCTCTCTGGGCCACCTGTTTCAATGACCCCTCTCACGGTGACAGCTTTCTTCTTTATCAAGAAGTCTTCTTTATCTTCTTTATCAAGAAGTCCATTCTCTGCCTCCCCCACTAAATCTGAATTTAAGGCGAATATCTCAAAAGCTTTCTGAATTCTTCATACAAAATACTTTCAGATTGGAGGACATTTCACCCGCCAACACAAAAGGGTTTTCACAGCTTAACTTCACAACTTTTCATAAAATAGAAGTCAAATAGTTACAATCCTATTGATGCCATGATGATTTTTTGCCTTTTGTTTTATACCTCTTTTATATACCCTTTTATATAACTTTTATGTATTCTTAGTGCTTTTAGCCCACATACTTGTAATTCTTTAAGTCTGATTACTTAGTTTAGACCTAATATTCTGTTAAGCCAGAAGACCAAACATCCTGGAGGCCTCGCAGCTGGAGGCCAGAAAGCCCTATGCTATCCTGAGAAACCAAGGTCTTCTCTAGAACACATCCTGTAAACTAAGATAGGCCCATCCAGGGGAGAATTCCTCAGGATGGGGGGCTCATTCGAGCCTCTCACTGGGGACTCCTTGACAGATATGCTAATTTGCAAGGCCTATAAATTGTATATGTGATCTATCATGTGGGTGCATTTCGGTGTGGATTTCGGCACATTCCACCTGGACAAAGTGGTGCACCTAAGGATCCTTAAATAAGGACCAAGATAAAAACACCTTCTCCCCTTTAACCGTGTCTGGCTTTTAATTTTAAGACCAGGGAAGGGCAACACTTTCTGAATTCTTCACACAAAATACTTTCAGATTGGAGGACACTTCATCCACCAACACAAAAGGGTTTTCTCAGCTTAACTTCACAACTTTTCATAAAACAGAAGTCAAATAGTTACAATCCTATGTATATACTATACATATATAAAACTTTAAAAGCCTCCACACGGAGCCCTTCGGGAGCGCCATGTAGTGCATGTGCACAAGTCAGTTACGCAGAGGTTGAGTATATCCCAGGATCCTTTCCCATCAAAGTCCAGGCATGATGTAGGCAATGTTGTCTAGTGTATTCGACTGGGAAAAGAAATTTGGTGGTTTTTAGTGTCAGATAATAACTCAAAATCCTTAAAAAATGGCACAGGTAAGGGTCACAAATTATCACAGGATGAGACAACCAAATCTGCCTATTGATCACCTCTAATAGGGTGTCAGATGGGAAAGAGAAGTGCTCTTCAGTTTTTGCAGGAAAATGTATGGGAATTCTGAGAGTAAGAATCCTTCTCATGCACATCAGACAAAAAGACCCAGCTGTATGTCCTTCAGATGCAGTGTTTTAGGAAGCTCAAGCCTGTGGCTGGACAGCTGAAGGAGGCCTTAAGAACAGCACCTTTAACTGAGACAAAAGAGCTGGATCTGCACCAGTTGTGATTCTAGAATTTAGCAAGGCCACCTACTGTCTGAAAGATAAATTGCAACACAACCGCTGGGGTTTATCCATGCCTTAAAACACCACTGGCGTTATGTATCTGACTGTGAAGATCAGATTTATTATCAATTCCTGAACACCAGCTTCCAGAATTGAAGGGCAACTGCCATAAGTCACCTAAAGCTCCACTGCTCCTTATAACAATACGTTGATCAAGTTTCCAATAAACGCACCACTAGTCATGTAGCGTCACTGCTCTGGATAATCTTGGCAAGCCGGAAGGAAAAAAAGCATCGGAGTTTTTCCATGGCTTAAGATGGGAACACCCCACTGACTCAGCTTTTGTGCACAGAGCCAGTTTGTGGGAGTTCACAGACTAAATTGTCAACTTTGTTCCTGTTGTTGATAGTCCATTCTCTTAATGAATAAATGTTTGGGCTGCCCTATTATGACATGACAGTTGATATCCCAATTTTGCTTCCTCTCTGTCAGATTGCTTTTAGTCTCTTAACTTTTCAGACTGTATATCTTTGATTTTTTTCTCCTCTCCTTTGCTGCTTTATTCATGTCTCCTGTAGGAAATACGACTCCTAATGGCTGCTGCCATCTTAATTGTGTCCACATCAGGCTACATAGATGCCACAAGCTGTTGCTAAATCAGGCCTCAATATTAAGAGTACCTTAGAGTGGAAAAGAAACTGCAGTTACGCAGCAGCTTAAGACAGAGACTATTTTTCTTTCCTCAGAGAAGGTTTCAGCCACTTGCAAAAGGTGCTACACAATCACATTAGGAATCCTGAGATCATAAATTGTTTTTTATGCTATTGAAGGAAAAACAGCTTGTGTGATACAGAGCAGCTAGAAGGTGGGTTTTATTTTTATGGAAAATTAGAACTTTCAAAAATACTGGTATACTTGTATTTGATTCAGATTGATTGACTCCATCACTAAAACAGGACCTACCCACACTGCAATCAATGCTACAAATATTAGGTCAGTAGCCAGTGGGAGAAAAAAGGCTGCACAATATGGTACAATGGTAATATCCGTAAGAATTTCAATAAATATTCCTCTATAAAAGTGCATGACCAAGACAAATTTTCTTATTGCAGTGGAATTATAATTACATTACACTGATTAATCAAAAAACCTCTATTTAGACTCTACTGAAATTAGGAGTGCTAGAAGGAAAACAACCACTAAGAACTCACCAAAACATGCTTTGGGCAGCCATTCAACTCAGGCAGTTGTGTGGTCAGACATGCCAACGGGCCCAAAGCACAGATGATTGAATCGAGGAGTACTGACAAGCTTCCTGATACAGCCACCATTCCCTGATAGAGAGGAAAGGAAAAAAATTGGATAGATATGAGTAGTGGATCCTTCTCATCTGTATCCATTCTCATGCAGATACAGTATCTTCAGCTCCTCCACTCCACTTTCACTATTTACACAGTAACAAAACTGTGCCTGGTGCTTCCCAGAGAGACTGCTGGCTCAAAACATACAAAGTGTTGAGTAGGCAACAAACCGGTGCAAGTTAAAGGTAAGAATCAACCAAAACCATCAGAAAGTTATCAGTTGCATAAAACACTGATTCCACAATTTTTTGTAATATATTTTCTGTGCCATTTTGTACCACCTCTTTTGTTAACTATGAGAGTCCTAATGACAATAGCTGTTTTATTTTTGAAGTTAAAGGAATGCTAAGCCTGTAACAAATACTTTAGTCATTGATATACTTTCAGGAAAAGGAATTTGTCTCTGTGCTTTTCTGGACTCTGGTTGTTCCTCTCATGATCTCAATCAGTCATATCAAAAACAAAATGCAAGAACATTTATTTCACAGTTGATAAAATAAGCAAGCATAGTGGGGTGAGATTACCTTGCTACTCATAAAATTCAGTGATATTATTTGAGACAAATATGTTTTCTTAGAGGCTGGGCTGAGTTCTGAAAGTGCACCCGTGTGTGTATGTGCATTCATAGACTCGCTGTCATTTAACAGCAGGAAACCATTAAAATGTGACATTAAGTTACCAGGTAAGTTGAAACAATAGTAGCCCCTATCCAAAGCAATGGCAATAAATTAACACCAGAAAACCACAGGACATGCAAAAAACTTCTTGGTACAGGCTGATAGTTTTCTAAGAAATAGAACAGTAACAGCAACTGACCAGAGACTGACAAAATAGCAAGGAAGTACCAAATCCAAGGTGAACATATACTAAGTAAAGACTGAAGAGTTTGCTGAATTACAAAATGCTTTCAAGGACCTAGAGCTGCAAAGCACCTGTCCTTCTGGTTTACTGAGGCTTTATTTCTGAATTTTTTAAAAAATATAATATATATTCATAATATATTATATCATATCATAATATCTGAAATATTATTTTATTTACTGAAAATAAAGAGCAATGCATCAAAGAAACTGGGCATGCCACCTCTAGTTTCTCTGCCTAACAGAAAACCACTGGTTAAACTTTTAAGAAAATAAAATAAACATCTCCCTTAATGCATTGTGTAGATAACAGGACAGCACTGTGACTTTGCTGGTTACAGACTCACCTCTGTTTCCTGCAGTCTGTGTCCAATGAGGCTCAGAGATTCACCCAGCAACTGTAAATGTGCAGCTACATCAATAGGATCTGTCTCAGGGGCTTTGGCTGGTGAGGAAGGCACCACCACAGTGCTGGTGGGGGATTTTTTGTGAGGGGAAATCACTCCTGTTGGAGAAGCTGGAAACACAGAAAATTAAAATTCCGTATTCCTCGCTTTCACTCTTTTACTCACAAGCCTATTTAGTTACTAAAGTTCAAATCTCATAGGCATAAGATGCTTAAATGGTTCTGTTGCCCCAGCCTCATAGTCTTTGGAGTGGCAACTGTTTTTTCACATGTCCAGAACATCTACCTCAGCTGAATGCAGCTGGGGAGATTTGCTATCAGGGATGCTAAACTAAGAACAACCCATCTTCCTTCTAGCAGCAAACTAATCCCACTAGAACCTCCTTTCTGCCTCCTCTTATTTTACATTTCAATCCCTAAACTGCTAAAACCAATACCATTCCACAAATTAGACAAGAAAATCTTTATGAAAAATGCTGACATCATTCTTGCTCTCACAGAAAAGTTGATTTGACTGTGATTTAAATGTCATGCTTTGCGAGAAAGCAGGTAGGGAGGTGAAGCAGGTAAGGACCTTTGTTTTTTATTCTACAGGCAACACTACGTTCCCTGTCAAAGAAAAGAGGTGAGAACAAATAAAGTGCAACAATTACCTTTCATTTTTGGTGCACCATCTGAAGATGATGCCTTTCTCTTCACAGTGGTGGCCTCTGCTTTATTCTGCTTGTGTTGGAGATACTGAGCCTTCTGTTTCCAGATCTGCAGTTACCATGGCAAGAAACAAAAGATTCATAACATTAGGTAATTCTGTTACTTGATGCCAGGACCTGGAGGCAGAATGATGTTAAACAGCTAGGAGGTGAAGCAATACCATGAGAAGAAAATGAATGAATGCTTTTATATTTGCAGGGGCAAGATTTCCATACTTTCCACCGTTACATGCTTTAGGGATATAGGTAACATATTTCAAGGTACTGTGGCAATGCTGCCAGCAAATTCTGGTCTAAGCACCTAGTTCACAAAAATCATTTTACAAAAACATGTCACACAAACACTCACCAATTTATCCTTCTCAGGTAGCTGCTTCCACACTTCTGCCAGTTTCTTACTTAGCTCTCCAAAATCTGGCAGAAAGAAAGAAGAAAAATGTTTAAAACAACTTTGATCATAATTTATCTAGATTCACAGCTTGGTTAAAATAAAATTATAATACAATCATGAAACCCACTCCTGTCCCCTTTGCCACCTCTTATTCTCAGAGCATTGGCAGATTCTTTGCATTATGTCAAAATTAAGAAGTTGGTCTGAAACAGAGACAATTATGTTCTGCTAATTAATCTGACCGGTGTACAATCAAGAGAAGAGAAGGCTGAATTATTCTCTTACCTATTCCAGGGTGCTCAGACACAATATTTGTACGATATTCCTTACAGAACACTTGATAAGCAGACATGTTTTTCTTCTTTGGCTAGTCAGAAGAAGAAAGGAAACAAAGATTTATAATTATGATGAGACCTTCTCCAATTTAATAAGAACTTGGCATTTACTGAAGACTTAAAGAAAGATATGATTCTTAGGTCAGGAACCTTAGAAAGCAGCCCTTCACATCTTCTGTCTGAATTTAGTCTTTATGAAAGCACAGGAATCAGCCAGAACCAGACTTAGTACAAGGCCGATCTTGCAGAACTCAACAAGCTGCCATTCCAAATTCAGGAACAACATACAGCTTTGTTAATGTATCTCAGTTTTAAAACTTAAAATAATAACACCCAGTATGTTATACTATTCACAGTACCTATTATACATCTGTCAAAACAATTTTGTCCTCATGATAATGTTTTGCTCCATTCCGTGCATCCTTACAAAGTACTTCAATTTGGCAGGAAAAGAGACTGTATAGTACATTGACAGCAAAGGTATTGCAATCGCTGAGCTATGATCAGGGAAAATTCCCAAACAGAATAGGAGAGTGGCTGAACAGATTTGGGCTCTGTCTGCCCATTTCCTCACACAAAGCATTATTTCTGTATCTGAACATGCACAAGCTGCTTTCCCCTATTTAATCACATAGCTACAGTTACCTCATTTGTAAACTTGTTCATATGCTACCTACCATTTCAGCTACTTGTATCTTTATGCAGTAACCATGGAAAACTGAATATATAAGTACAGGACAAAACTAGGAACATGGTAGTCTGTAAGAATTAGAATTTCATTTGAATACAGGAGTAAATGGGTAAATATCTTCAAATTTCAGGTGACAGCTCGATTCCTTTTTATAGGAACTTTGATCACTAGTCCAAAAGTCTGCCTGGAATAGCTAGAGCCAGTCACATTAGAAAAAGATACAGATATGCTTGGTAGATGACCTGTACCGAGCAAAATTAAGCATAACTAGACTGTCTGTGCCACAAAGCCAGAAGAACACATATATTCCTTCTGCTACAAATAGAAATCAGAGTGGCTGACACATTTTTCCAAACATGCTTCAGTTAAACCATTGATAATGGGGATCAGTTATCCTTTGTTTCAATTTTAACACACCTTTGTAATGGAGTGCCTAATTCACCATTACCCACCACACAATTTCTGTTTTCCCTCCAATTTTTCCTTACTTTGTCTCTTTCTCTTTCCTTTTCTCTTTCCTTTTCTTTTTCTCTTTCTTTTTCCTTTTCTTTTTCTCTTTCCTTTTCTTTGTCTCTTTCCTTTTCTTTGTCTCTTTCCTTTTCTTTGTCTCTTTCCTTTTCCTTTTCCCATTTCTCAGCCTTGTCCTTCTCCTTGTCTTCCTTTTTCCTCCTCTTCTCACCTTGACCATCTGAGTGAAAAACAGCAGGAAGAGGTGGAGAGACAACATAGGGGGTACTGGGAGGTGGTGGTGACACTCTTACTTCTGCTACTGCCACTGGAGAGTGCCCAGAACTCTTTTTAGACTTGGAGTGCTTCTTCTCTCTGTGTTTCTCCTTGTCCTTTTTCTTCTTACTCTTTTTTGACTTCTTTTTCTTCTTGATTTCCCGGTAGGAGTCATCTATCACCAGCTCTCCAGCTTCCAGCTCTCCGCCAGAAGAAGAACCAGATTCTGGTGGCGCCTCCATACCTGAAACCTCGTACTCGCTTGCATGGCCCTCTGAATGAAGGGAGGTGTCAGCACCAAAACTCTCAGAAGGTGGATGTGAGTCTGGGGGTGGTTTGTGCTTTTTTCGGGATGACTTCAGGAAACTCTGCAGATCGTGTCCCAGCAGGAATGAGCCTTGCTCATCTCGAGATGATTTCTTTGAAGATTTCTTTGCAGCTGCTGGTGCTGAAGAGTAGGATAAAGAATCATCATCTGCTGCACTACTTTTCTCTTTTGGTGAAAGGATGAGCTTCATCTTCAAGCCATCAGGTTCACGAAGAGTAAGTGTCTCTGTGTTCACATAAAGAGGTTTCATTTTTTTAGATTTGTGGGAGCTGCCATCATCCACCGAGTGCTCCCCACTGCTTCCACTCAGCTTCTTCTTGGGATGCTCCTTTCTGCTTTCAGAATGGCCAGAGGAAGAATGAGATGATTTTTCAGAGGTCCTCTTTGAAGACTTTGAGCTTGTGGCCAAAGGTGTGACAGCTTTGAGTAAATCCATGGTTGTATCAGCTGAGGATGGGCTAGAAGCCACTTTTTTCTTCTTCTTTGATGGTAGATCCAAAGGCGAGACACCTGAAAAAGATCAAGACAAATGTATTGAGATGTTTCCCTTAAAGACGGCAAAGAAGGGAAGTGAGAATCCTGTGAGTCTTACAATTACAGGGGACAGATTTACATCCTGGCTTAAACAGAACCACAGCCAGCTCAGCACAGCCTTACTGATGATGCTGTGACACCTGAGCTGGTCAAATAATTTAAGGAAGGCAGATACAGTAGGAAAGTTCTTGAAGTTTTGTCAAACACCATTCTATTATAAAATAACATATTTTGATGAAAATACATCTTACTGAAATTATATCTAAAGTGCAAGGTTTCTGTGCCATTTTTAGCCAAGGTGACCAATGAGTAGAAAATATGAGCTTTTTCATTCTGTAGACAGATTCTGATGAAAGATGAAATTTCAGCTTGGCTTTCTCCTTTTATTGGGCCAAAAATAAACCCTAAATGTGTTAAGCTTTTAGAAACCGAATTGTCATTTTCTGGCCAACTTATTAATTGTGAGAATAACTGAACAGAAAAGCTTTTTTTTTTCAACTTCAGACATCGCTTTTATAAATTCAGTGAAAGTTATACTACCTGTAAGTATAATTAATTTGTAATGCAATAGGAAAAAAAGAAAAGCCAATGTCAAATGTGAAGGCATGGGTTAGAAAACTACAACTAGTCAATGAAAAGGGGATGGAAGATCTCCACCCCCTACAATGGCAATTTGTAAAGATAGACTCTGAAAGTATAATTCCCTAATTTTCTGCTGTCTGGTGCTGATCAGTGTCAGGTTTCTGATTACTTGTTCTAAGGCACTTTGATGTACCCTCCTCCTATCAAATGCTAACCACAAAGCTTGATGACACTGGTTTAAGAGCACCCTTTCCTTAAAGTCATGATTTGTTAGCCCCTTCTCCTGCTTGATTACTACCTTACCTCTGTAGCAGAACTCATCGGAGGAGTGCTTTCTCTTCTTTTTGTGAGGTTCTGTCCCTGGAAAAAACTCACTGTCCTGGAATTAGAAGAAAAAAGTTGCTCACAAAAAGGAGGGAAATAATATGAGAATCACATGGACTATTAACACAGATAAAAATTAGTAGGAGGTATCTTGATACTACTGTAACATCAAGGAACTGTAGGTATGAACCAGGATCATCATTCTTGGTGCTAAAAGGAAACCTACTCTGTCCCCAGGAGCACACAGTGTAGGTTTAAAGTAAGACAAAACACGTTACAGATAGGTGGGAGAATACAAAAAATGCCATTAGTCAGGACTGGTTTCAGCACCACAGTTACCTAATTGACATCGAGCTTTCTGTAGGCACTGCAGCACAACAGGGCTCCAAGGAAACTGAAAGACAGATCTCTTATAGGGAGGCCCCCCAAGTGAGAGGAGCAATATAAAAGAAAACTTGAAAAAGCACATTTGGAAAGTGTTGAGATATGGGCAGTGAAAGCCATCACTTGGAGATCAGCTGATAAGTTGATAAAAGACAAACATCCACCTCTTAATAAAGCTAAGAAATAAGATGCATAGACTGTCAAGCCTTGAAAGCAAAGGCAAGTAGTTCACATTTACTATGCTGAAAAAGAAGTGACAGGAGGTACAAAGAGGTGACAGCTAGAATGATGGGTGAAAAATATGTCCTTAATATGCCATGTCACCTAATTATTATCTGTGTCTTGATCAATTTATGAACCTGAAACTGAAGCTCCTCTAAAGAATTCCAAATGCATAGTAGAAGATTTTAATTTTAAACTAGAACTTGCTTTCTAGATGAAAAAACCCAAATCACTGGATAGCCTACTCTGAGCTAACAGCAAAAATTTTAGCTCAAAGAGGAAAGTTCTGAAGAAACTTAAGTTGCCACTATGTGATTTCAAGAGTTAATACCCCAAAGAGGTGAACAGGGCAAGTTCATTCCTCTCAAGAGCTATTGTTTCAGGCTGACTGCAGACTCAGGGAGACAACAGTGCATCGGTTAACATTTTATCCATCCTTTGCTGGCTATTTATACAACCGTAAATGCTAATTTTTTTAATGTGTATAAGAAGTTATTCATGGCATACTCTGACTTGCAAGGTTCTATATCAACACTAGGACAACACTCCTACTAGCTTATTTTCTGAGGCCAGAAAAATGAGAACAAGGCATTGATGCCCTCCTTTTCCCCAGAAAAATTACTGAACAACACAGGACATGATTTGCTGCTCTTGCTGTCTTCTACATGCATTTCTAAGTAAAAATAATTTAAAAAAAGAAGAAACCCATTCCATCCCATCCCATCACTTCCTTTATGTATATCCTTACACCTTGAACCTTTTCTCTGAGGGTTTCTACCTGAGTTGCTATCTCATCTTCCTCTTGCAGAAGATCCTTGTACGAGCGCTTTTTCTCCCGCTGTATCCTGCCAGGTGCCAGCCCGTCATCAACACTTCGGTGACTCTCTAGGAACTCTGTGATTTATGTGGCATGGGAAAAAAGGAAGAAATGAAATACTACATTAAGGAATGACAGACAAGTGGATCAAGCACAAAATAAGCTAACAGAGGATGTTGGCACAGAGTGATGCACAAAACCCAATAAGCACAGAGGCCTGGAAGATAACAGTCTGTGCTGTCTGACCGGAGGGATGAGGCTCAGTGCTCTAACACAATCATTCCAGATTTAATTTCTAACGCTTGGAGATTCCTTCCTAAAGACAAGTGGACCTAGAAATGTTACCATGACTAATGTATTATTATCCCTTGTCCCCTATCCCACTGACCTGACAGGAAGAAGAAAGGCTACAGTGGCAGAGCTCCCAATCAGGGTGTCTACATTAGGAAATACCACCCATTTCTCTCAAGTTCTAATCCCAGTACTTCACGCCTGGAAGTCAAGGGCTTGGGATCCTCCAGTAACTTGGCCAGATTAAATTTAAGGGCTCCACAGCACGCTAGCTTCCTTTCCTACTCTGCACGGCCTGGTAAGGGCTGCAAAGGGCACCCTTTTTACCTTTTTTTTTTTTTTCCAAATCCCTCTGAGATTATGAAGCAGTCATACCTTCTTTCTTCTTGGCGCCATCATAAGCCATGGTGGTCCTGCAGGAGCCTGTGAATGAGCTGCCACGTCTGGGCTCCTTCCCCCGTTCCCATCTAAAGGAAAAGGTCTGAGAAACAGAGAATGAAAATAACCCTCCCATAAAGAAGAATCACTATGTAAATTGAGAAACTTTCTCTGAACCAAAGAAGGATTCTCTGTAAGATGGTGGGAAAAGAAAGGAGTGGTCACTCTTCAGGCTTGACAGATTTGGGGCTTTTTAAAATCAAAATGGATGTTGTATTGTTTTAAAGATAGAAAATACCACCTCTTCCTTATAAAATATCTAAATCATTGAAGTAATTTATTTACAAAAATAGAAAGAGGGTGAGAAGACAATTGAGTTTGGTTTTCATGACACACAAAACTGCACCCAAACTGTGTCAAAGCCATTTTTGTCAAGAGCCACTGTAGCAAAGAGTAGGATGTTTGAAGAGATATCAAACCCTTGAATCTCAGATGAAGTGAAGGAAAAGAAGGGACCAGGCAGAAAGAACTAAATTACAAAATAATTATTATTAATTTTTCTAACTAGAGGATCACACATTCTGTATTAGACGTGTGCATCCTTCTGAGGTGTTTCCCAATGTTACCGCTGCAGCCATTCTGAAAGCCAGCCTGGGTGAGGGGTGGGAAGAGAGCACTCCTTTTGGCCAGGCCTGCAGCAACCCAACCTCTGTCCCCAGGTTTCAGGCCTCTTCTAACTGAGCCACTGCTCCAGCTACGGGCACACAGCAGGACAGTGCCACTATGCAACAGCAACTCTCAGAGCAAACAGCTCTTGTTCCTCAGCCAGTGACCAGCTTAGCAATTAAAGATCGACCTTCTGCTCCTACAGGATTACACCAATCCCCTCCAGCTGCCTTTGTGTGTTTGCGTGTATGCGCATATGTGTAAACATCCAGCCACAAAGACCAGGCAACTTGCTCATCCTAGCTGTCATGGTAATCTTGCCACACTACACTGGAATACTTTGAGAGCAGGGAACTTGTGCTTGTACATCCCCCATGCAATTCGATTTTATAAGCAACTGGCTGATGCTGACAATGTACATCATATTCATCCTATTGTGGTTACTTAAGTTGTACAACAAAGTCACAACTAAATCAAGCTTGTAGGTACACAGAAGATGTTTCCGTTTAAATTCATAGGAATACATGTTATTTCTTCAGCTTTTGGGAAAACATTCACTGTAGAATATCAGGTCAGTATTCTGACTGTTATACATTGCTGTAGAAACACAACAATTCTACCTACACACGAGTGCACTGCATATGTACAAAGCACTGCATTTGGCAATAAAAGGAGCGTCTTGCCACTTGCGGGCTCGTGATCTTGAACCAGACCTTGTCAACGTTTTAGGATGTTCGTTTGTCATACAGACTTTAGTGGGAAGACTCACAATACCAGAGCATTGTGCTCAAGTACGGGCCTAATCCCAATACTGCTCAGCATAACAAAACTGAAGACGGTCATCCATGAATGTGTGACTGGGAGAGTCTAAGACTTCTTTGTACCTACATGCATACCTTTAAATCTCTTTTTAAATCTTATCTGCTTGGCAGGTACAAAGGTTGGTAGATACTGCCCAAAGGCACTCATAGCCCAGACCTCCAATCCGGCAAATACAAAACATACCCTTAACTACTCTCATCCTCTAAACCTCAATTAGGCTCCCCTGCTTCAAATTCCTTTTTCAGCACCGATGTCATAGTCTCAGTGGGGAAGCTCCTCTTTCACGTCTCCCGTTCCTTAGCTCACACGCCTGAGGGTTCAAGGCCCAGCCTTGCACTTCTGCAGCCCGGGGGCTCCGCACGGACCCCTGCTCCTCGGTCCCGCTGCCGACCGGCCGCGGGGGATGGCTCCCTCTCCCCATGTCCCGCCGGCGCTCCCAGCCGGAGCCGTGAGGGCACACGGGACCGCCGGCAATTCCGCGCGCAGCCGAGAGCGCGAACCGGCACCAGCCCCTCGGCGGGCACGGACGCGCGGCCGGCCCGTCCTGCGCATGCGCCCCGACACCCCCCGGAGCCCGGGCCCCGCCGCCGCCTCCGTTCAAAGCGGGCTCGTCGGCCCCTCTCCCGCCCGCACGCCCCCTCACCCGAGCGGGCTCCAGCCTCACGCCAGCCCGCGGCTCCGCCCCTGCAGCAGGCCCGGGCGTGCCCCGACCGCGGGGCNCCCGCGGCCGCCATCTTGGACAGGGAGACAAGGGACCCGCGCCAGCGCCGGCCAGCCGAACGCCGAGCGCCTCCAACGCGGCACCCGCGGGGCGGGGGAAGAGGGCGGGGCGCCGGCTTGCCGAGCACATCGATGGCGCGGAGCGGCTCCCCGGGAGCGGCGTGTCCCCTCGGAGCCGTGCGAGTGGGACACGCACGGGTGGGACACGCACGGGTGGGACACGCACGGGTGGGACACACGCGGCGCATCTGTGCCCAGCCCCGGCTCTGACCCCGACCACCACCAGCGGAGGGGTGCCCACCTTCCCTCTGGCTTGGCGCAGCCTCCTCTTCGTGTGTGCGGGTGCTGCGCGGTCCCGGCACACCTTCCCCTCTGTTGTCGTCCCTGTCTGTAAGAGACTGAGCTGGCTGGGCTTGCAGCCCGGGTTGATTGTTGGCTGCTTGTTCCTGCAGCGGTGGGTCAATGGGAAAGGGTGAAATCCTGTTAATAAACAGTTACAGAGCCAGCACTTCCATGAGATCAGTCACGCATGCACATGAATGGGCACATCTCCCTCAAGACTGTCTAAGTCACCGAGGAACTGAGCGGATGCACTGCACAGGTGGGAATTCCGGGCCGGCTAGGGCAGAGATAAGCGCGACTGAACAGCACACTCGAGACTACTGCCCGTGAAGGCATCACCCAACCCTCGCACCCATTCCGATCGATTGTCCAAAGGTGGCAGGCAAGAGAAAGGAAAATTGCCCCCAGCATCTTCTAAAGGGCTCATTCATAATTGCAGAGGCTTCAAGACATAGGTTTAAAAAAAGCTCAGGAAACAACCAGGTCAGAAAAGAATCCTTTTTCTCACTAGATTAGCCCTTCTTCACTCGGACACGTTGGGAGGTTCAACAAACCTCATTTCACTGTTACCTTAAATCCCATAATCTCCACTGATGCACGAGTTGTCTTTTTATTTAGATGCCGGCAGATACCCCCGTGACTCTTTGGCAGAGGCTGCTCACAGTCACATGCTGTCTGCAGACTACTGTTCCCAGCCATGCCTGAGGTTAAACCTGACCCATCACAGACAGGCTGTTCCCCAGCCCCTACACATCTGCCTTCTGGTCCTGCTGATGCTTTTGTGTCCTAACAAGTACAGAATGATGACAGTAATTATTTGCAGTCCAGTAAGGGCCTAGAGGAACTCGAAGAGAATAGAGGCCTCTGCCTGTTATACTGTGTGAAAGTGCAGTTTGATCCAAAGTGAGGGGTACAGCCTGTACACACAGATCAATGTCTGCAAGTGCAGCAGCTGTAACACATCAGGGTAAAAACTCACCAGCCCCTAGGCTGAGCACAAAGCCTATGCAGATGTTCTCATGCACGTACACGTGTGCCTGCTACTGGCAAAACTGACATCACTCCTTGCCCTCCTGACAATAACCCAGGGAGGAATCATCAAGGTGGACAAGTGCCTCTGCAAATTTATAACCAGGATCTTGCCAGAGCTGAACCTGACATGACCTGCTCCTTTACTTCTGCTTGTTGGTGATGTTTCTAGAGGTCCCAGTGGTGGATCCATACCCCATTCGACAATGTACAGCACAACAAAATCACAGTTCCTTTGTTTTTATAGTCTTCAGCTTTCTTGCTCGTATTACAGGCTGTATAAAAACATCTATGGGCATAACAGAAACATCAGTTAAGTCCTGAGAGCACCTGCCCTATGGGTCAGATGGAGGCACAGTGGGAGCTGCGAGCATGGTTGGGAGAGGCTATGTGCAGCCCAAAGGAACAGGGATTCAGATTGCTGTGAAAATTGAGAGTTTAAATTAGCCTGGTATTTGACGATAGCAAGCGTTTGGTAATGATAGCTAGTAAATGTGTGGGGATGGTATGTTTAATATTCTGCACCCTAGAAAGAGAAAGCATTTGAGCTCCCCTGCAGTTTAATGTTTTTAGTGCTGGATGGCTCATAGGTATTAGATTGTGTCAGGGACTGTGTGTGGATGAGAGAGAATGAATTTGCAGGTGATTTGCAAAAATGAGCATATAGCAGGATACTTGCACATAAAGCCACTGAAGCACCAATCATTCAGACTTCCCCTGTTGAGATCCATCCAAGTTTCTTTCCTCCCACAGAACAAACATAATAGTAATAATAATAGGAATTGTAATAGTAACAACAATAACATGTAGTCCCTTCTACTGCACTTTTCATCAGCGGAGAAAAGTTCAGAAAATTCATTTCAATCACTCACATTCTTCAGAGCTCATAAAGGGAACCAGCCAGCACAGAACATTGTCATTTATTGGGAGGTTTCAGAAAACTTAGCCTTTTGCTTTTCTAGAAAATCCAGGAATCTCTTTAGACTATACACCTAGATTAAACAGGTCAGGTGGGGAAAATGTCAGAATGCTGATAGCAAATTTAAGAGAGTCACAACCCCTTCAAAACCTTGACAGAATTGTTTCTTTTTACTCTGGAATATAAGAGGTCGTAGCAAGGGAATCAGAAAATCAAACAGTCCCTAGAGCTTTTAAGACCTGAAGTGCAGCTTCAGTCAGTCTCAGACTGTTGTGAGAATATTGCTTATTCCTTTTGCTCAGAGTGTCTTGCATTCTTTAGCCTACATCCCTGGGAAAGAAACTGCAAAAGGATACATGGTGTGTTCCCTCAGGTGTCCTCTTGGCTGTGAGATACATATTCTATAAAATGCTCTTGCCAGTGCAGAACATTTTAGGATGTGTATACAGTTCCCTACGCTTAATGCAAGATTAGTTATGTGCTAAGGGCTTACTGCCCATGAAGCCACCCAATCTGGTCTTGTGTTCTCCACTTTCTTTCCACCATGCAACCTTGTCTGCTTATTTTCTCCTGACTGAACAACAGTCCAAGCTTCAAGATTTAGTAGCCCTCTTGTTTCATTGGGTTTTAGAATTTAATTCTGTGGTGTCTCAAGTGAAGTGAATGTAAGAAGAATGAATAATAATATGAGCACAAGCTTACAACCAAGTTACGTACTGAATTAAATTCAGCACTCAGAGCTGTATGAACAATTATCAATTTTACCTGTCATAGTTTTGCAGCTCATAAATCTCTTTTCACTCCTGTCCCAGTTTCTCATATTTTTTTCCCTAGATTCCAGGATGATTAGGCATTAACTGGAATGGGACCCGGAATAAAACCTCTGCTCTCCACCTATCCAAGAAAAGCAGCACACAGACAGTGCTACTCTTGTAGCTCTTGTTAGTCTTGTTTCTTGTTTTGCACAGTATTACTCTTCTCCCTGCGCATTATGAGACTTGTGTGTTACCAGCTACCAAGCTGCCCTTAAAAAGGAAAGTGGAGGAAGTGACCACGATGCTACAGTGAGACTTTAGGTGTCGTGAACCTTGCTTGCTCGCCTGCCAATTGCCTCACCCACATAATTTCCTTAGTCTTATTTATAAACAGTGCTGATCACTCCTCTTTGGATACAAGGACTTGCTTCCTTAGAGAATCAAAACTTCAAAAGATTTGTTATGTGCATTTTTTGGGGCTTTATTTAAATTATTCCCCATTTGTCTTTGCTTTTTTGCAGGATACATTCATTTTCATGCCTCTTCATCTTTCAGTACAGTCATTAATGAAACCACAGAGGTGTGCCCATTCATTTGTAATGTCACTACAACAGCCTGAATGTTCCCTGGAGCCACAGCATCTGTTACAGTGGAGACACACCTCCCCCTGCTCCTCCTGCTGCACCCTCTGTATTCATGCTGAGAGAGCTAAGGTGAGATGGGAGGTCAGCGTCCATCTGGAAGGGAAAAAGTACAGTGAATTACAGTAGGATTTGTGGGGTCTGGAGGGGAAGAGCCTGCTCCTGGATGTGGTTAAGCAAAGGGAAAAGGACCACACTGGGGTGATAAACATGAAGGAAAGGCTAAATGCAGGCAATCAGTCAGTATTGAATTTGCCTCTTTTCACTGATTATGCTATCTCCCTTACCACCTGCCAGAGAGGTAGAATTGGATTAATCGGAGTTTCACTGAGCCATGCAAAGCCTATTGCATTACTTTCAGCACCGAGGTCTCCCTCCATGTCTGATCCCTGGAGACCTTGCTGGTGTCGGCTTACAGCCCTAGTCACATGAAACATCAGGCATTCATCTCTATCTGCATTCTTGATTTGCATTTTCCTATTTTTTCGTTGAATCTGTTAATTTATTTAAATTCCTTCTCTCATACCTTGTTTCCATTACAGTCCTCTTCCGTACAGGTCAGACTGACCTGTTCTTCTTTTTTTAGACATTGTAGCATGATCCTTCACCTTTAGGAAGAAAAAAGCCTTTAACTCTGGGGTGCTTCGTTCCTGCAGTTTTCCATTTATGACAGACCCACAGCGTTGACATCTGTCCTGTACTGGGTAGCTGAAATTACTGTATTACTAATATTTCTCTCCAGATAACATAGATGGGTCATGGCTATTTCTGTGGACCAAAACTGCATATTGCCCCTGCTTCTGGCCACAGATGCCATTGCTGGAGGTCAGAAGTTTTGGGAAGAGCAGGAGATTTTACTGTTCCCCGAACAGCTAGAAGGTGGCAGTGGAGTTTGCAGAGGCTGGCAACAGGACAGTGCTGCCTGCAAAATTCTTGAGATGCCAGCTGGGGTAATGCCAGCCTTGTGACTGTGGTGTGCCATGGTGTATGGAGCTGCTGCAAAAATATGGGTAAGAGGTGGCATGTGGAAGGGGCTCCGGACTCACCAAGGTTGGAGTCACGGTAAAGGCAAGGAGATGCACTGATGTGATGAGTAGGTGAGGAATAACAAAAAGTTATGCACTGCAGAGTGGTGTATGTTGGGAGAAGTCGGTGGTGTTGCAGGACATTTTATGTGTTTTCCATAACAGGTAATTTTCAGTGCTCTCAGGGTCACTGGATAGGAAAACATGATCTGGGTCATCAAGTGCTGTTCCCTGCTATTGTAGGCCCACTGTCATTCAATCCCTATTGTAAACTGATCAGTCTTTATCTTAGAAGTAATCAAGTCTCATTCCTCCACAATGCTCACTGGGAGACTGTTCCAGAGTCTCTTTTGTCTGATGGTTAGGAACCATCTCCTAATTACCAGTTTAAATGTATTCGTGGTTAGCTTGGATCCATTTGTTCTTGTGCCAACAGCTTATTTTAGCTAATATAATTATGGTCTCTTGCTGCTGTTTTTGCTCAGAAGTATTTAAAGAGAGCACTTTCTCATTTTGCAAATAGAATAGGTCACTCAAAGGAGAGAAAAACTGTCATGCCTGGAGACATTAACCCCTTTCCCCAAAGATGTAAAAGCAGTTAGTCCTTGGTATGGGGGTAAGTATAGCTGGGATACAGTGACTGTTTTTTGTGATTGCGCTATTGTTTGTTTGAAAACTTGCTTAAAGAAGCCTCACCTCTCACTTTGCCACAATATGACATAAAATTAAATCAAGATCACTTTTCTGGGCTACAGGAGAACCTAAAAATAATGACCTGTGGCATCTCAGTGTGGTACAAGAGAACTACCTAATTGGGAATTCTGCAGTCTAGGCTATGACCGGCTAATGCTGGGAAAGATGGAGGAAAGAAAGGCCTCTACAAAATGAATTTTAACTATGCTTTGCAACAAGTAGGCAGAGGAGTCATAAAGCTGAGCCTAAATTTTTTGTGTGAAGATGGTATTGGTCTGAAGCATAAGTACAAACATGGGATAAACTTGAAATGAGAACATTTTCTTTGTAATGCACATCAGAAACCTTCAGAAGAAGTTAAGGTGCTTCAAGATGAATCAGAGAGGAAGCTCCTTCAGCTCGTTGCTCACTGCATTACGCAACAACATTTTGAAATTTATTCTTTTCTTTCATCAATTGCTCTCCAGATGGAAGTTGAGAGTTTTCAACATTGTCTGGGGATGCTGCAGCTGTGACAGTCTGAGAAGCAGTTTTGACCAGCCTCACAGTGATTCTCAAATCCTTATCATGTGCCTGGGCTGTGTACTGATCACTTTTACACAAGGGGGATAAACTGTTCTCCCAAGAAGTACTGGTCCCAAATAAGGCAGTAGGGTCTGTGTGCCCCACATTTATTTTGGTGAGAGACCTGGGGAAGAGTTTGGTGGGTTTTAGTCATGATTTCAGAATGGGGGAATGTAAAAAAAAAAAAACAACTCCAAAACTGTTGTTTGTTTCTATGCAGGATATAGCAGTATGCTTATATAGAGAGGAGGGAGCCCCGGTGGTGTAGTGGTTAAGCATACGGCACAGCAATTGCCGGGGCCCGGGTTCGATTCCCGGTCGGGGATACTCCCCGGGCAGGCAGAGCTCGTTAGCCCGCAGGGGGCAATCTGCCTACGTCCTGAGGAGGAACTCACTGCCACTGTCCAAGACTCGCTTTGGCCTGGCAGAAGAACCTCAGGATTAAAGGGTGGGCTCAGATTTGCACACCCTGTGTCTCACCTAAAAAATCCAGTGTGCAAGCTGGAAGGTCTGAAAGGAAAAAGAGGCCTTCCCCGGATTTTCGTATGCGAAGGCTGGCCAGCAAAAAATATAGAGAGGAGTAGAGAGATTATATCAGTGTATATCCCAGTCATAACTCATTTCTTTTCTTAACAATACCAGCCAGGGAAGGCTATTGAGTATGGTGCTCCACTTGGAGCACAGAAAGAATGTGATGTTTTACGGTCCTAGATTCAATTCACTGTTAAATGTCTCAGGTAATGGAAGCTTTTACCACATCACTCGAGAGCATTGTATTGTCTGGTAGATTTCATAAGCAAGGAGTTTTCTTTTTTATTTAGTTGAGCTGCTTGCTTTTTTTGAAGAAATAAATGACCAAATAAAAAGCAAATCTGAAAACCTCCCCCACAGAGTCTATTTCAGTTGTTGCTGTTTTCTTCACATTTTCCTCCTTGAAATGCATTAGTTTCCAGTTGAAGGAACCTGAAGAAAAGATGATTATTACCAAGAAATTTGCAAATTAGCACAGCTCAAAACACCCCCACAGCAGTATTCTAGTAAAATGAGTGAGGCTGGACTAAAACCTCTATATAATAATTTGGATCATTCTATATTTGGATTTAGCAATCCTATTATTGAGCTGAAATTTAGGACTCTTTAGACACTTTTTTCCTGGAAATAGCACTGGTAAATTACAAGCTCTGATAGGTGGAAGAATGAGGGCAGTGTCTAAGATCTAACAAGGAGAAAAGTAACAGATATTCTTCCATTTCTATTAAGTGCGTTTGCATATTTTCAGCACATTCAACAAATGAATAGTTCTGTGCTTAGACAAAATTAGTGGTTAAGAGAAGCAAAATGCACCAAGTATGGTGTGTGGGATATTGCAGTGCTATTATGCAAATTGGTGCTATGTCTTCAGCAGGAGTTTTCAGTTCAATTTAGATCTACTCCAAAGTAGGAGAAGAGTGTGTTTTAGTCAGATCACTAGGATGAGACAATGCATGGAAAAACTCCTAGATAAAAAAGGATTGAAACCTCAGTGAAAAGCTGGAGAAGGGATAGGAAATGTACACCATGTAAGGCAGAGTGCAGAAGAAGATGTGACCACTAATCACGGAGGATTTTTTTATGAAACAGGGAGAGAGGAGAGCTTAGTGGAGAGGGAAAAGACTGGTAAAAGGAAGCTTTGTGCCATGACAGAAGGAGGCAGTGGAAATCCCTGCTTTCATGTTTTTTGGAGTACAGGAGCACTGTTTTAAACAGGGGTGGAAATTTCTGTGTTAATTCTAGTGTAATTAATGTAGTTGCAAATACATTTTTTATTTAAACTCTTCCATTCTGGAAAGCAGAGCCCTGCCATATTCTGGAACAAAAGTTGAATTTGAATTCTGAGAACATGTCAAGAAACACTCATGGGAGACAAATGATCACATAAATGTCAAATGCATCATTTCTTAAATGTTCCTGCTCTGGTCATTGCTAGCAGTAATGTCTCAGCAATATCTTTTGGGCTGAATGTGGATCTACACAACATTATGTTCATTATGTGCTGAAGACATCCAGCACTGTATTTTTCACTGTATTCCTCTCTTTACCGCAGGTAAGTTCACAGTTTATGTCTGTATTATTTGGCATTGCTAAGATCGTGCTACCTGCCAAGATTTACAGCCTCTTTCCTAAGCTCAAATGGTTATAAAAATCACTAGATGGCAGCAGTGTCGTTTCTGGTCTCTGCTTGTCCTGAACTGGTCACAGCTCTCTGCTCTGAGGTGCTCCTTGCAGCCAGTTCCCAGCTTCGCAGAGTACACAAGGGCAGCTATACCTACCGAGAAAATACTTATCTCTTCTTCAACAAGAGATTTGTGTTCTCCATTTGGTGCCTTCACAAAGGCTGGGTTTTAATGGATGATTGCCTATTTTTTTTTTCTGATTCCTTGTTTTTCTCTGAAATTGCCCCAATTTGTAGCTTGTAGACACTGGTATATGCACATGCTAATGGCTGCGTTGTTATATGCTTCCAAGGCAATGCAAGGTAACTAACTTAGCTTTGGCTGAGAGCAGAGAACTTCCCTGGAACCAACAGAGGTTCACTCCATTTCAGGTATGAAACTGGTTATAACAGGAATTTGTTAATGGCACTCTTTGTTGTTGTTTCACTGTTGCAGCTGGCTTTGCTCAATAAAATGCTAAAAGCAAAGTGCTAGGAGATGAGAAATACCCTGGAGAATTAAAAAAATTGGAGTAATTTTGATCTTGAACAATCCTTAAGTTTCCCAGTGCAGGAATTTCCTGCAAAAAGGAATAATTCCAGTCAGTTCCCCAGCTACAACCATGAGACTCTGAGGCTCCATAGCAGTGTGACTGATGAATGGGTGCACAGCCTGGCTGGTGGTGTCAGTGTTGTTTTGCCCACTTTCCCAAAAAACCTCACCAAACTTAAGCAGTCTCCAGGAACCCTCTCAGTGTCAAAACCAGGAGAAAGTTTCCTCTGGTGGTCATGATCTGGTCTTTGTGGGTTCAGTAGCTCTTTCCCTGTCTGCTTCAGTGACAAGCTGAACTCTAGGGCAGGGGGAAGAAGGAAGGGTTATTGTGATTCTTCTGGCTTGTTTTTCTTAACAGATCCTCCTTTCTTCCCCACCCCCCCNTTCCTCTTAAAAATGTTATTTTCAATAGAGTTTCAGGCCTGGAAATGGACCAAGGCAACTGTGTTCAAATGTACTGGGAAGGAGATGGCTCTTGGCTCTTGTCACAGATTTTAAGACCACCTTCACCAAACTCTCACAAAATCTAAAAAGAGCTGCTGTGCTCTGCAAAAAGCAAGTGGGGGGGGGGGTCTACGCTAAGGGTCATCAAACCCATAATTCTGTATAGAGTCTCTTCCAAGGTCGCCTCCTCTGTAATTTATGAAATTACTGATTTTTTTTTTTAATTGATACTGGGGCTCGGTGCATCTGAAAACTCTCACATGGTTAAAGGCTTAATTCTTATTTCTGCAAGTTCCTATTACAATTTGGAGGTGGAAAGAATCCTCCAAATTGTTGCTAATCTATGCATTTTTAAGGCCTTCTTTATGTTGCCAGAGTTATGGAAAGGTAAGTAGAAAAGGAGACCATTTTATGTGTTTGCACATGCAAATACACATTTTGGGCTACAAATTTTCACTTTCTCATTCTCCCTCCTACTTCATTTGCTCCATGCCATCCTTCAGCAGGGGTTGGAATTTTGAAATGGATTTGAAGCAAAGATACATGCTCTCTTTTATTATGAGCATATTTCAAGGAGAAAATGGATTATATTTTTATTGGACTGAATGCATTCAATTGCAGCAACTTTTATTATTTGGAAACAAAGTTTTGTTCTTCAAACAAAAGCCTAAGTGATACCCACTATGCCAACTCTAAGCATTTTTCTACAGCTCATTTTTAAAATAGCCTTTAGGATTTACTTGACTAAATCATTCCTGAGGAAGGAGAAGCTTGCAGGGGGGAAATCACTGCATTAGAGGTGATAAAATGAGAAATAAGAGAGACGAACATCAGTGCAAACTCATCAGCATTAGAATAAACTCAGAAATAGACATTCTACATTTCCATAATGCTGTCAGCTGCCACTACGGAGACAGAGATCTATTACCTCTGTTTATACTGCTGCTAACTTAATTTATAGCAATTTATTGTATAAAAGTAGACAGTAACTTGACTGGCTGGGAAAAAAAAATCCCCTTTGTGCTGAAAATAAAAATGATAATGCACATAATAGATTTCTGAAAGTAATTTGAATGGCCGGTTAAAACAAGGTGAGTTAGATATATTTTTAGTAAATCTCAGCACGAATTACCTACTTTCATATGCACATTTGCAGATGGATCGATAAAGGGCAGACATGGGACATTTACTTTGCAAGATTGGATAGGCCCAAGTTATTCACCACTTGCAGGCTTCTTTATTTTGTCTGTGGCTGCACAGGGGGATGAAGCAAGAGCAGAAATGGGCACAATGCCCCCAAGGCTGAAACCAGGTGCCTATTTATGATCAGCTTTATGAGAAAAGAATCTGACACAGTCTTATCCCAGAAAAAATGGGCAGTTTTTGTCATTTCTGTCCAGATGGTGGAGAAACACCAAGCTTTCCACAGCTTTTAGTCTAAGGAAGTATCTGTAAGATATTTTTCAGGCAGACACATGTATGTCCTGATTTTGCTCCAAAGCAGCTGACACAAGCTCCATACTGGAGGAGGCATTTTGTTAATGCCTGTCCCTCATCAAAATGTCTCAGCTCAGACTCAGACCAACTGTTCCATGTTGGATCTGGAGCTGGTTGCATCCTGTCAGATTGGCTCCAGAGCAAGCTAACACTGGTTTGCAAGATACCATGAAGACATACCTAGAGGTGGTAGGATCTCAGCCCTTTGTTAAAGCCATGGCCTGACTTTGTCAGACCTGTCCTGCTCTCAAGCACTGGTCCTTGGTCTCTTCATTCCCCGAGAAGGAGTCTGGACCTTCTGTGTAGCAAACAAGCTTCTTGGTGAGAAGCTTGCTCTTCTTAAGTACCTTTCAGGCCCCCTTAGAAGTAGTTCATGAGTCTCTAGGGATGCATAAACCAGAGACAGAAAAGCATGGCTCTGGCGAGTCTAAGGGATATAATCATCAGCCTGCGGGTAAACATGTGCTTAAATGTTTTGCTGATCAGAGACAAACTGCTGAACCGGGGCCTTGGGAGCTGCCTTGCGACCACAGCTATTCCCTTTACGACAAGAAGTTGGTCTTCAAACTGAGGTGAAATGCTTTCCTGTTGCAGCATAACCTGGTTTTGCAGGGAAAAGGAAATGGAGGATAGGACTGGCCAGAGTTTGTGGCAATCTGTGCTCAGAATTAAGAGATATGGGAGCAAAATTAGAAGTACTGTCACTGCTGTCCAGATACTACCAGGTCTGAAAAAAAAAGGGGATGAGGTAGCTGAGAACCGCATTGCATGGACCAAACCCTGAAAGGAGAAATGTAACACAGAAACAGCCAGTTCTGGCACATCTGATAAGGGTTCTGGGTGGAGAGAGGCAGGAGGAGTTTGCACGATATCAGCTTTCTGTCTCCAGAGAGTGCTGGTCCAGAAAAATCTCACATCTCAGGACTTTGTCATGAACAAAAAAGAAGCCCCTATCACATATGACACCACAGTGATCCTGCTGTCTCAGTAGCATCCCCAGTGGCATCCCCAGCTTTTCCAGGATTAACAGATGTGTTTGCCCTCATGTGGACGTCACTTCAGAACTGCAAGGACTCCCACGATAGCCTGTGTTTCTCAGCCCAGCTCTGTCCATGTCTCCCACAATTTAGAGGCCTCCAACGTGCTTTTCCCCTGAGCAGCTGCAGGTTGTCACCACATCCTCACTTCCCACGGCAGTGGAAATTTCTGGGGTCTGTGCTGTTACGCAGGAGCAGCTTGAGGGAGGGCTGGCAGAGTCCCTTGGCCTCACAAACAGCCTCTGCAGAGACTCTCGACATCATACACAGAGTGTATGCCACATGAGTCCCATCTGGATGGTGCAAAAGGCCAGTCCTGAAGGTAAGCTCTCAGGCTGGTACCTCCTGCTTTCCCTGTGTCGGTGCCTCAGGATCAAACCAGTGGTTGAACTACTTTGTTGATGCCTGTGCTTCTTCAGTTGCAAGCTTTGTACAAACACTTGTTGATAAAAGAAAGCTGGACTATGTTCAAAAGTCAAACTTGTTCTCTCTGCTTCAGGTCCTGGACTCCTTAATTTGTGGCTAGTGGAGGCTTATCCAGCTGCAAGGCACAAATTCTTCCTGCTGCAGGACTATGCCGTATTATGTCCCTGCTCCACTCAAAGGGGAAAGAGAAGACAAGGGGAGTGCTGAATTTAGAAGGGCTTTTGATTTAATATTTCAAAGCTTTGCAAAATACTCAGGCAAGGATCTGTGTAGACTCCTCACTCCAACTGAAATTTTAGGTTAAGAAAAACAAGCTGCTGATCCATTGACTCAAGTCTTTGGTTCTGCAAACCAGCAGGGAATTGATTTATAAAAGGTGAGAGTCTAGGACGTTCTGGAAGCCCACATCATGAGTAAGCATACAAAATGATTTATAAAAGTGCAAAAGGATAATGTTTCTGGTCCTTATTGGTTTCTAGCTACTTAAATACCACAGTAGGTGTCAGAAGATTAATAACTTTGAGGATCTGCTATCTTGCACACCATTGAAAACCTCCTAATGGGGTTAAGAGAGCAGAGACAAATTTTCTGAAATTTCACGTACGTCAGCACCTGTTACAGTCTTCCCAAATTCACACAGTCAAGCAGGCAACACTGGCATGTGTGGCAGCATTGTGGGAAGGAAGGGAGATGTCACAGTGTGTGGAAAAAGGTGACAGGTCTAAGACGTGGTGCCATATGGAACAGGATGCCAGGTTAGTTGTTGGAACAGAGAACTAGACAGAGGGTGAGGAGTGACACTGAAGTAGTGAGTGTTGAAGCGCTAAGCAACACACGTGTTAAGTTGAAATCTTCTCTCTGTACAGGATGTACCAACACAAAAAGAAACATTGTCTATGATTTCGAGTCTGATTGCTGCTCCTTGAGGGCCTCAGCTTAACAGTTTATTATCGATGTGAAAGCAAGAGCTTCCTAGGAAACATGATTAGATAAAGATTTGAACTTTAAAAGCTTTGATCATAGGGATGATTTGTGTCCACTTCAGCCCAACTTACTTATCATATAGAATAGCTCATGACAACATTTTTGATAGTAAACACTTACAAATCATATTTGACCACACATCAGAAAGAAGTTAAGAGTCAGTTAGCAGTGCAATGTAATGCATTCAAATGCAACACAAACTGCACTACTCAGCCACACTGCAGGTTAAAAACAACATCACACATGGCATTCGAATAGCTGCACTGTCAGGTCTGCAGAACTCCATGAGGTTTGCCTTCAAGTGCCATCCTGCTCTGAAAAGCAGGCTCTGAAAAGCTCATTGTGTGGCTCTGTGTTTATTTTATTGTTCTCGTCCTTGTCAGATGCTAGTGCTTGAAAGAAGGTCATAGAATCATAGTGGTTTGTGTTAGAAGGGACCTTGAAGCTCGTCTCGTTCCAACCTCCCTGCCGTGGGCAGGGACACCTTCCAGTAGACCAGGTTGCTCAAAGCTCCATCCAGCCTGGCCTTGAACACCTCTAGGGACAGAGCATCCACAAATTATCTGGACAGCCTGTTCCAGTGCCTCACCACCCTCACAGTAATTTATTCCTAGCATCTAATCTGTTTGTACCTTTTTTCAATTTAAAGTCATTACTCCTTGTCCTACCACGACATGCCCCTGTAAAAACTCCCTCTTCAGCTCTCTTGTATCCCTCTTTAGGTGCTGACAAGTGCAATAAAGTTTCCCCAGAGCCTTCTCTTCTCCAGTTTGAACAACCCAAGTCTCTCAGCCTGTCTTCACAGAAGAAATGCCCCATCCCTCCAATCATCCTTGGCCTCCTCTGGACTCGCTCCAACAGGTACATGTTCCTTCTTACATTAGGTGCCCCAGAGCTGGATGCAGCACTGTAGGTGGGGTCTCACCAGAGCCGAGCAGAGGGGCAGAATCCCCTCCCTGGCCCTGCTGCCCATGCTGCTCTTGATGTGGCCCAGGGTATGGTTGGATTTCTTGGCCTGCAAGTGCACATTGCCATGGAAGGATGCTTCCTTCTGTTTCGAAAGATAGATTGTCCTTCCATGTCAACTCAAAGAGGATAAGTGATACATGAAAGATTTCATCTCACGTTTTCCACTATGTTTGGGCAGTCCTTGTTTTCTCACCTGATAAACACTACTGCTGGAGCATTCACCACAGTATTTGCTTTTTATAGAAGCCAGCTTTACCTTCCCTGCCCAGCGACATTTAGGTTGATTTGCATTTCAAGGTAAGGCATCTCATAGGTCAGCTGTGGTATGGCCTCCTTCTTTTGGTGTCTGTTCTCAAAGGTCTGTCCAGCCTTAGGCTCCTGGGGATGGATGAAAAGCACCATCAGACACCAAAGGGTGCACATCTGCTTGTGCATGCATGAATCAACATCCCTGGCTAACAGGTGAGAGGGAAGCCAAATGAAGTGAGAGTATTGAACACATCTGTCAGAAACATCTGTAAGAAAAGCTGAGCACAATTTCACTGTCATGCGATGCTCATTCCTTTTCAATAATTACCTACTGGGCCTTCTGGGCCTTATTTAGCTCTCCCAGGTAGCTGACTCCTACCTTTCCTCTTCTCCTTTCTTTCTCCTCCTTTTGTGGAGTTTTTCCTCTTGTTTCAGCAGGTGGGCACAGGTAGACAGGTACTGAGACTTAGGCCCTGTTGTCAGAAGAGGGCTCTCCAGGAGGCAGGGGACAGAAGGGACCTGGCAGGAGGAAAGGCACTCTGAGCTGCGAGAACCAACACAGCACAGTGTCCTTTTTGTGCTTTTTGGGGTGACAAGTTCCACCTCAAGGTCTTAGGGTTGGGCTGTCCTCAGGTGTCTCCTCCTTATGCATCCTCTAATCTCTGTGAGTGCTGAGCTCACTCTTGGGTGCTTTTTTTCAGCTGTGCTATTCAAGTATTCACCTCTCAGACAGCTTTTGTTCATTGGCTTGTTGGGACATAAAAGACTTCATGGGCTTGTTTGTTGGGACATTAAAGTCTCTGACCCTCTTTGTCCAGCCTGGCTGGTCTCACAATCAGCCTCTTCAGAAGCCACTCATGAGAAGAGAGAAGGACTGGAACCTGATAGTTCTATTAGATTTTTTTTTATTAGCTTTGTTTCTGTGGGAAAGCAAGGTAACCAGTGCACATCCAGTGAGTTTTCCACTACCTAAGGGAATGATTTATAATATTTATGTATCTGGTTTCTTCTGACATGCCTGTGGGCCTCATGATCTGCTCTGACAGTCTTCTAGGAAATGCTGATAATGGGCAATCTTTGCTCTTCCCAACATGCTTGTTTGTTTTCTTCCCAATCCACTTTACAGCAAGAACAAGATCTCATGTGGGGTCCTATCTACACTATCTTAACGAAAACAATTACACTTCCTGCTTTAATTAACAGCGAGCTTGACTTTCCTTTCCAAAATCAGGATTCTCCTTAGCTGTTGCTGTGCAGCTTTCTTGGACTTGGAGATCAGACAGGTGCATGACAGGAAGCACTCAGCCTCTTTCAGGGTTCCCGCAGGTATCACCACGGGGAGAGATTCTCCCTGACTTTTTTTCTGAGAATAGACTGCTCAAATCCCTCCATAGCCTCTAAGGGAGAGGAATTAACTCAGACATAAACTCTGCCTTCAGATACAAGCTGCTTATCTGAGAGCTGAGCAGGGCTTTGTGCGGGAACCCTTTAGGAGGCACTCCATCACAGGCTTCCCTTCCAGAGCAAGCTGCCAAATGGTGAGCCCCCCAGCAAGAGACAGTGATACAGCTTAAACTAACCTACTTAGCCACCCCAGCAGCCTTAAGCAGGTTCCCCAGGCTGTTGGCACTGCTCTGACACAGGGAGTCCCTGTGTCACAGGGATGTGCTGCCTCACATCCACAGGCTTGATGGTCAGGTGGGGCTTGCCTTTGCCAGCATCCCCAGCTGCATGTGCTTGAGTTTTGGTAGTGATGCTCCCTGGCCCCCGTGCTGGCTGTGCAATCCATAAACGGCCCTTGAGGACCTCCCTTGCTGTCCTTGGGCCCTGACAAGGTCTCTTCTTTGTGAGTGGCTGTAGATTAGCAGATTAGTAGTAACGCAGTAAGAGGGAAGTCACCTGGGATGTAATAGTCATAAAGAAAAATAGTTATTCTCTCACTCAAGGGCAGTTTAGAGGAAGGTGAGAACAAAGGATAGTTTCTTCCTTTTATATCATTACAAGAGACACAGGGAAAACAGCTGCTGTTCTGCCCAAGCATCCAGAGGGACAAGGGGATGTTGGAGGAGCAGAGGTGTAAATCCTTTCCTTCCCCATCCCTATTCACTGTTAAGAATCAAAACGAGGGAGGTGATTCAGTGCCCAGAGAGGAGACCGATGGCCCAAAAGGTATTGAAAACCTGCTGGGAGTCTGTAAGAGGCACAGGAGGAAAGGAGGAAAGAAGTGAATAGTTGATGATGAGTGGAACTAATGAGATCTGGGTCAAGTCACTCCAGCTGAAACTTTTTCTGTGGTTTGGGCTTTTAAAAGGTTTCTTGTCCATGTGGACTGTCTTGAGCCTAATAAGCTGTGAGTTCAGCCTGCAGAGTTTCTATAATTTAGGACATGGGCACTATGTTCTCTATCCGGACGTCCTCCTTTTTTTATGAAACCTTTGATTTATGCCTGTCATTCCAGCTAAAATCAGCTAAAATTGCCCAGTGAGCTCAGGGGAGTGAAGGAAAGAAAGGCAGACAACTGAACTGACAGACACATGTGCATTAACTCATCTGCACAAAGCAAAATTATTTGAATCCCATTTCTGTAGAAAATATCTGATTTTTCAGCAAGTGGAGACCCCTGAGAGCCTTGGGGATGTGAAGGACTGTGCAAATGGGATGCTCAGTTTTTATTGTCCAGCTTCCTTCACTCTTCTAGAGGAGAAATGCCATGTATGATGCCTGAAATCTTCAGCCAGAATCTACCTCGAGCTTTTCCCCTACAATTATCTTCTATATGGAAGAAAACTGTTATCTGCTCTCAATCTCTAACTCATACTTTTTTCTTCTTCTCCTTTTTTCTGCCCATAAACATCATGAAATCATTATTTGAAAAGAGGGAAAGAGGGAGAGATTAATTAAGAAGCTTGTATTCCAGTTTGAGGCTTTCAGTGGTAATCAGAAACTGCTTGAGTTGCGCTTTCTGGGGTTTGTAATATGAACAAAATCTCTGGATAAGGAGACAGGCTGTAATTAATTTCTCTCTTCAGGACAATTACAGATATAAATAGTAAAACAAAGACAGACAAATATCAGCAGAGGTGCCCATGTTGCATGTACTCCACTGTAATGTGGCTCAATAGCAGATTATTTTCTACTCAAGGTCAGTGATTCGCAGCATGAAAAGGATATGGCGCAGGATTTCTAGCCTTTCCTAGCACACACCTGATAATCATCACTTCAGCCACTTTTCCAAGTGGAAAAGAAACCAAACATAGAAATGAAACTTTCTCTTCTCATCCCCTCCCTGCATCATCCTGCCCTCTGGAGAGCTGGCAGCAGAAGCCAGTTAAGCTGAGGTAGTTTGAGCTTGACTGCAATAGTATAGCGGGAAGCAGGAAGCCTTAGCGAGGAGATGAAAGGAAAGGATTGGCAGAAGCCTCTAGCTGCTTTTCAGCATCTCAGGTTTCACGGGAAATAAAAAAAAGTGTCTGGCTGCCAGGGCTCTGCAGCAAATTTTGAAATAAAAGAACTGGCCTAGTGCTGCAGCACTGAAGGAGTTTGCAGACAGCTGTGGGATGTGGTGTGCGAATGGCATCAGTTTGTTTTGGTTTGTTTCCTCACAGCCATCGCTCACACTTCCAGGGTCTCCAGCATGGAATGTTTTGTTGTAAGGCTGCGAAGCTTGGGGAGAAGAAGGAGAAAGCTGGGCTCACAAAGGTTCGTGTGCTCTTCTCAGGCAAGCCAGTGGCCTGGGCAATGTTTTGGGCTGTAAGACAGCAGCAGGTAGGCCTGGGGGAGAACCTGTCCTTGCTTTCATGTCCCGTGAGGATGAGGAGATGGAATGTTCTGGAGAATGTTTGGGCCCTTTCCATGCCCAAACAGGTCAGTCCAAAACTAAGGGAAGTTGCTGATATAGGATAACAGCAAGCTCTTTCCTAGAGCTCTTCATTAGCAGCCATCCATGTTCTTGCAAAGCAGGTTGACAGCATCACTGACTGTTTTATAGAAAGGGACAAAGAGGCACGAGAGTACACAGACCAATGCACTCACAATTTCTGCTAGCAACAAGTATGTGTTTTCCATGACCCATCTTGAGCCCTACTCCAAAACTACAGCTTATTTTAAGGGCAAAAAAGCCCCAAAGAGCTAAACTATGAGCAACTTCCAAAGCAAACCGATGCCATAGCAATGAAAACTGCTTCTGTTGTTCTCTCCAGGCTTGTCAGCAGCAATATCCACCTCTGTGTGTGTGTTAGGAGTAGAAATGAGGGGATAACTCACTTTGAAAGCTTTCTTCAGAGGTTTGTGTAAAGATTTCATCAATTTCTTCTTGCACTGACAATCTGCCTAAAATAAAGCACTTTGCTTTGAAAACAGGGACTGTAGTATCTACTTTTAAATAAGCAGAAAGCAAGCTATTGTCAGGGACTGGCCAAATAATGCAACAGGCTCCCTTTTAGAGGACAACAGGAAGGATCAAGCTGATGTGGGGTCAGAAATTGTTGTTTGTCAGGTGAAGAAAAATGTAGGAGATATTGAAAGGTCCAGAGAAGGTCAGCGAAGATAGAAGTGTCATTGAATTTACAGATGATGAGAGATTGCAGGGACTCTTTAGCCAGAAATGATGACTAGTTGGAGGGAGTCTTGTCTGAGACATTCACAATGATTAAAGATGGAAAGTGAAATTGATTGCTCCTTCCTTTCTTTCCTTTTTTTTCCTTTAAACTCTATCCCACAACATGGGAACAAGGGGTCATTCACTGAAATTAAAGGGCAGAAGCTTTAGAGCTGATAATTTTTTTTTTTAAGGCTGCACGTAGTATATCCATGGACTGTATTGTCGCTCTCTCTGAGGTCATGGATGTAAAGGCTGTGACTGGATTTTAAAGAGGCTGGACTAATTTCACAAACCTTTAAAACATACCTGAGGCAAAAAGGGCAGGTATTGGATCACATGCTTTGGGGCAAAACCTGAAAATTCCTGCTTCTGAGGCAAGATGGACATCTCTTTGTCAGAGCACAGCAGGCAGCTGCAGTGAGCTTAAACATGCTCACCCCTGTGCAACACTTTTATGAGGGGTTTCTGCCTCCCTCTCGAAGCACTTGAAGGGAAAATGAGCCTCAACTCAGCTTCTTTCCTTTCCAGGTTGGGAGTTTTACAAAAGTTCACCTTCTAAGCCACTGCAAGCCATTAATTAGTGCACCCCATGTCTCAGTTCCACCGCTGCCAGCCTCACACTGCAGGAGGCTGCAGATGCAGGGTGACAGCAATTCTGCAGCCAAGGAGTCAGGCAGGGTGGAAGACTCACTGCAGGGTGGGAAGCACCGCAAGGCATGGATGGGAGGGATGTTGATGATGTACAGGCTGCTTTGAGGAGCACTTGTCAAAATCAGACATCACTGTTAGACTCATAAGATGAGCCTCTTGTCAAAGAAATAAATATATGCCAAGCCCAGTGCATGGCTCTTGAGTTCTCTCCAGAGTAACTGGGATCTGCGTTCAGAGCTGAAGGACGGATTCAGCTCTCGTGCTCATTTGGTCTTGCCTTTTCTTAAGGAAGGTACCAACCATCATGTTTTGTACTTTGGAAAGAGATGGTTTCATTATTCATTGGCCATGAATCTCCATCTACTAGGGAACAAAGGACAGATAAAGCTGCAAATCCGCTGTGACCTGAGTCCCAGGGTGATTCTGCCAAGGATGAAGGACTCTCCATTTCTCCACCTGTGCCTTACAGGTAAAATTAGAGCCTTCTAAAGTGCCATAGATGGCTCACGCAGAGGAAATAGTGGCCTGGGGGTTAACTTTGGGGCCTGGGATACAGTCTTGTTTGCCATTCTGTTTTCAAGGGAAGATGGTGATGGAACATACATGTTTGTTTGAAAGAGAGCTGCCCTCTGGCAAAACCCAGATTAGGATTTATTAGCATTTATTAGTGGATTCTTCCCTGGAAATATCAATGTTCACATCCCTGTGTCCTGGGGATGCCTGGAGAGCCATCAGACATTTCCAATGTTCAGGGAAACACAGGGCTCTTAATTTTTTTTAATTTTTTAATTTCCCAGAATTTTCTGAAGTAAGGATGTCAGTTCCCCTTGGTCCTTTTCATGGCAGTGATTTTCCTTTTTTTTCTTCCCAACAGGAGCCATGACTAATAGCTGAGGTTCTTTATTGCTCTGCTGGGCCACCAGACACAGCTTTCCCACTTCACCAGTTAAAATAGGATAATGTCATCCTATTGACAATGCTTTCAGCTCACTAAAATGTTGCATGATGCCCTCCCAGTCAGGACTTTGGCCAGGCAAAGCTGTTATCTTCGTGGTTTCCTGCAGAGTTTTGGTGCAAAATCCCCCTTCACATGCACACTCTTTCCATTCTGATTTTATCAGAATAGCTTCCTGATTTGCTCCATTAAAATAAGTAAACCCTTGTTCTCTTCCCTGTCGCTTCATCCTTCACCTGTATCCTGCATGGCCAGCTGGAGAGGATGCTCTAACTAGTGATGGACTGTTTCTCAAACTGACATAGAAGATCAGACTTCTTGTGAATTTTTTCCAAGTCCCCAGACGGTGCCCTGCACGGAGATTGCCATTGATCAGGTGGAGCTCTTTTCCATCTGGGCTACAAACATACACGTATACACAGAGGAAGGGTTATTAATAATGCAACAGTGACTGTGATGAACCATGATAAGTGGTGACAGAAACTGGGAGATGAATACATTCAAATCAGCGTGCTTGGCAGGTATATGAAATATTATTGTGTTAGAGAGAAGACCTTTAGCACTATAATGCCAATACCTCAGGCAACAGATCCAGCACTGAGGCTGCCAGTCAAATTTGATTTTTCCTAGGTTCCTCTCACCAATCACTGTGGTGTAGGAGCTCCTTTCATCAAGAAATAGCAGTGGTGTCTGTCACTGGTTCTTTCCTCTTTCCTCCCTTTTTGGCTCCAGGAGAAAGAGAGCAAAATTTAAACAGGCAAATAGAGAGGAGGAGAATGGGTGAGTCTCTGGGCCCTTTGTTACAAAGAGGACAGCATAACACTACAGGCTATTTAATAGCTGTAGCCAGGCTCACAGTGCTAAAGCAATTATCAGATGTGAAAGTCAGGGAGAAAGATATTCCACTGCAAAGAGGATCACCCTCATGTATGCAAATGTGATTGCTTTTTGAGACCATGAAGAGAAAATATGAGGTGAAGTTTTCCAAACAGTCCATGGATCAGGTTTATGCCTTTCTTGATCCTTTCGACAGGAAAGGATGAAAATATTTCTAAATTTGAACTCTCCCTTCACTGTCTGAATGTGTATTTTATCTCACAGAAAAGCAAAATGTCTTGCTGGTCTTCTTCTCTGATCCTTCTTCCAGGGAATGGTTCCCCATTTTCAGCCCTAAGAAATCAAGGCTAAAGAGAACAGTGTGGTTGACAGGTCCCTTGGCAGTATGTGAATGTTGAACTCAAATGAAGGTCACATCAAATGATTTGTAGATGATCCACGTGCAGTTCAACATGTTTGCACATAACGCTCATCAAATAATTCTGCATAATGAGCACAGGTGCAAAAGTCTTGATGTGTTTGCAGGCGTTTCATGATCAGAAGCAAGAGCTTAAAATTTGCCATCTTAAGTTGCTCCTGACAGAATAATCAGTGTGCTCTGCTGTGCCCTGTGGTTGCACCCTCTGTTCTGTGCCTGAATTACAGATAGAGGAGATGCTCTTAGCCCTCCCCATCTAAGTGTTTTAAGAAGCCTGTTTTCTCAGTCTGCAAAGCAAGAAATCTCAAAAGCAGACTCACTGAAAGGTGGGATGGGTCTGAGGAATTAAGACTGAAAACCAAAACTGACTTGGATTCAGAGGACATTAGAGGTGACCAAGGCTTTATGAAATGAGGCCCTTGGCATTGGTAGTCAATCTCGCCAGCCCCTGAGTCCTTGTTTCCTTGTTTTACACGCAGCATTCATACTCTACCCAGCTCTGTTCTGAGGAGAGATGACTTGGCCTAGGCTGGCTTGATGTGAATCAGTGAGCTGTGCTGGTTCATACCCCCAGAGGCCACATCCAGATGTGTGTGAAGGAGAGGAGCCGGTGACCCGGGTGAGTTCGACACTGCTCCTCTTCACAGGCTGAGCTGCACAGACACAGCCACAGCAAACCCTCTGCGATCCAGCAGCCTCTGTGTTCGGGGTCGTGCCTTGTTAACTCTTTAGTCATGGGAAGAAACACTCGCATCTCATGTAGGAATAGACTGGACACTGTGGCCAAGAGCTGCTTGGGCAGTTCCTTGCCTCCAAGGGACTTTATTATTTTAGGAATACTTCAGACCACTTAATACTACCTATGGCATAGATGTGTCCAAATCATGTCGACAGCTTTCGACAGCCAAGGGTCAGCAGACAGCACCTGCTTCTTGGAGCAGGCCTGGGAGAGCTGTTAGGAGAGATTTTCAGGCAGGGATTGACAAAGCCTGACCAGAAATCCTATTTCTCCATGGTGAGAGGGGGCTGTGACTGCAAGAAATGCTAGCTGGGTCTTTGAATTTGTTGTCCCCCACACACACACTTTTCTCTGATGGGCAATGTGTTTTGTCCTAAGATAAGAGCACCAGGTGGGTATTGCAGGAGGAACTGTCTGGTTGCTTGCATAATTAATACATTCCAGTGGTGGGGGGAGTTGAGATGTTTTCATCTGACTTTGGTACACACTGGCTTACAGAAGGGCATAAAATACTGCTGGAGACTGGGACAACTGGGTAAACTGGTCTCCCAAAGTTGCAGCCTGCAGGATCCATCCAGTCCAGAGGCAGGGAACACTCACTTTTGGACTGATGATTAAAAAGCACTAATATTTGGCCAAATACAGAGATAAAATCCTAAAATAGCTAGGTAGGTGCTTTGTTGTTTTCTAACTGGTGATTCTGCAGGGCCAAAGCCTGTAAACACATACATTTCTAGTCAAATCTGCTTATAACCCTTTAAACTGCTGACCAAATCAGACACTAAGTGGACCTAGCTGCACCTAGACTTCTCTGAGAAGTTTATACAGCAGGGGGGTCTCATTGAAGTTTGTGACTCAACAGCAGGGACCTGGTTATACTGTAATTCATTGTAATAGATGATAAAGCTGTTGTTTAGATACTACATTGGAAATATTTAGGTACTGTATTAGCAATAAATCTAATCATAATCTTCCACATAATCATTGTGTTGTACTTCTCACGCTCAGCTGAGAGCCTTCTCTTTACTACTCTGCCACAGGGACTGGTCTGCCTCAGATGTGAGGACAGGAATATGGTGATTTAATCAGTTTCCTATCGCGGCTGGGGATTTGGATTACCTGCATCTCCTTCACTGGCATCCCTCTGTCACAGGACAGATCCTACATCTGAGCTGCACTTGAGTTGTTTCTGAGTCTTGACTCAAGAACCATAGGCTGGTGCTTCCTGATTAAAGGTCAGAGGTACAGACATGGGGATAAATGTCTTTGTTTGGATTACTCTAGTGCCTGTACTAGTGCTGGTACAATCCAGAGTAGTTGCATCTCTGATGGACAGGATGAGGCTCCCTGAGAGGGCAGCATCTGTTCCCTGGATTGAATCTCTTTTGTTGATAAAGAGAGGACAGTGATCTTTAGGGCTGTTGGCTTGGCATATTACAGGAATCCTATATGCAAATGTAATTATACATATGAAAATCCCCTGAGAAAAATCCAATTAATTCTTAAATTGGCACACAGAGTATACTGTTAGAGGTGGTCAGCCTGCTGGCCATTGCATTTCAATTACCTTTACGTTCGTTTGGTGCCACTGAAGTGAAGTCATTTTCACTGATTAGTGCCAAGAACTGACAGATATGTTCTTCCTTTTTGTTTCCTCTTTTTCAAAATTGTTTTTAGTGCTGGTGAGCAGTGCCAAAATTACAGCTCTGCAGCCTGTAGTGTTTTATTCAGCCAGGGAACTAATTCTAGCACAGTATGAGCAAGGGATGCTTTGCTCAGGAATGGAGGCACGGAGGAAGCAGGACTCAGTCAGCTGCTCCTCCTCTTTTAGCTGTGTGGTGCGTACTCCCAATGTTGGGGATGAAGTGGCAGCTTTGTGAATTTTCACAGCCCTGTATCAGCTACATGAGGCACATTTTGACTTTCCTGGGAAAAGGCATCATTTTTTGGACTAGAGGGAGTAGGTGGAAGGGGATCCTACACTTGTGCAGTGCTCAGACACTTGTTTTGTGCCTGATTGTGGTAATGGGGTATGCATACAGGGAGCAGCAGTGAAGAGAGACGGTTTTTTTCTCTCAGAGGCAGCATTTTATTGAGCTTCCTATATTCATGTAGCATATCTCCAGGGGGTAAGGTCGTGGTAATAGTGCAGCCCAGTTAGCAAGGGTCTGTACCTGCCTGTATAAGGGCTGCTCCTTGTGCCTCGGACACATTTAGGTTGGAAAAGGTCCTTAAGATCATTGAGTCCAACTATTAACCTAACACTACCAAGGCCACCACTAAACCACGCCCTTACAGCTTTCATGGGAATTGTTGGTGCTGATGTCTCCTTGGTGCACTCTCACGGACCAGGTGGATGAGCCCTCTTGTACCCTGGCTAATGAGAGTGGCAAAAATCAGGTTGCACAAACCACAAAGCAAAAGATGGGATAACAGTGGTCTCCAGCCACCTGTCCTGGACTTGGGCACATTGACACACAGAACTAGGCTATGGTTGTTTCTGTGCCCTTGTAGGCAGGGGGAAGCAGAGATGTAAAGTCTGGACTGGGTTTCTTGGTTTGCTTAAAGCACAACTAAACAATGCAGGGTCTTCAGGACAGGCCAAATGTTCCCATGAGGAAAAACAAATGAACTCCCAATGCTTTTGTACAACATCACTTCCCATTGCCGTGAAGCTGCTCAACACACGCTAATGAATGACAAGTTACCTCAGTCACCAGGAATGCCCCAAACAGCTTTGCTGCTGGCATCTCACTCCCTTCTCCCCACCCTGCCACCTCTCTTCCTGGAGCCCTGACAAAAAAGAGGAGAAAGGTGGATATTTATGAGTGTGTCGGGGAGAAACAAGTGGCAGGTGTGCTTGAAGCCATGCTTTTCCTGTGACATTTTGTTATGATAATTATTATTTCAGTTGTCTTTGGAGGATAATCAACAGTTGTCTCCCCGGGAATGTGCTTAGTAAAAGTGTCTCAAATACACGAGAGAATCCATTTATTGTTTCTGTGTTGCAGGAAGTTGAAATTACTGCTTAAATAACCTCTCAGTTCAAGTGAGGGTAAATCAATGCCGACCATGGAGAACAAACAGTGCAGATTTTACTCTTGCGACTGAAAGCTGCACACCATCACAATTCATCTGATCTTCTCATCTTGCCAAATGAAAATTGAGGTGAATTATCTGTCTTTTTCCAGCTGGTATCCCAATGATGTGGACAGGAGCTGCATTATTACGATAGTTTAAGGGATTTTTTTCTCTTCAGTTGCCTGCTTGTACATTAAAAAGTGAATAGAAAAAACCATGATGCTGTCCTGTTTAATGTGCTTGTGTATATTGTCTCTTGCTTAAGATTTCCTCTAATGAGTAATTTAAAATCTTATTAAGCATCTGCTTTCTCTGTTAAATATTTCACATGATTATGGACTGAATATTGCTTTCAGCCTTGCCTGAGCCCTCTTCCTAAGTCTGAGGGGTTATGCAGCGAGAAATGAGGTCAAGTCCTTGTCTTCTCTGTTATCATTGTGGTATATTCAACATGGCTGAGGAGCTGGTTTTCCCACCTGCTGCATTGGTTTGCTCTAACCCTGACAGAAGCAGTCCAAATATATGAGTGCTTGTATTGCACCTTTATGGCTGACAGAGTGCCAAGACAAGATGCCTACATGCTCCAGGGATATTTTAGCACCCTGGGATTGTCTGTGAATGAGTCTCACTTCCAGCTGCTTGCCTTAGCTTCGTCATGTTTCCAGACCTTCCTTCAAAATGCTAAAGAGTCCTTGAATTTGTCAATGAGGTGATGAGTCGAGGAAGTTTATTGTCTTCCAGACAAGGACCTTTTCTAGAACAGGCATTTTAATTCTATTGCACTTTGGTGCAAGAAGTGTAGGGTGAAATTTATGGTCTGTCATGTGCATGAGTGAGATTAGTGGGCTATAATGATCTCTTCTCTGACTTTAAATTCAATTTCTCTTTTATTTTTAATTAAAGTTGTGTTTCAATGATTTTCGTACTCACTTAAGCAAGGGGTTGAAAATGTGGAATATGATCATGTGGAGAGGGTCTTGGGAAAAGCCCTGGAAAAGCTGTTGAATGAGCAAAAGTCCTCAGGGTGGTGCAGGCACTGAGAGCTCTCTTGCTTGTGGCCAAAGAAAGGATCACAGAGGGGTTCCCACTGCCTGTCTTCTGGAACATCCTGTCTCTGGTCACCACTGCTCTGACAGCAGAGCTACAGGCAAAGGAGAATTTACAGGGCAGGGAGAGCTTTTAACCACCTCCAACTAAACTGAAAGAGAAAAATCAGTTTCCGTGGATACCATCTACACACTTAGACCCTCCCATGCATTTTGAATTAGTAAAACCTGCCTCCAGGCTGTTGGATGGTCTTAATTAAACTAAATTAATTATTTATTCAAATAAAATAAGACATGTCAAGACTCTCTAGGGAGGCTATGAGGATAGTAATGCCTCATTAGAAAAACATTTCAATACCTCACGCAAACTGGGTCCCTTTCATTTGCACGGGATCCTGTTTTCTGAAATTCTTCAGGACTCGAAATAATTAATTTTTATTTGCATAAGGTAGAACCCCTCCACCCCTCTCTTGCCATTGTGTGCTGTGGATCTGCAAATACTAGACAGACATCTCTTTTCCGAAGAAGCTTCTGGCAGACTTCACACAAACTTTTAGGATCATTTATACAGAGAGGAGCCTAGCAATGCCAAGAAGATATTTCTTTTCCATGACACATTGTGAGTGATTCTTGCATAAAATTGCCAAAGCACTTGACAAAGTCATAATCACTAACTAATGATCCATAAGGCAATTGCTGTAATTAGTAGCATTATTGATATTACCTTGGTAGAGTAATTGGACTCACTTAACCTTTGTTTGTAGCAAGAGAAATTGGGATATTGATGCTGACAAGGACTGGCATCAAGTGGACAATAAACAGTCTGTACAGCAGTTATTTTCTAGCACGCCTGCAGCCTGGTCTCTGCTGCTCACCATGACTATGTGGTTGGCTTGGAGCTGCAGGAATTTAGAGAACTGCAGGGTCCTTTTTTCGCTTGAGCCTTGACTGAAAGGTTAGGTGTGATATAAATCCCATGACCTGTGGATTAAGCCTAGTGAGTCCATATTCTTCATAGAAAGAGTCTTTTGTGGTGTCTGCTGGTGGGCAGAGCTGGAGTGTGCTTGGCCCCCTGCACAGAGGTGAACGGGGCGATGCATCCCTGCAGTGGTCTGGACCTAGAGCTACATCTGCAGGGAATGAGGCACAGCTCTACACACTGTGCTGTCCTTGGTGTTCTGCCAAAAGCCGGGGAGCCCCCTGGTGAGATGTGCTTGTTTTCCCCCAGCATGGAACCAAGCTGAGACAAACCACCCATCAGATGTCAGGAGCTCTGGCTGCTGAGAAGCTGGGCTGGATTCAGCGTGTTGTCATGGAGCAAAAGGCTGGCTCAGACTTCACTGGGAAAGCAGCAGCCAGAAAGAGGAGTTTGCTCAGGCAGGTTGGCTCCAGAGAGGGGGTGAAATGACAGATGACAGATGATGGTCATGTGGCACAAGGTGCCAGCTACTTTGAACTGAAGTCCTGTAGTGAAGCCTGTGGGGAAATCAACATCTTTCTCTTTTTAATGACTGTGATATATTATATTGTCCTCCCCGTTTGTTTTAATAGGAAACATCCACCAAACCTGTCCATCCGTGCACAGGCATCCTCTCTGAAGATGAGGATGAACACCACCTCTGTTCCCACTGCCCATCTCAGGCAGACTGGATAATGATGAAGTTCCTCTTGGCTTTGTACCCATACAATTTATAGCAATAGTAATAATGATGATGATGATGTCTGGAGAAAGAAACCATGTCTGTATGGAACACTTACTTTCCATCCTGAGCCCCATTTTGAAGGACGCAGTGGGGACAAACGCAGAATTGTAGTGAGGGGTTCCTTATGGAGAGCTGCCTTTCATCTTAGCAAAGCCATCACTCCCACCAGCTCACCCTAGGGCATGGGAAGGAACCTCTCTGGCTACATGGCTGCATCCAGTCTCACAGAGCCTCACAGGGCTGGATGAGGGCCAGCCTGATGGCTCTGTCTTCCATGTTGGGCCAGCTACCTTGGTGCCATTCCAAAGTTATCTCCTAATTAACCTTGACACAAGCCTTAGCTTTCCAAAAGTCTGCTGGACTGCTGAAAAATTCAATTTTTTCTCTGATGAGATGCATTCAGATGAGTTTTAGCTTGTCAGGGACAACAAACAATCTCAGTCCCTTAAGTGCACAGGTGGATGCTTAACCGTACTTGTCCTCTCCGTCATAAGGAAAACCTGCTATGTGCCAAAAAGATTAATTTGCTGATCTTTATAAAGTATATTTATGAAAAAAAAATCTACAAAGGGGAAATTAGATTGAAAACTGACTCCAGACGCCACTTAGTAAGAATTATTTCATGCCAGTATATGTTAAATTCAATATCTATTCCACTCATGCAGAGTAGTTTATTAAAATGAACAGCATCTCAAATATGCATTTCTGCATTCAGTTACCTCAGCCTAGTCTTGATGGATCTATTACTGCTGAAGGATACAAATTTCTGTCAACTGTGACAGAGTTCATGGCCATTTGATGGTGAAAAAAAAAGGGGGAAAGTTGAAGGCCTAAAGTGCCTCAGCCTAAAAATAGCAGTGAGAGCTAACTAGCAGGAGACCCACTTCAGAGCAATATATAGGCTGTCTGTGGCCTTTCTGGTGACAGAGCCTGACTGCCATGTCATTGTTAACAGATGGTTTACTGTGACCATTTTCCACTGATAGGGAGGCATTTTTCCAGGGCTATCTCAGGAGATGCTGCAGCTGAGGTGCTCTCAGCAGCCTCCAAAAGCATCCTAGGTCATGAGGATGCTTTTTCCTGCCTGCTTTGGTGAGGGTAAGGAATAATGGCCTTACATGGTAGAAAGAGAGATTTGGTTTTGTTTGAGCCAACAGATGAGGTTGCTCCCCAAACCCAACCACATCTTTGTGTTACCAGCCCTGTACCAGCTCTGCCCCTGGAACCGCTGCCAGCAGGCACCTCTCCACCCCATCCTGACAGCATCTCTGGCTAGGTCTGCTCCTCCCCTCCCAAAACGAAGCCGTCTCCACTTCTCATCCTGACCTCCATGCACTTGTCCAGCACCAGGCACATGTGTACCCAACTTTTTGTTTCTCACACCATCTGGCTGCTTAAAATGTCTCTGTCTCAGGGACAAAATTTAGTGTACAATGGACTCCCAAGGGGAAGCTGTCGTAAAATTCTGCAGGAGTAAACAAAATTCAGAGGGTCCAAGATAGCAAATGTAAAAGAACTAGGTGTGTTGACTGATTTAAATGGGTGATCTTGGCTTCTCTGTCTGCACACGTTTTCACTTTTCTAAATTTCTTGCCTCCACCTCAGATGTTTTGCTATATTTAGCTCGATAACTAACTGCATTTCCAGTAGCCTTGCAAAGCACTTTGAGCTAAATGAATATGGAAGATCCTACCAGAAATAATATGATGTGATTCTGTGTTACACATAGGCATTTGCCCTCCAGGGGTGAATAAACTTAAAGCACGTATGTGCCTAGTGGTTTTAGAGTGCTGCTTGAGTGCTAATTGCATGTGTGAGCTAAGTATTTCCATTAGCTTTAAAGAAGGGGGGAAAGATGAGGTGGATGGAGGAAGAGACTTGCTAAAAAAGTCAGCAGAGATTCCATGGCAGAGCAGAGGTTGAAAACGTGAACATCTGTGTGTGTTAAGTCTGATAAATCAAAGCTCTCAGCAGTACTAAATGCCTGTGCTGACTCACATGATTAGAGATCTTGCACCCACCCTTTCTGGTGTGTGCTGAACCCCTGACTCCAGAAAATCAAGTGCTTCTCCATGAGTAATAAAAACAAATGTACTCCAAACCATTAGCCATCATTGGAAAAGCAGGGAAGGGATGGCTCTGGGGTGTTCTGTTACAGCTGGGCGGTGGTACCTGACATCTGCTGTGCCGGTCAGCTGCAGCCAGAGATTTGCTGTGTGCTGGAACACACCTCTGTGGGATGACTCACTGAGGCAGCTGGAGCTGTAACCCCATAAATTAGGACTTCCACAAAATGCTGGGTAAGGACATAAATCAGTGGGTCACTCCAGCACCAGAGATGTCTTTAAAATGCATCCATTTTCACCAGGGTTAAATCTTCCCAATCAGAGGCAGCCATTTGGAGCCTGGCTTTGTCATACAAGACTAATTGACAAACCTCTGTGTTGTAATATTATCCCTGTCACCCCACTAAAATGCAATAGTAACACTGGCTTCTATAAATCAGCCACATCTTAAAGAGGAGAGTTAAACGAGCATCGCATTATAAACCACAAAGCACATTCATCACTCTGCTACAAACCATAAATATGACAAGTACATCCATCAATTCAGCACCTTTCTTTCAGGTCTGAGTACACGGACGTTAGTGACTTAATGGCTCCAGAAAGCTTTCTCTTCCTAAACACACTGTGGAGCCTGGTCTTTCATTTACTGCAGTTACCACAGGTGGAGCTCAACCATCTGCTGTCATGTTGCTGTGCTGGGAGCTCCTGCAAGGGAAAAATCCACCTCTTTGGAGGCTGCACCTAGTGTGACCCCCTTGGAAAGGGTAACTCATGCTACTACGCCGCTGATGCTTTGACTGTACAAACTGGGCAGCGGAAGGATGTCAGTCTGCTATAGACAGGGAGCTACACAATCTAGAGAATAGTCCAATGGAAAAAGGATAAACAGATCTAGAGATAAGTTTTCAATGATTTGCTGTCAGACTATGAAGATTTATTGAGTGGCTGCTTTGGGTCTCCTATAATACCATGTTTTCATTAAAACAGCTTGGTGGACGGGCTAGGGAATTATTAAATCCACAGCTCAGCTGGAACTGGAAAGAGCTCTACACACATCTGGAAGGCAGGATTTGAAATGCCTTATGGAAATAGTGTCCCTGAAAAATAGTTTATGGTTCAAGGAGGAACACCATCAGTTGGAAGACTGCTGGGTCCCCTTTTGGACATGCTATCACCACACTTCAAGAGAGTTCTGAGCTGATTGGTGACATACAGAGAGCATATACGGTGGAAAGTATGTTAGGGGGGGAAAGAGTGAAAGAACTAGGCTTAACTGAGAGAAGAGATGACTGAAGACAGAGATGACAAAAGTTTCTAAAAACACAAAAAGCCACAGCAAGGTGAACAGAATATTTTTTTCCTGCCTGCTTTGGTGAGGGTAAGGAATAATGGCCTTACATGGTAGAAAGAGAGATTTAGGTTCGGCATGAGAACAAAATTTCCTGACAGCAATGACAGAAAAAGCAGTGGAGAAAGTTGCCTGGAAAGGCAGCGACATCTCCATCGTGGGAGGCTTTTAAGAGCTGACTAGGCAAACAGCAGATGGTGCCTTGTGGAAATGGGGTGGACAAGATGTTGTTTGAGCCCTTCCATCTCTGTTTTTTATAATTCTGCATTTGGCTAGCACCAGGGCTGTTAATCCTGTTTGTCCTACAGAATGTAACAATCCATGCTCTGCCTGCCCAATTTGCCATGTGCAGTTAGATTTTGGAGGAAGCAGATCTAGCAGTTTCCCACTTGCATCTTTCCTACCTCCTGCTGAAGAATGGGTCCAGACGAGTTGTTGCATCTTCCTTCATTTCTCTTGATCCTTTAGGGTGAACAGCAGTGGAGCCCAGCTTCTCTGAGGAGAATAGATGGACTTCAGAAGCAGCACATGTGCAAAACCTCAGGGAGGCATGGCCACCAGAGTGTTATGCACCCCTAGAAACAGCTTTTAGAAGTCAAATTCCAGGCACTGCTTTTGGGTAGAGCAGCTGACAGCATAGAGACTCGCTATAAAGTATCTAATCCTCCAAGGAGAGTAAAGCTAACAAATGCTATGCTATGCCAGTGCACAAGGATCCTGCCATATCTAGATTCTGGGGGAAGGGATTGGTGGTTTGGGATGTGTGGAAGTGTCACTAGAAGAGTTTTGGGAGAAAATTTCAGGACTTTGTACTTCTTACTTGCTGCCTGTGGTTGTGAGGGTCTGTGCCTGATGCTGTGAGGCTGACACTCTATGACACTGGTGTTGACCCCAGCTCCTCTCCTTTTGTCTGAAGAGGGTTTTGCTGCCTTTTGGTAAGAGCAGCTCCCTCCCACTGCCTTCAGCCTCTGTGTCACAGAGCACCAGTGCAGCTGTAGCTCCCCACAACGGGGTGAACTGGCAAAGCCAGCAGAAGAACAGCATCTTCATGGACCTGGCTGGGAAGGGGAGAAAATTGGGTCAATCCTGTCTGCCTAGGTCCCACGCCCTGCAGCAAATGGGACATTGCAGTGGGTCTTTTTCCACCTCACGCATAAAACATCTTTTGTAGTCACCAGAGCATTTGTTAGCCTGAAAAAAACCAACCCCAGACAAAAAGCAGCAGCTTCCTTTCCCTTCCTCCCTCCCCTTCCCTGCAAACTGCTGGCATAGACAGATGCCTTGAGAAGACTAAGAACAGAGCAAGCGTATGTGCTGCTCCTTCTAATAAGCATCACTTGTTAAATAATTTAGGTCAAGTCAATACACAGAAATCACAGCAACTGAATTAAGTGAGTGCTGAGAAAGCTGTTGTTTTATTCTGTTTTGTTCAGTGTTGCATCTGAAGCCCTGGTAAATCTGTTAGGGCAAATCCCAGGTGGTGATCCCTACCCAGGCTGCGGGCAGTACTGCAAATAAGGAGCTGATGGTCGTGTGAAGCAGGGCTGATTCCAGGGGCAGATGGGACCTCACCCTGGGCAGAGAGGGTTTGGGAGGGCCTGGAACCTGTGAGAAGGGCGTTCGTAGGTTTCTTGACCTGATGAGCTTGCTCACATGCTGTGCCATTCGCCTCCCTGAAGACTTCTAGCTATGAAAGCACTTCTGGTGCATGTGTTTGACTTGCATGTGTGCAGCTTCAGAGCAGGTAAACCTACATGCAGACTCTAAACTACCCAGAGAATTAGGGGTAGTGGACTTGCCTAATTAGATCTTTGTCTCTTCTTAAAACAAATCATGCCAAAGATACACTGGGCATGTTAAGGCAAACACCCTGAATGCTGAAAACATAACATAGATTTTACTCCGTGCTTAAACCTAACCTTTCATGCCAGTTCATTATGGTGCACTTACTGATTATTGTGAACACATGATATTTTTTCCAGATGCCTCTGTGCACCATTTCTCATGACTAAGTTTTGTAACCAGCTGCTAGCAAGCTACAGAAGAAAACATGGATGGTCAAAGTTGATATTCAAGTGTTTTAAATAGGCCAAATTTGAGTTGATGCAACTGGGCACAGAAAATTCTGCTGCTTGAACTCCTCTCCTGCAATATTTCCAGTCTGTAATGTACTGCACAGAGGTGCAAATCTCCTACAAGCTCCATGTAGGCTTTTTAACAATGGAGAGGGATGGGACATTTACATAAGGACCTTGTGGGAAGATATAGATGAAATGGCTACAAGGATTTGGGAAAAGAAAAGGGAGTGTTTTGCAGCTGCTGCCCTTCCCTATGACCAGGAGAAGCAAGTTGCATCAGTACTTAAAGAGGAAGAAAAAACTAAATCCTTTTCAGAGGTGTAACACATTGCATCAGGCTCAATATGAAAACCTTGGCTCAAAACAAATCTGAACATAAGAAAATTTAACCTCTAGAGCCAAACTTCATGGCTAGCACACAGCTCTTGGGTAAATAATGACACCAAAGCATATTCTTTTCCTTTTAAATGAGGTCCAAATAATTACAGAGGTCTGTCTTTCAGAAAAAAAATTGACCAAGCTTAGCATATCTTAATTAGCTTCCTTCTTCCCAAAGGAAATTCACCATGCCAGAAAAGACCATCTTTTAATGCCAGAGCTGTTATACATGTGTCACTTTTTAACATAACTGAGCCTGACTTAACACGTTTTGACAGGATATCATAACCTGGTGTGGCATGTTAAGAAGAAAAAGTCATCTTTTTGGTCTGGGCTTTAGATCAAATAATATTGACATAGAAGAAGTACTGGGGAAAGGAAAGAAACCCTTACAAGCAGATTGTAGGAATGAGATGTAGCTATTTGTCAGGTGGTGTAATGTGATGGTCCCAAAAGTCAATGACGTTTTTCAGTGTCCTGTCAGTATTCAGTCATTGCTATTCCTGAAGTGTGACAGTTGAGGATCCTTGAATAATTAAACTAGATAAAATCTAGCCGCTTTCAAAACTCCACTCAATGTTTTCTTTGTTTTTTGTTGCTGCAATAGATATTTCACAGCAATTATAAGATGATCAGGTTTTCAGATGGCCGTGAAGTTTTGTGATTAACAGTGATGCCAGAGGTCTCACCTGGCTTCAGCCATCCAAAGACTGTGCACGTGGTGAGTATTTGGTGGTTGATTGAGTTTTCTGGCAGGATATCAACCAGGCAAGGTCCTCTATCTTCAGCTGGGCTGGAAACATTTTCAGAATCTTTGTTGTACCCTTGAGGAAAATAGCAGCATGAGTTCTTTGGCCTTCTATGGTCCAAATCTTTGATCTACTGAGAGGCCTTCATCATTTCACCTTCATCATGATGCTGTGAAACAGGCTATCCCCAGCTTACAGCTGGGATGTCTCAGGCAGAAGGCAAGTCATGCGGCATGGCCAAGGCTCCCTGGGAAGCCAGTGGTGGGATTTGGAGGCGAGGAGACATCCTCACATCCCACGCGATGCAGATAAAGGCCCGTTAGTCATTAACTGGAGCTTATCTCAGCAGATGGCACTGCTCCACCTTCTTCACCAGGACCCTGCTGCAGAGCCAGCGGTGACATTGGAAAGGCTCCTAGTTGCGCGATGGGCTCTTGGCCAGCTCTCTGTGCTCCGCCGCCAAACGTTTGGATTTTCTCGCAGTTTACAATTTCCTCTCTCTCGCTTACCCTCATCAAGGGCTTGGCTGAATACAGCAATAAGGAAGCAGGGAGGGTCAAGTTTATAAATGACTGTGGGAAGTTTGGTTTCCATGGCTGCCAGCAATTACTGTGCAGACTCAGATGAGTAGAGATTACAGCCCAGGGCTGCTATTTTGCGCGCTGGCAAGACACAATAACAAATGACAAACTTAATTCACTGCTGCAGCAGGGAGGAGGCATCTCACTCTGTGAACCTGGGGCTTATCTTACAGGAGAAGCAGCTCTAAGTGGATTTCTCCTTTTTTTCTGCCTGTGCTGATTCCGGCTAATGCATATTCCTCCGTCAGTAGCATCATTTCACCTCAGAGATCTTAAGTCTATTAGTCAGCCACCCTTTCTATTTCTGGACCTGGGAAATGTTAAGCAAATAAGAAAATTTAGCCCCCAGAGTGGGCTTAGAGGTCAGCCTTATTTTTAATTTCTTTTTTTCCCCAAAGGAGCTGACGAGTTTTTTTTTTTCTAATTGAAATACAAAATAAATAGTTACTTGGCCAAGATGTAGGGTGGCTGCTAGCATTCCACAGGGGCTGGGAGTTCACCTCCCTCCAGAACACATCCACATGCTGCCTACCGTCAATATGAATGCCAGGGAGTTTATTTATAAGACTACAAGTCCACACTATGGAGCCATTTATTACTGTTAGCAATCAGTTAATGGTGCACAGCCATCTGTACTAGCTCAACTTGGTATCATGGCTTAAACCACAGTACAGGGTGTGCATTTAGGCAGTGCAGGTTGCATGTTGGTATTCCCAGCAGGAAGGATTTTGTGAGAGCCTCTCTGACTATTTTGAGCCTTTTCTGGTGCCTCTGAGGCAAAGGAAACCATTTGGGTCACAAGAGAGACTTTGCAGCCTGCTCAGTGCTGAGCAGACTCAATAATAAAATGTATGGAACTATACAGTGAGCTGGCACTGAGGCACTGCTTTTCAGCTGTTGTTATCTTAGTTGTTCTTGCAATATCCTGACAAGCAGACAAGTAATGTTCCTTACTTACAGGTACAGGAGATAAATACTGGGAGTAGAGTTATTCATCAATGACCAACTCCAGAGCAGGTGTCACTCAGCAAGTAGCTACCCCACCAAAATCAATGGTACTTTTGCTATTGAGGCTTTCCTCTCAGTTGGATGCCAAAAGATGATGATCAGACCACCCCCACAGCCATGACCCTGGTAAACCGAGCAGTTTGGCTCTTGGACTCATGCCTAGAAAGGCAGGTTTTCAGATCCCAGGAATATTGTCCTGGATCTTCCCTGGAGCATCTCCACCTCACCAAACTGTTTCTTTAACTGAGCAGTCTGAGTTCCTGGTGTGCTTGCAACAGTTTCAAAGAAAAGGTGAGATTGTCTCCTTACCGGCCTCAGAGGTGACCCTGATCAGGTGCTTCAGCAGACCTACTGTTGACAGTATCACACTGGATATTTGTGCATTATTAATTTATGTTCACAACTCATTTTGGAAGGAATTCCTGTCTGTTCCCTACATTTTCTGTTCTTAGATATGCTTACCTCACATAGGACTGAACTGAAACACATATAGTTCTACCATACTCGTTCCTCCAAGATCACCAAGAAATAAAAAAGTTGTTTATATCAGTGATGTTTCCTCACAATTTTGTAGCCTTCCAATCTTAGTAAGACAGATTTTAGTTACACATTTTAGTAGATCACAGGTATGAAGGTAAAATACCATCATGCCACCCACCTCACCTTGTGGGACCCAAACCATAAGACAACTGACATGATGACCACATTCTGGTTTCCATCGTATTTTCAGAGTCACCAGTCACTTTAATTCATTTACTACATACTCTGTTGGCTTCCTGTTGTTCTAGGATTTAAATCCATCTAGTGTATGGTACCAAGTTGAATGCTTTGGAAAATCTTTATGTTTTTTTCCATCAACACCATTGACTTCATCAAGCAAACTTGTAATCACGGCAAAGAAAGATATTAAGTTCATTTGACAGGGTCTGTTTTCCATAAACCCCTGCTGATGGGCATGAATTATATTTCCCCTATTAGCTGCTCCATTATTTTACCTGGATCGATGTCAGCTTGACAGGCCTATAATTACCTGGGTGTGTTGGTTTAACACAGCCTGGTTTTTAGTGGGGGCGGGAGAAAAGCTGCTCCAAACTTTCATGTCTGGCACAGAGCCAATCGTGGAAGACTCTGATGATGGGCAGGTTACTAGACCAATTAGACAAGTCGGTAGCTCCTCTGTGATGACATGTTGACATATTTAAGAAAGGAAAAGCCATGGGAAGCTTGCTCTTTCTTCTCCCAAGGTGGGGGTGAGGTGGCCACCAGGGCCCATCCCGGCAGAATGCTGCTAGGGCCCGCATGGCTGGGGCCTTCCCTTGGCCGGTGATGCCTTAAATGGCTACCTAGAAACAGAGACTAGACAGGAGTAAAGGAATAAAGGAGGTATTTATTTGAAAGGCCTTCAGATGCACACTTTGGGCTCCAGAGGGTCCTGCTTCAGTGGATCTCAAAATGGACGACAGGTCATGAGTTCTTCACACTTTTATATCAGCATAAATTCACCAACCAGAACCCAGCCAATGATGGAATTTCCCCAAGCTTGCCCCTCTCTCCCCATGATGATGGTTTACAGTTCTTGGTCTGGGTGTTCTCGGAGAGCAAGTTACAGAGGCTTTGTCATGTCTGTCTTAGCATAAGAGAACTTAACAAGCTTCAGGAAACTTTAGAGCCCTCCCGGGGCCTTCCTGAGGAAGGAGCCGCCCATGCGGTGCTGGTGAGAACTGTGTGGCCAGCACTGAGAGACATGGTGAGCAATTCCCTGATGCAGAGCCTGGACGAGATCAACCTCTCAGCTGCAACTTACAGACACCAACTTTCTTCCAAGTCAGAGAAAAAGGAAAAGTGAGGACACCTGAGGACAACCAACATGGTGCCACTGAGGTCAGTGACAAAAAAGGGAGAGGGAGGAGGCACTCCAAGCACCAGAGCTGAGATTCTCCTGCAAGCCATGGTGAGGACTATGATACAACAAACTGTTTCCCTATTGAGGTGCGTGGGGTTGCAGAGATCCATGCCCAGCCCGTGAAGAAGAGTGCTCACGCTGGAATGCATGGATGCTGAAAAGCTGTAATCTAGTGAGGTGTAATCAGTGTTCAGTCTGTAATTGAACAGAGAGAGATGACCCTTGCTGTTAGAGGAAGGGAGCCTTTGCCTCCAAACTAGAGAAGCTCATGCTTAAAAGACTAAACCCTATGAACTAAAATGACTCACGCTGGGCAGCTGTGGGAAGTCCGCTTGGCTCGTGGGAGGGGCTCAGGTTGCAGCAGGTTTGGGCAGGACTTCTGCTCATGGAAGTTAAAACCACTCTAGAAAAGTTCACAGAGAACTATCTCCCATGGGAAGGATCCCACGGCATGGCAGAAGAAACTCTTTTCCTTAAGCATACTGAAGAAAGACTTTTAAGAAGTGAAATACTGACCAAANAGATTGTCTCCTTACCGGCCTCAGAGGTGACCCTGATCAGGTGCTTCAGCAGACCTACTGTTGACAGTATCACACTGGATATTTGTGCATTATTAATTTATGTTCACAACTCATTTTGGAAGGAATTCCTGTCTGTTCCCTACATTTTCTGTTCTTAGATATGCTTACCTCACATAGGACTGAACTGAAACACATATAGTTCTACCATACTCGTTCCTCCAAGATCACCAAGAAATAAAAAAGTTGTTTATATCAGTGATGTTTCCTCACAATTTTGTAGCCTTCCAATCTTAGTAAGACAGATTTTAGTTACACATTTTAGTAGATCACAGGTATGAAGGTAAAATACCATCATGCCACCCACCTCACCTTGTGGGACCCAAACCATAAGACAACTGACATGATGACCACATTCTGGTTTCCATCGTATTTTCAGAGTCACCAGTCACTTTAATTCATTTACTACATACTCTGTTGGCTTCCTGTTGTTCTAGGATTTAAATCCATCTAGTGTATGGTACCAAGTTGAATGCTTTGGAAAATCTTTATGTTTTTTTCCATCAACACCATTGACTTCATCAAGCAAACTTGTAATCACGGCAAAGAAAGATATTAAGTTCATTTGACAGGGTCTGTTTTCCATAAACCCCTGCTGATGGGCATGAATTATATTTCCCCTATTAGCTGCTCCATTATTTTACCTGGATCGATGTCAGCTTGACAGGCCTATAATTACCTGGGTGTGTTGGTTTAACACAGCCTGGTTTTTAGTGGGGGCGGGAGAAAAGCTGCTCCAAACTTTCATGTCTGGCACAGAGCCAATCGTGGAAGACTCTGATGATGGGCAGGTTACTAGACCAATTAGACAAGTCGGTAGCTCCTCTGTGATGACATGTTGACATATTTAAGAAAGGAAAAGCCATGGGAAGCTTGCTCTTTCTTCTCCCAAGGTGGGGGTGAGGTGGCCACCAGGGCCCATCCCGGCAGAATGCTGCTAGGGCCCGCATGGCTGGGGCCTTCCCTTGGCCGGTGATGCCTTAAATGGCTACCTAGAAACAGAGACTAGACAGGAGTAAAGGAATAAAGGAGGTATTTATTTGAAAGGCCTTCAGATGCACACTTTGGGCTCCAGAGGGTCCTGCTTCAGTGGATCTCAAAATGGACGACAGGTCATGAGTTCTTCACACTTTTATATCAGCATAAATTCACCAACCAGAACCCAGCCAATGATGGAATTTCCCCAAGCTTGCCCCTCTCTCCCCATGATGATGGTTTACAGTTCTTGGTCTGGGTGTTCTCGGAGAGCAAGTTACAGAGGCTTTGTCATGTCTGTCTTAGCATAAGAGAACTTAACAAGCTTCAGGAAACTTTAGAGCCCTCCCGGGGCCTTCCTGAGGAAGGAGCCGCCCATGCGGTGCTGGTGAGAACTGTGTGGCCAGCACTGAGAGACATGGTGAGCAATTCCCTGATGCAGAGCCTGGACGAGATCAACCTCTCAGCTGCAACTTACAGACACCAACTTTCTTCCAAGTCAGAGAAAAAGGAAAAGTGAGGACACCTGAGGACAACCAACATGGTGCCACTGAGGTCAGTGACAAAAAAGGGAGAGGGAGGAGGCACTCCAAGCACCAGAGCTGAGATTCTCCTGCAAGCCATGGTGAGGACTATGATACAACAAACTGTTTCCCTATTGAGGTGCGTGGGGTTGCAGAGATCCATGCCCAGCCCGTGAAGAAGAGTGCTCACGCTGGAATGCATGGATGCTGAAAAGCTGTAATCTAGTGAGGTGTAATCAGTGTTCAGTCTGTAATTGAACAGAGAGAGATGACCCTTGCTGTTAGAGGAAGGGAGCCTTTGCCTCCAAACTAGAGAAGCTCATGCTTAAAAGACTAAACCCTATGAACTAAAATGACTCACGCTGGGCAGCTGTGGGAAGTCCGCTTGGCTCGTGGGAGGGGCTCAGGTTGCAGCAGGTTTGGGCAGGACTTCTGCTCATGGAAGTTAAAACCACTCTAGAAAAGTTCACAGAGAACTATCTCCCATGGGAAGGATCCCACGGCATGGCAGAAGAAACTCTTTTCCTTAAGCATACTGAAGAAAGACTTTTAAGAAGTGAAATACTGACCAAAACCCCATGTTTTGTTTCCTTCCGTGGTCAGTGGAAAGAGGGAGGGACTGGGAAAGAAAGGTGTTGTGAAGATATGCTTTGGTTCTCATTACCCTTTTTACTTTTAATCCTGTTAATAATAAATCTTCTTATAATAAATCTTGTTTAAGTTTTGAACCTGTTTTGCCTTAAATGGTTTTTTGTTTTCAATAATCCTTATCTCAACTCATGAAAACAAAGTTTTTGTTTCAATTCCCCCTCCTCTGCTCAGAAGTAGCCGAGGAAAATAAGATTTTTTTTCATGGGTGCCTGATACTTAGCCAGTGTCAAAAAATGACACTGGATCATCTCATTTACCCTTTTAAAATATTAGCTCAACACAAGATTTCTGTCAGTCCTGTGGAAATTCCCTACTCAAGTGCATAACAGCTGCGGGTGGCAAAAGCTGAGGATTTTCTCATTGTGTTGTCTGGGCTGCTGGGACACAGGAGGTGACAGTGTGTCTGGCAGCTCTGCCTCTTGCCTGGGGAGCAGCCCTGAACAAGTGGTTTCCCCTTGGATGCTGAGTCTCCTGGCAGGCAAAATGGGGGTGACTGTTCCTTGGCAGAGCTTTGTGGTCTCTACATGAGAGGAGGTACACATGAATATATACTTTGTCTTCTTTTTTCTTTCTGCTGTCTCTTCTTTTCCCTTGCCTTCTCCACAATTTATTCTCTGCTTCTGCCTGCTTTTTGACCCTTGTCTTTGTCTGAGCATCTGCTGCTGATATCATACCCAGGCAGGGTCTGGCTAGAACAAATGCATATGCACATCGGGACGGGAATCCACAGCCTGTTGGACCACATGATGAGTGCTGTGTCTTTCATGCTCTGGAGCTGTTCTCATGTGTGTAGGCTGCAATTTTAACCAATGTCAATGTCCCCTGGGTCAGAGACAGACATCTTTTAATACGTAACTGAAAACTGGCACGAATAGCTATAACTTCTGTAAGGAGGCAAGCAGACATGTACAGGGAAGAGTTCATAATCATTAATATCAATAATATCATAGAGCTAATACACAAGCTCCTGCTCTCTCCATTTATGTAAGCACAAAGATCAGTCAGCACACACACAAAGAACAAGGAGGTATGGAAAAGGACTGCCCATGTCAGGCTAGGCTGGATGTAAACCCTATTTTAATAGCTGATTCTTTTTTAGGTATATTTTCAGCACTGTACCATCTCATCCCAAATTCAAGAAATTTTTATTGCCAAGTTCTTGTGGATTTCTTATGTTAACCTCCTTTGACTTTTTCTCTGACCTTCTGAAAATAAAATGGATCTGGCATGCGTAAAAAAAATATCAAGGGTTACTGGTCTTTGTTTCCAAAACTAGTCAGAATTAGGCAAGGAAGAAGGGTAAAAAAAAGTTATAGACCAAGAAATTAGGAAGGAAATACATCAGTGCAGAATATTTCTTCATGGGCTGTTGACAAGGGACACAGCTGGTGCAGTAGCAGGGAGTGATCATCCTGTCAGGTCAATGAGATGGAAGAGACACAGGGAACTCACTCAAATTTAAGAGAACCCATGTAAGATGCTAAGCACGACTTGCATTTGGATATTAGTTTGCAAGGGAGTGATGTTTCTCTTCCCAACACAGCCCCATGGAATAGTAATAAGGAAATGTTAAGGACTGGAACCAACTTAGGGTTATTTTATTAGTGTATGTGGTTATCAGGGAAAGCTTAGCACTGGGGATCCTGTTACACACCACTGCTTCCTAGTCATTACTCCAAGCTTATGAGAGGAGCACATTTCCCTCCTGGGGGACTCCAGATAATTGTTGATTTGGAGAGTGAAGATGAATGGCAATGCTGAACCATGTGCGCGTGCACACACACACACACACACACACAAAATGTCAGACTTCACTCCCCATGTTTTAATGTAGACACTTCAAGAAAAGATCGAGTCATTGATTTCTCTCTCCAGGATGAACCCTAACGAATAGGCAGGCACTGACACACAATTTGTTTCTCTGTCTTTCTGATGGCAAATAAATGAAGCAGCACTGAGAGTAGTGCTGAAGCCACTCAGTGACCATAAAACACCCCCCTAGCACAGAAAGCACTGCAGAGAAAGGGATGTTGTAGCATTAACTCTTACTTGCTCACAGGAAAACAAGCCTGAGCTGAAGCTGGAGTCACTTTGTAACTTGACTCCCAGCCTGAGCTGAGGGCACTGGTATTTAATGAAGACATTGGAAGGCAGGAAAGTCTTAAAATGTGGCATGCCTGAGACACCAGTCCTTATTTACATTTATTAGGGAGGAAGGAACCCCTTGCAAAGTTTAATCTAAAACTTGTTGAACTTATTTGTAGCTCTCGATGTAGAGCAGACTCCAGGAAAAGTTTCTGTAGGTGCAGAGATGGGTGAAAAGGCTGAAACACTTTATCGATGCAAACCATAGGAGCACAGGCAAGTGACTTGTAGCTTAGTCTGTAGCTCACCGTGTAGCTCAGTGACTTTATGGAGGTCACCTGGGACAAGAAATTTTATTTCCTTTCTGGACAGAGCAATGAACACCTGAGTCCAATCTGTTATGGCAGCTCAGCTGATGAGTACTAATTTCATTTCTGGGGGTCACTCTGCCACAGACTTTTGGCAGATACACTGCTCATCCCACCACTGTTTTAAAGGAGAAGGAATCAGGACATGTGAAAGAAAGAGGGGAAGAAGAAGTGTTTGTTGCTACCCATAATCCCTGTGGGCAGTGGGGTACTGGTTCATCAGTGGGTCTTCACTGGGAGAGGGAGCAGGCTTTTTCCTTCTCAGATTAGATGAGCACTGCTCAATCCAAAGAAAATTATCTGATTTTAAGAATTTCAGAGAAGTAAACCATTTCCTCCTATGGCATTGCTCCATTCGCTATATTTAACCTCCACTTATGGGCATCAAACCAGCAACGACCTTCTTCTGTCACTAGCACCACCCAGCATGTCCAGGGACTACTTTGGCTCTCAATGAAAGGGAGATCAGCTCTAAGTACTCTCCAGGAAGGCCCTGGGAAACTCGGATTTTGCCAAGACTACATAGCTTCTGGTGTCCAAACCAGCCAAATTATGTCTGTTAGGCAGTGATCCCTGCAGCACAGACATCTCCAGATGGGTAGGGCCCAGCAGATTAACTCCTGTTGGAAGAATATTCGCATATGCTACAATAACCCTAATTGTGCCAGTGGTTCTTGTAAAATGCACAGACAAGGGCCCGTCCTCCATTTCTCAGGGCCAGTACAGGCCATTTAAAACTTGCAGAGTGTGTTCAAAACATGAAATCCAGCAAGATATTCACTTCCACAACTACGGCTGACGATGCAGTACTGCATGTTGAGGTCTTGCAGCCCCACGATAGGAGAGCAGGTGCGATTCCTGCTGGTCCTTCCGAGCCAGTGCCTCTTTAGTGACCCTGTAAGGACAGGACAAGGAGGGAGGAAGGTTCTCTCACTGCCTTAATGCAAACAGCAAAGAAAGACTGAAAAATTGTGAAAAAGTCATTTGACAGCTTGTCTTTAATTACAGAGCATCAGCCCTGTGCATTGACCTGGACTAAACAGTGGTCCCTCTGGGGTACAAATGTCTCCTGTTCTCCATGCAGTTTGTCCAGGAGCTAGAAGGGATGCCAGTAAGTCACCAGGAAATACCATGTTCGCACAGACCCAGAGGTGCCTTAATTTCCATAATAATATTGTTTTCTTCTTAATTATTAATAGTCTTCCTAGTTGAATATAGTCTTTAAAAATGTATTAAGCAGAGCTGTTCTGGCCTGAAAGACAGAATAATTGTAAAATTTTTCTTACAGTTGCCTGAAGGTTTTATCCCATAGCAAGATGTCTGAAGGAGAAAGAATAACCTAACAAATAAGGCATTGGATAGAAACTTCAGGAGCCTCACTGCTGTCCTTGACTGTGCTGTGGGTGTCCACTGTTGCCTCTCTGCATACCTGTGGTGCAGAACAAGATGTATTTGTCTGGCATGTACTTTCTTTTGAGGCTTCAATTTTCTTCCTTCTGACTCTGCAGAGGAGGCAGTGGTCCAGGGGATTGGTGTCACGTGGGGAATTCAACTGCTGTTGAAATGCATATAGTGATATAAAGGAACATTGGTGCTGGTTAAGAGAGGGTCTGGGAAACACACGTAACTGCATTTGGGAGGTGGGTGTTTCTAGACATTTTTCATGTGATGTTATCTGTCATCAGTCTCTAAGATAATATTCCAGTGCTGTCATAAAAATAAAACTAAGCTCTAAAGGTAAAAAAATCAATGTGTCTCAGCTGTGGTCTCAGACCTGTTCATGTACCCTTTGAGACAGAGGAAACCTGATGGCAGCCCTCTGCTTTAATATCCTCTACAAGTCCTTTAATGCCGAGATCCGTGTGAGGCATTGGAGAGTCAGCACAAAGGTTATCCTAAAGATAATTCTGTGCTAGTATTATTATTTATACCAGCCAGCAACATGGTAGATAGCTCACAGACTCCCCACAGAATATTGTCTGCATGGTTCAGGTAGAGAACGCAAGGCAAATAGCTGAAGCAATTTATCCCAGAGAGCACATGGGCCAGGAGCAGAGCGGGAGTAGCACTTGGATGGACCTGCGTGAATGCACTCCTCTGTGCTGGCTGTTCAGCAGTGCAGTTTGTCCCCTTAAGGAGAGCAGAATCCCCCACTAGGATTGTTTAAACTTTGCAAAACTCATCTATTCCAAATGACTACCCAAAGTAATCATTTACATGCAACCGAGTATTGTCTCAGAAGTAATTTACTACTGATTACTTCTATAATGTGCATGCTACTCGTAGCAGCTGCACAGCATTACATGATAATCAGCCCTATGCTTCGGAGGGGAAAGCTAAGTGGCTCGACACAATCCAGCTCCTCTCGCCAGTGAGAATTAATCTGATTATTCCGTAAGATTATCGTTTTTCCTCCGCAGAAAGTTCTGATCGCCTGTTACTCCCTAGGACATCCATCATCTCGGCATGTGTGGAGCAGGCCGCTAGGTGGAAGTGTTGGCTCAGCAAGCTGAGATTACAAGCTAAGTAAGAGAGGAGAAAGTCCTGGGTGTCTCGGCTTCCTTTCCCTTTAGGAAAGTCTGCACTAGCAGCCCAGCTTCAGACTTGGTGAAAGACACCATTGGAGAGGGTGTGCCATAAATTTGATTGTTTTATGACTTGCTGTTGAATTAAAAAAAAAAAGGAGGAATTATGACTTAAATTGCGGCTAAACACTAGATTGAAGCAGCCCCATAACAAGGAATCCAGTTCTGCAGAGTTCCTGCTGAGCTCAGTAGTTGTGAAAAATACAGCTTTTTCTTTAAGTGGCTTAAAAATATAAAAGCAACCAGACCTAGCCTCTTGGTTTTAGGGACTACCTGTGGCATTTCTGGCCTGCCGTGTTCTCCTGGTACATCCTTATGCCCTATTTTGCTGCAAGCTCAAACTTCTGGGGAAAACGAGCTTTTGTCCGATGATCAGGCAGTTTGGCAGGAGAAGAGCTGGTGCAGCGATGGGAAGAGCTGCAGAGATGTGATACCTCCCTGACCGCCAGCCCTGAGATAAAGGGGGTGACCTGGGGGTGAACGCTGCCTTTGGCGGTGTAAGGGAGACTGATCTCTACAGGAAGGCTGATCCTGTGGCCACAGCCTGCCCATCCCCTGGGAGTGACACGGGCTTGTCACATGCAGAGGGGGGACTCGCAGGCAGTGTGGCAGCTTGGCTGCTGCCCCCTCAGACCCTCGAGTGCTGTTAACCTGTGTGCCGTGAAGATTTCTTCCACCAGGATGGCTGAGAACGATAGAGGCTTCTTGCTTCTCTTAACGTGTGAAGGAGTGGGGCAGCGGGAGTTTGTCCGCGGGCAGAGAGGGCAGATTTACCTGTAGATGGAGGTGTTCCTGCACGGGAAGCTGGTGCTGTACCTCTGTGTTTACTCTCCCAACAGCTGCCACTTAATTAAAGGACTCCAGCAGCAATAAATACTTCGGCGTGCGGCCTCCTCGTGAGCCGCCTTATACAGAGGGGCTCCCAGGGCTGCTGCCTTCCTGTGCCCTGTGCTGGCTGCCTGGCACTCGCCACAGCCACGGCTTGTCCCCCGTGCGCCTGAGCACGGCCAGCTTGTGCCTAAAGGGGGCATAAGTGAATCTCGAAAGGATGGGATCAGTTTGGAGAATGTGGAACATCTCAGTGTACACAGGAATGGATACTGCAGTGTAATAGACAGCTCTGTAAATCCTCCCGTGCAACCCACTAAGGTGGAGGACTGGATGTTGAGAGTTAAACAATGGGTTTCTGGCAAGAGGATGTCATTGCAGGCTTGAGAAAAGATGGGGATGGGGAAAATAAATGAATTCCCTTAATAGCGCTGTTCTTGGAACTGTAAGGAAGAAGTGTGAGTTAAGGGGACAAACTATGCAGTCTCAATCACATGAACCTTAGGACTCATGCAAGTAGGAATTTATTGGGTTACACTGTGGCATACAGGGACAACCTCACTGCTTTTACTGTCTTAATGGCTGTTGCCTTTCAAGAGAGCCTTTTGGGGGATTGAGCTGGTCCTGTCACCACAATGTCCCAGCCCTCCAGGCACTGAAGCTAAGCCAGGAGGTCAGGGCAGCCAGTGTTAGGAGGCTGTACCCCCTGGGCTTCTTCTCAGAGCTGATGAACTGTGCTATTTCGTACAACAGAGATGTGATGGGTTGGGATGTGTCTAGCCAGCTAGTAGTAACACTGCCAGGTAGTATTTTGGATTAGTGCTTTTTTCTTTTCTCTACATGCTCCCGTAAGTCAAAGCAAACCTTAGGTTAGCCCCTTCAGTTTACATGTTAGGAAACATCCATTAGTGCATATTAATATACCCCTTTCCAAAAATTTATTTTTCCCCCTGCTCTTTTCGTTTTCATAGTATGGTCCTCAGTGGATCTTACAACACACTCATTACTTCTTAGAGGCCACACGTAGAAGCTAGTGCTGGAGGCTGCACAAAAGAAGTGCCTGTCTCTCCACATCATCTTCTGTGCTTCTCCACAGACTGTCTGTTGAAGCACAGAAGTGCCAGACCTGCCACTTGCTGTGTTTCATGGTGTTGCTGCTGGGGCTGTCATGGTCTGGTTTATAATTGCAGAGCAAAGTACCCCTTTGTTCTTCCCACTCTGTATGTGTCAGAGTCCTGTAGCTGGTGCACCAGAATTGGTGGCCTGCAATACTTCCCTAGTAGTTGGTTTTATTTTTTTATCGTGCTGTAGCCACTGAAAAAGTGATAGCTGCTACCAGCAGAGCAGCCACTGTTGTAAGTGAGGCGCAGTCCAGGAAAAGAGGGACCTGTAGTGCTCCTGTAGTGGCTTCATCAGAGACCATCGCTGAGGGCCTTGTGGATGAAACTTTGTCCCAGGAGGAGGGTCCTGCCAAAGGAGCACATGGCCCAGCCACTGATTTATTCCAGGTGAAGATACACCCCAAATGAATGTATGTAGTTTGCTTTTTCTGCTCCCCCAAAGCAAATTCCCTTGTTTTCCAAAACAGCAAGATGGATACTTAGTGCTTGCTAACCACTTTCCATGTTCAGTGTGCTATACAAATATTAACTAATGAATCTCATCATGACATAATTAAATCTTATTTTACAGTGATTGAATGTTATCTTACACTTTATACAATACTGTAATTACAAAGATAGGGGAAAAAAAGCCTAATAGATCTAAGAGTGAGAATGATTGACAGTTTTATGGTTCCATTTTCTCCCCTTCCTTATATCCCGTATGACTGGAGAATCCAGAAGTTTTCTGAAGGCCAGGACTTGTGAGAAAATTAATTCAGAAGATTAGCAGGTCCCAAACCCTGTGATGGTTAATTTTTTTTTTGAGGGATTCTTTTCAATGCTCACCTTTGTCTAAATTTCTGAGACATCAACACCAGTCTAAGCCCAGTCTAGCCTGATTTTCTCTCTGAAGGAACCAAAACTAGATGCAGACAGCAAACTCCTTTCCCTGACCCTGACTCCTGAGGAGGGTTTGCTTACTCAGGAGAGCACAGATCCATCCCAGCCTCCTTGGCTCCTTATTCACATTCTGTGTGTCAGATAGTTCACCACCCTCCCTCCAGGACCTGCCACATACCTCTGCAGCTCCTGGCCCTGCAGTTCCCACACTCCTTGGCCTCACAGAAGCCCTGGAAAGATGGATGCCGGGGGTTCCATGCAGGGAAATGTGGATCAGGACACTAAAGTTCCCGAGGTGCTGCTGTGTGGGGTGGCCTGGTGGCAGTGCCCATCCATGTGAGGTAACCAGAGCAGCATGTGTTTGCAGAGCCTCTCCTGTGTGCTGCTCCCCAGGCTGGGGCCAGGAAACAAGGTGGGAGAGGGAGAGAGAAGATGGTGCATCAGAGGGAAGGACAGACTGTAACATGGGATCACCCTCTTACAGCCTGCTCTGCGTTATATGCTGTCTGTCATAAAGACAACATTTGACTCTGAGGGGTTATGAAACTGCTTTCCAAAGGGAATGCCTTCCTTCCTTATCTGTCTTGCCTTGTTTGCCAGGAATAAACCTCTTCTGAAGCTCCCCTCAGGACACAAGGATTGCTATGTTGGCACAGAGCAGGTGGGGCCAAATTGCTGTTTCCAGGGCAGAGTATTTGCTCTGAAGTGCCCTGCATGTGAAATACAGAGATGGACTGCAAGCTTTTCTTGCCAAGGCAAGCAAAACTGAGGGCTCCTTGCAAAAAAAGCAGCTCTGCAAGGCCAGGGGGCCAGGCTCTGCTCAGCACAGGACACAAGGAAGAGAATACCTGACTCCAGAAAACCATCTGGATAGCCAGAAAACTGCTCTGCAATGCTCCAAGTATCCAGTGCTCCCAGAAGAGCAAGGGGTTTCTGGGATGCTGAAGGGTGGTGTGACTTCCATTGACAGAGCTTCTAGAGACTCACAGGTCTGTGTTGGCAGGTGTTTTGTGATGGGCAAAAAGGAACATCAGCAGATCAGGCGTGTGGTAAGCAACGTTTGCCACGAAGGTGAAATAGGGACACACACAGGTTCTTGTAGGAGGCAACAGGACTAATTTGGTCCATGACAGGAATGTTGATAGAAGGAAAAGCTCTAGAAGGGAAGGTGAAGAGGATGCTGAACATGATCAAACAGGAGTAGAAGCAACAAAGTGGTGAGAAAGTGACCCAAAAATTTGCTCGTGTAAAACCCATTCTAAGATTTTAGTGAGAAACAGCTGACAAGTAGCAAACAGGGGAAGTAGGCAGACAAACCCTGGATGGCTTTCTGGGGACCAGCCCTCCACTGAAGGGTGTGCTGACAGCTGTGGTGAGTGGTCAGTCTCCATCCCTGGGGCATTCCAGGCATGGCTGGTGAAGGCAGCAGGAGACAGTGCCCATTGGATCTGTTCTGAATGCAGAAGAGGTCCAGATGTGTCGGAGTCCCCTTCAGAGAAACAGAGTGGGAGTAAAAGGAGGCTATGGTACTGAAGCTGTTCTGATGCTAGGAGCAGACCAAACCCCATTCCAGGGCTTGGGTATCCCCATGTGCCACAGGTCTGGTTAGGTTTCCTGCTGTGCTGATGAAGGCACAGTGCAACATTCCTAGGAGGTGTAAAAAAGGGTGAAGGTGATTGCAGTGCTATCCAAGATGCTGAACCAAGATTTCTCTCTCTCTATCTAGGAACAAACTCCATTAAATGCTTTGCATTTTGGCATGCCTGTTTTGCTGTGGATTCATGCTTTTGTTTTTGGCAAAGCTTTTGTTATCGCTGGCTTTTTTAATTTAAATTGTTTTAACCATAAATATACGGGTTATAACTGTTAATATCTGAGCTGGCTTTTGTGTGACCTGATAGCCAAGTGCAAACATCTCACACCTCTTGGAGCACTGGAATTTCTTCCATTGCTTTATAGGTGGTGGTGTGGCTGTGATGGAGAGCTGATGCCTCTCACCAAATGGGCAGAGAAAAGATGTCAACAGAGAGGAAACTGGCTGAGGCTTCCAGGGAGAGCAGCTGCAGTTGGTGCCTTTGCCCCCCATTTTTCTTCTCTTAACAAGTAAGGACCCATGGTGGCCTCACTCTGCTTGCTGCTCTGAGGCAGAGGCCAGCAGACAACCTTTAGGCAAGGAGGTAACCTCTTGTCCAGGGGGCAACTGATAATGTCAGTTGAATGACATTTTTGAAGCCCCACTGGACCACAGTTCCCTAACTGCAGAAGCATCCGTCTCTTCTGGAGCAGGCTGCCAGTGCTGCTCTGGGGGTTGTTCCTGCAGCTGGCAGGCCTGGCTGGGATTGCCATGTTATTGCTGGGCTGTGCTCCTGCCCTGTCAGGCATATCAGACATTGTCCCTAGCACACAATGGGCCGAGGAAATGCCTTCGGGGCATTTCTGCTCCTGCTTCCCACGGACGTGTAGACAGCCCAGGTGCAGTGCAAACCCCGCGGCAGGATATTTGCTGCAGGAGGGGTGCACTGGGCATGCTTAGGGCCACTTTAAGCACCTTTTCCATCGCCTGTAAGCCCCCTCACATGTGCCTCCAGCAACTCTGCTGATACCTTTCTGTGGCTTCCTACTAACGCTGTTGCACAGCTTGGCAGGGAGGGTGTCTGAGCTCCAGCAGCCTCCAGCTAAGCGTGGGGCTGTGCTTGCAGGCTTTGTGTGAGCAGTGAATATCTGTGCAACAGTGACCTGGGGTGGTCCTCCAGATGTACTGTGGACACAGCTGGAGCTCCAGCTGCATAAGTAGTCCGTGGCACAGGCAGAAAGCATGTAAATCATGAGCTTGCTGCATTTAAGAATATTTGAGTCCACCCCTAACAGTGCAGCACAAGCACAACCATTCATGCTAATCTCAGGAGGTGAGTTTGTGTTGTTGTGCTGAGATAATGGAGAAGCAGTGATTGCAAGGGAAAGAGATGCCACCTGAATCTGCAGGGACAGGGACACAGAGAGGAAAGCTGTGTCCTCTCTCTCACCTGGGCTGTGGGCTTTCTCCCTGGTTCCACTTCCCTCCCCAGCAAAAGCTCTGCATGGTTATGAAACTGTGACAGCAGACAAAAAGTGCTGACTGAGGGAGAGAAGCATAGTGGGCAGTCACATATTATCACAGTTAATCCCTTGTAGATTTTCCCCAGTGAGAGTCTGTGGCTATCGAAGAGCATTAAAAATTGCCACAGGCTGTTCGTGGGGTGCAGAGTGGGGTTCAGTTTGGGTAAGACCAACATTGTTTTCCTGCTAGGGATCATTCTGTAATTCCTAATGGAGGACCGGGTAGGAGCTCTGGCATGGATTAGCTGCAACCGCTCTGTTAACCTGTGCTATCCCACGGAGATGATACTGCAATAAATAATCAAGCACATCAGTGCATAAAAATGCTGCCTTCACTCTCCCCAGGTCGTATTTCTGCAAGCATTGTGTATTCCACACCAAGCTAATCATGGGGAGGAAATTTGCTGCAGACCAGAATCTCATCAAAGAAAACAACAGCAATCTCAATGAATTGCAGCAACCCAAGTGTCTGCTTTAATCACTCACTCATGTGTTTCCTTTAGTAAAATAAAAGAAAACACAACACATGTAAACTTGATCGCTCTTAAATGAACAGTTTAATCCTGGCACAGCTCTTGCTTGTCTACAGAAGGAAGGGGATTGACTTTACAGACAGGCTTCAAGATGCAGCAGCACTGGTGTGTGTGTTGCATGGTGAGGGTAAAAAGATAATAAGCAAGGAAGGGTAGTGATGCTGGGTGAAAACCTGGTGCCAGAGAGATTTATAAAAGCCACAATGTAAGTAGGATGGACTGGACTAGGGCTTTGGAAATCAGGGAGTATGTTACTGGGTGCCACAGTGGATGGCACATTTGCAGGCCTTGGGTAATGCTGAGGGATCACCAACCTTTTCCTTCTGGAAGTAACAATTAAGGCTGCCATAGAGACAGATGTTTAGAAACAACAGAAGCTGCTGCCCAAGACAATCTGCCAGATATGGATTAGGTCCTCAGGCCAAAGACACGTGATATTAAAAGTACTCCTTTAGGCTGGCTAGATTTTGATACCTGGTCTTTATTTACCCACTGGGGTAAATTGGAGGATTTATACTTTAACAGAACTCACACTTTTTCCCCAGGGAATTTTGGTTGTTTTTCATGCACTTATGGTGGTGGTGTACTTCAGCTCATTTGAGGAATAAATGCACAAATCCATTCCATCACCCTCTCCTCCTCTTCTTACAGCAGAAATCCAGAGCACCTCCATTTTAAGCAGATAGAAGCTGGACTCTTTCTTTCAACATTGTGTAATTGACCCATACATTATTTCATTTGCTATTTTGTCCCACTTAACCATCATTCCTCACTTTCCACAACCCTGAAAATTATTTTGTTTGATTCAGGATTGTGTTAATAGATTTATCCCAGGGCACTGGCATTGACTCTAGTGGCATAATGCCTGATTTACGTCCTGTGTGAGATCAGAACCAAGCATGCCACCTCTAATCCTAAATCATTTTCTCACTTTCATATTGTAATATTGATCTGTCCATTGCAAAGCAGTCCAGGCATTCATCTTGTTATCAGATTCTCACAGGAGCACAAGGCTATGTTCAGTCAATGATTTCTCAATAAATGCTCTATTTTTAAGCAAAAAGAAAACTCCACCCAAAAGCAGACAAACAAAAAGAGTTAATCCTTAGACTTGACTACAAAACAAAGTTAATTTAATAAACTGCAAAATGGAGTGGAGCAACGGGGCTAGTTTTCCCTATATTCATTTGTTTTTAATTAGTGATTTACCCTGGGATAAAGCCCCTGAACTCAGCAGAGCTTGCTGCTAAATAAGATGTTACTGAGCTATAAAGAGGCCTGCCTTCCCACCATGAAGCTCTTGGTGCAGATGGGCACTCGTGTCCTTTGGCCGCTCGTATTAGGGAATGAGGAATATGGATTTAGGGAGAGTGAGTGGTGTGTTGGTCCATCCAAAGGAATATTCCCTTTTTTCACCTATGTTGCCTTTCCCTGGTCTCAAAATTAAAACCAAAACATGATTTATGGGGAAAAGGGGTTTTTACCTCCGTATTTATTTAAGGATCCTTGGGTACAGCACTTCATCCAGGTGGAATGCCCCGAAATGCACNACCTTGGTGTCTGGAGCTTCCAGACTGTTTGGTTTTCTGGCCTAACAGTACAGTGGGTCTCAGCTAAGTTATCAGACTTGGAAAAGTACAAGTATACTAAGAATACTTAAGAGCTAAGCACTAAGAATACATAAAACTATATAAAAGGGTATATAAGAGGGGTATAAAAGGAAAGGCAAAAAATCATCCTGGCATCATCTGAAGCCCTAAGGATCCCACTAGCTTCAAAGAAAATTTTTCCGGGTTTAAGCTGTTTGAGCATCCTAGAAACTCTCTCCAAGTAGCTGAAGCAGCCTAGTGCAGGTGTTGAGAGTCCTGTTATAGGCAGCTGGCTGGAAGGAGCTTGGTATCACTGCTGCTGTTGGGAAATTTGCATTGAAACATGGGAATGCAGCAACCCCCACCCAACCATATCATGACTGATGCCCAGTAACACCTAGTACACAGCAGGTTTAATGTCCGGGTAGCTCCTCTCTCATCCTCGCTTCTGGCTTTTCTTGTGTCTTCGGTCAATGCAGTTATTTCATCTTAGCCGCACTCCATTACATTTTCTAAATGTTAATCCTTGTAGGTCTAGCAGTCCTCATAGCAGGTGGTGAATTGGCTTGTTTATTGCTAGACCTTTGGGAGAAGGTGGAATAATCATTAAAGATATTTATGATGAAATACAGTTTTAGCAGGATGGGACATAGAGCTACACTTGCAGTAGTGAACCAAACAGTGCTCAGAAAAGCTCTAGGCTGTTGGCTTTTATTGGCTGTTTTACTGGAGAATTCTCAGGCAAACTGCTGGCCTGTGCCAGCTTTTGTTTGCCAATGGGATTTCCAGGGATGGTTTGGGAGCGGGATAATTTCACAGACCCCTCCCCACTGGCATTTTGCATACAGCTGCCTTTCTCTGAGTGTTGGGCAGAGCATTAGGAAGCTCTGTGGACTTAGCATAGGGGTTGTGTCCAAAGAAGGGCAGTGAAACTGCTGAAAGGTCTTGAGCATGAGCCTTATGAGGAGCAGCTGAGGGAGATGGGTTGGTTTAGCCTGGAGAAGAGGCTCAGGGGAGAACCCTATCACTCTCTACAATTACCTGAAAGGAGGCTGTAGCCAGTCAGTCTTTTCTCCCAGCTGACAAGTGACAGAACAGGAGGAAATGGCCTCAAGTTGTGCCAGGGAAGGTTTAGATTAGGCATTAAGAAATTCTCCAGGGGAGAAATGCATCAGACAGTAATGGACAGAAATGGATCCTTCAGCTCTACGGCTGTTACGAGAGTGTTAAACAAATCTTAACTGTATTGAAAGGATGTTATTGCATACCAAGAAACTGGTGCCTAGTTCTTCTTGGCCACCCCATGCCTGTCCTCCCAAACTGCCAGTCCCGCTCCTCCCATGTCATTCTTGAGATGTGAAACCTCGTGACAACATGCTGGTAGCATCTACAAAGCTGAGAGAAGTAGAAATCTAACCCTGGCCTGCTGGTCCTCTGCAGATCTCCCAGCATAAACAAACATGCAGGTCCCCAGGTATTCATCATGCACATTTTGCTATGAAGTCTGCTAGAGCAGTAAAAAAACAAGTGCAGAAAGAAAAGCAGTTTTTATAAATAACTTAAGAGAATTTATCACATTTGAGTGGTCTAAATTTCATCAAAATTCCCATGCTACTCACAGGGAAAGGTTAAGACAACTAAGAAATTATTTTGTGCGCTTAAATAAGATGTGGAGTGAGACCACAGTCAGAGCCAGCCAGCATGAAGTGCCAAATGCCAAGAAATATGTACCATTTAACAGCTATGCCTATGTGTTGCCATAAAGTTATCTCAGCCACCAATTCTCACCCTGTCCCAGATCTCTCAGCTCCGCCCCAAGCTCTGGGATCACCTCTGAGATGGCCAAGGCAGTCACAGCAAGTCATTTAGCAAGTCATATGCCCTTCTCTAGCAAAAGAGCTGAATGAACAGAAGCCTTCATGGCACCGGCCCCCTTGTGCCACCATGCACGCCTGGTCAGGGCAGCACGCAAACCTCAGAGCCTAAACCTGCCCAGAAACGCAGGGACTGTCATTTCCATTGCTTCAGTGTGAGTGAGACTGATTTCATGCTGCATTACCTTTTAACATGCTGCAGATGTAATTTGAAATACCTGTGCCATTCGCTTTGCACTCCACTCTACACACATGTTGCAAAGTAGGTTATTTTGCTGACGGTTTTGAGGACGCCGTGGCTGCAGTAGTGCTCCCATTTGAGTAGCACCTAATGAATAGCATACAATGTATAATCAAACAGCCTTGGCAATCCCTTTTCATTAGTGGGAGTAAATGCTTGGCACTGCATCAATCTTCTGCTCCCTCTCCTCTTCCTCGAGGAGTGCCAAGTCATTTTAAAGACACATTAAATTGCCAGAAGACTCCCAAAGAAAGCCAGCCGGCTCACTGCTCGTTTGGATAAAGTTAATTACAGCGAAGATTAAAATCTGCAGTTCTTGATTGGTGTTGTTGAGACTTACAGAATCACATTGTCCTGGGGGAGCTGCCTGCCAGCTCTCCTCCCTCCCTCCCTCTTCCCTCGTGTGTCTTTTCTTTGTTGTTCTTCGCGATGGTTTTGTTGCCTTCACTGAGGTGTATCTGAGCAGGGGCTGAGCTGCCGGGGGTGTGATGTGCTGCTGCCTTGCACTAGTGACCAAGGGAGGTTTGGAGGTGCTCAGCCTTCATCACCATCAGCATTGCGTCTTGTCTCGGTTGCTGCCTTAAGACAGGGATTTTCCTAGCAGAGAGAGTGTGTCCCGGGACTGACGGTGGAAGGAAATGGAAGGGCAGCCTCCACAGACATCTAGTGTTACTTATGAGGTCCCCCTGAATATGCGCCTTCTGGTCAGGCCCACTACCACTCCAGAAGAGCGGTGTAGCTACTGCCTTTAGGGTTCCTCTTGTCTTTTTTATTACAGTACCTAACACCTGCAATTCTCCAGCCAAGGTTTCCATTCAAAAAAACAAAATCAGTAACAAATGGCTAATAAGAAGGATTTGTAATGCCGGAGAATGCTAAGGTCTGTCACAGGGGCTAGCTGTGTGTGCTCTGTCACTTCTTTTGCATCTCTCCCAGGTGGGATTGAAGCATTTTGGGGAAGTGCTTGGAGGAGAGGAGAGAGAATAAGCTTGCTTTGTGCTGATGTGGTGTCCTTACCCCTTTCCTGGACTGCTGAGGCCAACATGCTCAGCATCAGTGTGCTTTTGGAGGTGACTGGTGTGAAAAGTGAAAGCAATACATGAAGGGTCTGGCATGTGTGTCTAATGCTGTACCCTAGCAACATGCAAAGATGCCACAGAAAGTAAATTTCCTCTGTTTCAGAGGAATAGTATTTGAATACCTTTATAAAAGATTACAAAAACACAACTGTGTATCAAGTGGACAACACAAAAACACAGTCACAAATGTATTTTGGCTTAGTTGGGCAAAAGCAGGTTAACGGCTGGTTGTCCTTGAGCAGCAAGAATAATTAATTTTTAGAAAATACATAAAACATTCAAAATTTTGGACCAGAATTTTATGAAAATTTAATAACTGGGAATTAAAACCAGGGCTGTCTGGCTTAGAGCACATGAGATTTGGCATCCCACCTATGGAGTATAGGAATGCTGGGTCATATGAAGACAATGTGGATCAGTGTGCTGGCACATATGTAACATATCTGGTGTTTTTTCATATTTTCTGGGAAAAATGAAAAAAAGACTTAAAAGTATATTCTTGACTTAATACATCCAGCACCCTGAAGTGCCATTCTTCTTATTTAAGGATATTGCATGGATGTCCTAGGCACAGATTAACTGCCTGCAAGCTCTTTATTTCTGCATTTCCCTCAGCCATATTTAAACTCTGACTTTTTTTAAGGAACCCCATGTCATGAAGACAAAGTCTGTGCCTCAGTGTGTATGTGTACAGGAGTGGGGCTGCTCAGGGCCCAGGTGGTAAAAAGGCAAGAAGGAGGAAACAACACTAAATGCCGAATCAATTTCAGGGTCCCTAAAGCCATGCTTGTTCTTTGATGGATAAGAATACATCACTGGATACAGAGCATTTGTTTGGCATGTGTTTCCAACCAGTAGATAAAGGAAGAGCTGCTTAGAATCACCGTGTTGTAGGTGTTCAAAGGCAAAAGCAGTGTCTAAAAGTGCAAGGAGAGAGAGCAACACAAGATTTTTTAAAAGAGGACTTAAAGAAACCAGCATGAAAGTGAGTACTTAGACTAAAAGCAGTTTCCTCTGTCAACTGCTTTGCCCATTTCTCCTTGAAATTCCAGTCAGAGACTTAAAAAACACTGCTGCTATTTTGCAGGACATCTCAACTCCCCTTCGAACCCACCCTGGACCTTCCTCCTGCATTAGGACATGTAAAAATAAACTGACACCACAAAAATAGCACCTTGAGCAGCTTCCAGGCACTTGAGGTGCTGTATCCTGACACAGCAACTTTAAGCTGTGTGTACTGGAGGGAGGAAACAACTAGGCAGTGATGAAAGGCCATTGGAATAGGGGGTGATTGCTGACTCAGAAGTTATTTTGTGCATGCAGGGACAGAGGTGACAGCCAGAAATGCTATACGAACTTGACTGAGTGGCCACACCAGGCCTGGCCTTGAGGACTGTTGTTTTTGCTGTGTCTGTCTGTCTGTTCTTGTTCTTGGTATTTGACTTCTAGGAACTAATTCTCCAGAGACTCCTACACTGCTTACTCTGACTGAAAGTCTTCCTGGAGTAAAGCCATTTAATGGGGCTCTGTCTTGGCTGCTTCGCTCCTTTCTCTGAGGGTTCATGCCCTGAGTGGACTAAAACTAGGCAGTTATCCACCTCACCAAGCCCCTCTCAGAGACAGCATACCCTCTACGGCCAGCATCCTGGCTAGCACATTTGTCTTTTTCCTGCAAGAGCAGGAGATGACCCACTATCTGCCCACAGAAGGAATTTAGACTCTCCCTTGTCTTCTCCAGGCAGGATAACCCACAGAGGTACATATTGGGCTTTTGGCAAACTTGGAGTCAAGAGGGTTCTGGGTCCATCTTCCCCTTCATTTGAGGTTTGGCCTTAGGGTCTTTAAAATCATCCTGGGCTTATAAAATCAGGACTGAAAAGGAGCTGTTCCCTAGTCAATGAAACTGGCTTCTGAATGGGAGCTCTTCACTCTGTGCTTCCTCTTTCCCTGTGCAAGAAGTGAAGATGATAATAAAATGTGAACATCAAACCTTGCTTTGTGGAGTTCTTTGATCCACAGATGGAAGGTTATATAAATGCAAAGTGCTATCATTATTTATAAGAACACACAGTCGACAGCTCCTTGCAATCTGGTGCCGTGGAAATAAACAGGAAGGCACAAATTTAGCATGATGAGTGCTGGATCTAATAAGATGCAAAGACAGGCTGGGAAGACGTGAGTTTGTTTGAACACATGATGCTGTTTTACCAGTATTTGTCACATAAAAATTATGAAAAAATTAATGAAAAAAGAATCTGATGTGCCACATTCACTGGTGATAAAAACTGGTCTGACCCCTAAGTGCAGCAATTTCTGGGAGTTTGCCTCAGTTTAATTTCCCTTATTATCAAAGCCTTTCTTCCAAAGAAATGTACGTTTTAGAAGCAGACTACTTTCCTTCCAGGTATAAATTAATGTGGTTAAAATTGCTCCCTTAAACCAGTGCTGACTTAAAGTGCTGGGTATTATGTGCAGTTGTGATGGGAATGCATTTTAACAAATAGCAAGCTGACAGCTTCAGAAACTGAAATCCAGGAGTTACGCTGAAGAGAAACAGGTGGAAAGACAGATGCTCCTGTTCTGCTAGAAATGAAAGAGCTTCTGCCTGGCTTTAGGGAGCAGCTTTCCCTCTGTCTGGCTGGTGCTGTGGGATCCCTTTTTCCCCTCTTTTGACCATTTTTTTTGTTTCCAGTGAGTAGGCGCACTACAGGAAGGGAAACACAAGCTCTCTGGCAAAGTGGCTCAGCTCTTCCTTGGGGAGATGCCAACGTGGGGGAGGAGGGGAACTCACCAAAGGCTTGCTCATCTCTTGGTTGCCCTGGGACCCAGATGCTGCTGAGTTTTCTCATACCAGAGGGTTGGTAATTTGGTGCAGACACTGCAGGGTGAAGGCTGTGGATCCCCTCGCTGACTTTGCTTTGGACACTGTGAGATCCTTGTCAGGCACTGGGGAAGGCGTTGTTGGCCGCAGTGTTCTGCAGCCTATACTCTCTCCCTGCTCTCTGCTCTGGACAGAACTGCTCAGGTTCCCTGACGCAGGGAGGGCTGAGGGCTCCCTCTCCTTGCAGCGCTCTTCCTAAGCTCCAAATCAGATTAAAACACAGTTTGACCAGTGATGCTGGGGGACAGGGAGTTGCGTGGGCTGGGTTTGGAGCTGCAAAGTGGGTTTTGGTGGCTGCTGTGAGCTGACCTGGTTATGGGGCTGTTTTCTGGCGCGATCACGCCAAGCCCATTTGGGCCAGCACTGCCTGGAGAGGTGAGGTGGAACACAGGCAGGCACACTCACAGCATGGCCGTATTTTGGCATTTGTCTCCAGTCCCCCATGGTGCCCACATGGTGGTTTGAGGCCGCAGGTCAAAGTACAGGGGCAAAGTGACCTTGGTTTTCATAGCACATCTTTGCTTAGGATCGGGAGACAGGTGAGGGGCATAGGGTAAGAGAGATCTGCTCAGGCTCACAGATTGCAAAGGCAGGCACTGGCTATCTTATTTTAAAATCTTGTTCCCTCATGCTGTGCAAAACCCTGCTGTCTGCATACTTTTCTGAGCAGCTGCATTACCTCCTCCCGGCACAGGGATTTACTCATGCTGAGCGCAGCAGGACCAGGCTATCAGTGGTGCTCACTGCCACGTCACCCAGGGCTCTGGCTGGAGCTCAGCTTGGCAGGAGGAGATGCCTTTGCCTGCCTCGTCCAGCTCTCCAAATGGAGGTGCAGGAATGACTTTTCATGCTGGGCCCCCACAAGTGCGAGAAAGAGTAGGAAGTTCAACAAAGTTTGTAACTTTGCCTGCTGTTATCACTAAGCGATAAAATGTTAACACTAAGATAGAGAATGTGTCCAGAGATGGACTGAACATCAGATTTGCTCAAGGAATGACATCGATACAGAATGAGGTATTTCCCAGAAGCTGAGGAGTGCTTGCTCTCAGGGTGTTCGAACGACTTCTGACCAGTCCCACATATCTTCTACGCCACGGCCAGTCATGAAGGGGATATGAAGTGACATGTTTGGTTGATACTTTTGGAATATGCTTGAGCTGGATGGATACTGTAGGTTTTGTGATGACCTTGTCTTTGATGGAAGTATATGTTCTCTGGATTTTGTGTTATGCTCTGGAGGAACAAATCAGTCATATCCAAAGAAGAGACACTTTGCCTAGTGCTTTGATGCACAGCATTTTAAACACACATTATGTGGAAATAACCTTGTCTGATCTTTTCATGCTCATTCTTTCTCCCTCTTCTGTTCAGTGAATAAGTACTAATACTTCTCCTGAGTATGGAAATAGCTGCCAGTGTTCCTCAGAGTTTCTTTGAGTGCTTTGCACTGTACATATGCTGTATTTCCCATGAAGATGTTCTTGCTTCTTAAAGCCCTTTGTATAGGCAGATAGATACTATAATTTTAGTGAAATATGAGCTCTTACCTCTCATGGCCTTCTAGGTGCCTTTCAAAGTAATTGTTCTGGTTAACTTCTCTGCTTCCCTCAACAGGGAATGGTGCCCCCTTGTTTGGGCTGGGAAAGGACATTGCCAGCTAGAGCAGCCTGGAGATGTCTCTGTGTACAACTGGAGGCATCTGCCAAAAGGTCCTCCCTCATCCAGAGGTGGATGTCTGCAGTGGCAGAGCAGGGGGCTGGGTGCTTGCTATGGATGAGGGAGGACCTGGGCTCTATCTGTTATCAGCCCCAGTATCCATAATCCCCTGTTTCCAGCTCAGAGTTCTCAAACAACCATATTTTTTTTCAAAAGGAGAGAGGATACATAACTCAATGGGAAAAATCACAAAATATCTCTGCTGTTCTATGAGAGCTGTGAGCTGTGATATGACTACAAAGTGTGTACAAAGTGAGTATGCCAAGTCTCTCCTGCTGTTATGTTTTTGTTTGCTGTTCAGCTGGACTGAAATCTGGGAGCATTGTCAAGGAGAGGAGGCTGGAAGTGTCACAGGAGTTACTTCCACACGCCACTGGGCATCAGCTCATGGAGAAGCACCCGTGCAAAGTGGTATCCAGCATGCTTTTGCCTCCTTGCTTGCTTGTTCTTGCCAACACGCAGCAAGTTGAAATGAGCAGTATATGCATTCAGAATTGCTTTTCATTGCCAGTAAGCAGATCCAGAAAGAGAGGGGACTGGGAAAAAGTGCAGTATATCTCCATGACCTCTGGAATACACGACAGTTGAATATGTAGCAGGGTAAGCAAATCCATGGAACAACTTTTGTATTGTTCTTACCTCTGGGCAAACCACTTTATTGTGCGCTAAGAGCAGATTCGTAGACACACAGCATCAGTTGTAACACCTTGCATTGGGGCTAGCTAAGCCAGAATGTTCCTCCAGAAACATGTTCTGGGCAATTTCCTCTGAAGTCCAAGAGTCTCAAAAAACCATTTCTGCAGTGGGATGACAACTGGAAGGTTGCTAGTATTGGCACAGTGTGAAGAGAGATGCATTTTGCTGCTGCAATGTTATGTAATTGCTTTTGTCCAGCAGGATGAATCTCACTTCTAGTGAAGTCAGTGTTTTTACAGGAATTGTCCATACTGTCAATTCAGAGGAGGAATGACCCTTTTCTTCTTTTGGGAGATGGCAGCCTTGTTTAGAGGTGGTAGGGACAGGGAAGTGTGGCAGGCTGCCCACACTCCATGGGGGTGACTGCAGCACATTTCTGTTAGGCAAGGCCAGGGGTTGCCTTCTCTTTGTAGCCATCTCTGGTGGACGTTCTCTGTCTGGGTTATTCTCAGACTGCTACTACTAATGAAGGCCTCTTGGTCAAGAAGCAATGCCACTTCCCTTCCCTCTCCACCCCTTTCCATCCCTTTTTTTTTGACTGCATCCTTCAAATCTTTTTCAGCTGTCTGGTAATCTCCCTATAGTCATTGCTGAGCTGAGCTAAACATATGTTATTTTTCCCTTGTAAATCAACACTTCTGACCCTTACATCATGTTTTACTGCTCTCCTCTGAACTCTGTTCACTTTTGGGCATGTCTCTGTCTGTTGGATGCTGAAAGCAGAATATAACCCCTCAGCTCTGGGTGTTGCCTGGCTGGAAAGGGCTATTACCTCCTGCAGCACTTCAGGGACAGCAAGAAAGTGACCTACTGCTGCAGGGGTTGTAAACTGTTGGTCGTCAGCTCTGGCTTTTGCAAACCAGGCAGCTGCTTTCATCCTCCAGGGCTAGCCAGTGCTCTCCACCCAAGAGGTCTGTGTCCAGCTGTGGCAGATTTCCATGGACAGAGCAAAACTGCTTTTCCCACTGCTGCTGCAGATGGTTTTTACCAGAGCCTGTCCCAGCACTGGGGCTCAGCTCAGTCCCACTGCTGGCACCAGAAAGGGAGGCTGCAGGAGGAGAGGATAAGCTTGCATTTAATAGCAGTGACTCCTTGCCTTTGCAACAGCCACAGCCTGGCTGTGGAGACAAGGTTCCTCCAGATTTTCATCACTGACATAATTCATGGCCAGCTTGCATATGAATTTATGATCTGTCACTGCCGAGCCTCCTTCAGTTTCACTGTTTTATGAGTTTTCCTCCCTCCCTTTGCATATCTGTTGTGGATCATTTATTTTTTCCCCCTTCCACGTTCCCCTTGCAATATTTGTCCAAGGGGGAACTGATTCCTTTTTCACACCAGAATGCAGTCTCTCCAGGCCTGTTGGTCTTCCTTCTCTCTCCCACCTTTCTGCTGCTTGCAACAAGCTATCACTTCAGGACCTATTTTGCTTCATAAAAGCAAATATACTTTTTTTTATGAAGCAAATATGCTCCATAAAAGCATATTTTTCTAGTTAAAGGCCATTATGAGAGGACATAGAAAGTCTATGAGGTCAGGCCTGTGGCTGCACACTTTGAACCATATCTTTAGGGAAATCCAGTATAAGAGCTGGAGATGCTGGGCAGCTGTGGGAAAGTTTAGTTTTCTGACTAAACGCATCTGCCACTGGTGTTTGGACAGCTTCCAAAATTAGATGGCTCTTGCAGATATCCATGACTCTTAATGCAAAATCTTTATGGATGGCTGTATCTGAAGGAAATATTCCCTGCAGGTTATGGTTGCAAATGACTGCTGATTTGTGAAACTCACACCCCCAATAAAAAGTGGTGGGTAGGTGGGGCTCTTCCAAGTCCTTCTCCTTGGAAATTTGAAGAGATTTATTTTGTAATCCAAATGTTTGTCCCTGAGCCTTCTGCTAAGTTTCCAATCTTGCATTTCATCTGCTTTCCAGCTAACACCAGCAAACTCCCTCCAGTGCCTCCAGGGCCCAAGGTCTCCCAGCCAACCTAAAAAATATCATACCTGCCACCTTGAGATGGTTTTGTTTGTGCTGCCTGGCAGTGACACCACACCTAAGATACAGATAGTGTAGTTATTTAACCCCAGCTGGAACCATGCAACAATTTGCTCACCTCTCTCCAGGTAGGGAGAAGAATTGGAAAGAAAAGATAAACATAGTGAGTTAAGAACAGTTTAATAATTAGGGGAAAAATAATAATACTACTAATAAATACTAATACTACCAATAATAATTGTAATGTAAAGGGGAGGGAGAAAGGAATAAAACACTAAAGAAACTAGTGAGACACAAGCCAATTGCTCACCACCTGCTGACAGATGCCCAGACCATCCCTGAGGAGCGATCAGCCCCTTCTGGCCAACTCGCCTGTGGATACCCAGGAACCCACTATTGTAATGTTCTTGAAGGAAGGCCCTGAAGCACAATACTAGGCATAGAAAAAAGCCCGCCCCCATTATGCTTTGCCACAGCATGTAATGTTTCTCAGTTCTGTGTATCCAAGTTAGCCTGATGGCTCTCCCCACCCCTACATTCCTGTTGGTTCCTCATTGGGAGCTCCACCTTAGCTCCTCCTTTGCTCCATCCCTGTGTCCTCAGTCCATTGGGCCCAGATGCTCTCTTCACTCCTTTCTTCCCTGTATTTGAACCCTGGTCACTGAATTGTTCTTGGCGTTTGGTCCCTGGTTCCCCTCGTGTAGAGGTGAATAAACTGGCACTGGACTGTTATACAAAAGCCCCTCTTGCGTCTCCATCTGCCTGCCTGCTCTCCGGAGCTCAGTGACTGCGTGTGTGAGTGTGAGGTGTGCCTGCCTCTGTGTGTGTGTGTGTGAGGTGTGCCTGTCTCTATGTGTGTGTGAGTGTGTGTGTGAGGTGTGCCTGTCTCTATGTGTGTGTGTGAGTGTGTGAGGTGTGCCTGCCTCTTGTGTGTGTGTGAGTGTGTGAGGACTGGAGTGCCCTCCCCAGCTGGAGCTGCTTTTGGAAGGTAGCATCCTCCCGTACCCACCGGACCGCACGACGTTACGCTCGCCCTGTTAATGTACTGAGCATGATGTTGGTAGTATGGGATACCACTTCGGCCTGTTTGGATCACCTGTCCTGGTCATGCTCCCCCTCCCACTTTCTTCTGTAGCTCCTCACTGGCAGATCATGGGAAATTGAAGACTCTTTTACTTAGAGTAAGCACTGCTTTGCAACAAGTACAACATGAGTGTGTCATCAACATTATTCTCATACTAAATCCAAAACACAGCACCTCAGCAGTTACTAGGAAGAAATGAACTGTGTCCCAGCTGAAACCAGGATGCTGTCCTTTGGAGAGGGGACAGCATAGCTGCCTGTGCAATTAGGATATCTCCAAGCCAGTGTCACGGTCAACAGGCTGATGTCTAGGAGATGAACAGTGCCTAAAACCCAATGGTATAGCCGGGAAAGCAGGAAGAGCTGCCTATTGACTGTCAATAAATAATAGCAGTTGTCAGGTGTCATACACAGGACTGAGCTTCATAGATGAGTGTTGAAGTAAGGTGAGGTAGTTCATCTTCTTACTGGTGGCCTCTTGCAGGGCTCTCACTACCTCGATGAGTCCTCACTGGCAGTGTAAATACCCATGTGTGCAGCAGGCAGGCACAGGGGCAAAATTACACAGGTGCAAAATGATGAGCTCATTCATGAGGCATTACATGACTCATCAGTTTGTGGGTGGAAAATAGAGGTCTCTGCTCCTCTCGTTCCATGATACAGCAAAGAGGTGTCTGCCATACTTGGTTGACCTGATATTCTTCTGTGGCCTCGAGGATTCGTGTCATATTAAGCCTCTCGCCTCAGGGAAGTGACAGTGCAGGGCAGGCTTTGTGGGGAGATAGTTCTGGGCCACAGAGCCTGTGCAGGACAACACGTGTTACAGCTTCTGGTGCTCCAAGTTTTCTGTGCATTTTTAGAAAGGCGAAATGAGGCTAAGATTAAATCAAAGCAGTTAGTAGGGCTTTATAGAGAGTCAAGATGAAGCTACATTCTGTATTTTGTGGGTATACACTAATTATTTGCTACTTATTTGCAATTCTGCCTTCAGATATGTTTGCTGCTGTCCCAGGTGTTCTTCAAAGACAACATCAAAGATGGGACCCTGCCACTGAAGCACCAGAACATCCTTAAAATGGCCCTGAGGATTCTCCCATTGCTCTGATAATGCTGTTGCTTACTAGATCATGTTCTGTACACACAGTCCTATTAGCAGAACAGGACCTAATTTGTTTCCCTTGGCAGCAAATCAGAGCACCAGAGTTCTAGGGTTCATGCTGAGTTAATGCTGAGTTCCCTTCTCTGCCTGTAACTGAGCATCCAGTTGCTACTGAATTTCCAGGCAATTATGAAAAAAGAAGAGGGGGATTGAGGGGGGAAGACTAAGAGAAAAGGAAACGTAGCTCATATTTCCTGCATGACAGTTCAGACCATTGCGTTTGGAAAAATAAATCTACCTGCTACAGAAATGTGCAATCCCCTGTGAAATGGGGTGTGTATGTGTCTGGCTTCAGATTCCTGGGTTGGTTTAAGGGATTTCTCTTTAGCAGTAGTGCTTAGCACACATTGGTAACAGATTAGGCATGTCCATTTCGAAATTAGAGCTGTCTAGGCAAGACTGAATGGAATAATTGATTTTTTTATCAGACACAATAATTGAGGAATAATGGAAAAGGAAAGCTCAGAGGAAGAAGGGCCTGGGAATTGTGGTAATACAAAGTAGAGGAATCCCTTGGGGACAGATCATATCAACTGAAGTGGAAGAAATATATAGGCTTTTCTGTCCTTCTGGCCTCTTGTAATAGCAAAATGAAGAGGAGAGCAGGGAGAATGAAGGGAAAAATAAAGCCGACTTCTTCTCTCTTTTGCTCCACTTTCAGTTTAACCCTCTACTCGCTTGTGCAATTGAAAGTAAAATGGAATGTCCTGCCTCTCCTCCTCTAATTGATGTGTTGGGAAACAGTAATGCTCCTGAAAATAATAGCAGTTCAGCAGGTTCAAGGCTAATAGGAAAGAGGCAGGCCTGGTGAGTCTGGGTTTGGAAGATGTTCCTTGCAGGATGTCTAACAAGAAGAGGCTCATACCACATCCTGAGAAGCATTTGAAGAAAGTGTGGATGATTTGCAAAACCCCACTCAAAGGTAGATAAATGTCTGCAAAACATCAGGAAAACTTGGCAAATGCAACTGTCAATTTCCTTAAATTCTGCTGCATACAAAACCTTTTTAGTGATTTATGGCACCTTACAGTGTCCCAGGTCACAAAGATGCACTGCCTTCGTTTGGAGAAACCTGTTATACCAAGCTGCATACTATCATTTCCTGGTAAATTTTTCTGAGACTTTCTAAATTATTTTATTTCTTTATCCCTTCTTACATTTCTCTTCCTTCCAGTAATTTTGCTGCCCCGCTTTTATATCTGCCTACTTGTCAGAAATTATCCTACTTACTTTTAGTCGATGCTTAGTGAACTGGTACAAACTTTGCTCTTTCCACCTTTTCTTGTAATTAGATGTCTCTATTCTGGTAATCAATATATATCACACTGTCAATAGCTTTTGGGTATTGAAATGCCCAGAACAGAGGACAATAGTTTAAGTGTGACATCCATAGAGAAAAAAGAACATGGCTTGCTGCTGCATAATCTATACAGTGCTTCTGTGCACAAACAAGGCGCTTGCACTGTCTTGCCAAAGTCATATGCAATTTGCCCTCTATTATAGCCCTTAGTGCTCCAGTGTTGCAGCTATCTTTCCCATTAAGCACCTGTGGTTTGGGTTATTTTCCTTCTCCCTCCCTGATCTCAGATAATTACATTTTTTTTCCCAAACCTAATGTTTCATTTGGGTAATTTCTTCCTGTTGTTTCAAATTCTCCAGCTCCCAGTTTGTTATTTCTCCTCCTTGGCTGCCTTTGAAAGCAGACTCTCACATCCTCTCTACTCTTTCCCCCCAGTTGTTCTACATCTTTAATGAAGATATTAATAAAACCAGAATAAACCATGGAACAATAAGAGTCTTGCTGCAACACCCCTCCTGATGCTCCTCTTGCTGGGCACATGCCACCAGGCATGGCTTGCAGGCAACATTCGTGCTTTTTTATGTTCACATCTACACCTTGGTGAGTTTGTTCTGCCACTGTAAGAACTCACAAGTTGCTCTACAAAATTCCCTCCTTACCAGTGTGTGCAGAACTGCACCTGGTGCATTTCCTTTTCCCATCATAATAATTTTAGCTAGTGTGTCAGGAAAGCAAGCCAGCATGCCCTGATGTGCTCAGTCATTTCCCATCGCTCCTAACCCACAGTGCTCCTGTATTCCTCGCTTGGCAGCCCGCTTGCTTTGATTATGCTCCTCAGCTTTGCTTTACATTTATCCCCCAAACCTTTCCCAGTTCCCCAAACGCCAATATACATCCTTAACCTGTGGTGTATGCAGCCCTTCGCAGTTCCCTTCCAAGCTCACTGCAGTTTATAGGACCAGAGCCTCAGCTGCTATAAATTGTTATAGCTCCACAGAAATCAATTGAGCTATGTGATTTGTTCACCAGCTGGACATCTGGCTGGGATTTTATGAAAGACCATTTGCTGGGACTGCAAATAGGGCATTAAAGATCCCTAGGGCCAAGTGAGCTTGGGGAATGAAGGGAGGAAAAGGAAAAGAGATGCTGTGGAATAAGCCAGTTCTAGCAGCCAAAAGACCTGGAAAAGAGACAGATGAGACACAGAAGACCAGTCAGCATGGACTTCTGTACTCTGAAAATGCTATTAATTGTACCCCCTGCAGAGATCTCTCACCTCCTTATTTTGATGGTGCACCTAGTCCTTATACAAGTTCTTATTCTTAGTATTGGGTCACATCCCACTCTATTGTATTTCAGCAGGATCTCTCCTCAGGTAGCAAGACTTACTGTACAAGGTGCTGTACATGCACAAAAAGACCAAAAACTTATCTTAGAAACCTGCACACCACCTGCTACCAGTGGATACAGGCTGTGAGCAGAATACTGCTATTAAAAAAATACATGGGCAATTTAATAGGTACTGAGCCTTGTCCTTAATGGTGGGAAAGTTCACCCTGTGAGCTCCTACCTCCTCTGCCTTGCTCCCTCCCTTCCTCAGGTCCCATATTTTCACATTGCCCCTTTTCTTTTGGCGAATCTCCTCCTGAAAACAACAAATCTGTTGGGCTGTGTTGCTTAGAACAAGACAGTAAATGACAGAAACACCACGATGCCTTGTGTCTGTTGCTAACACTGCATGTCCTCCTTTTTCAAAGAAAAAGTGGGAAGCAGGAAAACCCATCAAAAGGAGAATACTTTGAGAAGGACTGCCCAGTGCATAACCTGGCTGCTGTTTGTGAGATCTCACGGCCTCTCTCCTAGAGAGCCAGAAATCACTCAGGTTGTCCTAGCTGAGCTGCAATAACTCGCTGCATACCTTCCCTCAGCTCAAGGTAAGGTGCCCTTGCTGAGCCCTTGCAGGCAGAGGTCTGAGCAGAGCTTGGTGCCCTCTGGCTTGTCACCAGCCCTGTGTGCCAGCAGGCAGCTGCTGGTGACCCTGAGCAGAAACTCTTGCCCTGGAAAGAGGCCTTTGCTGCTCACCTCTAAGAAACAGTTTGTACTTGAGACGGAGAAAAGCTGAGGCTTCTAGCAATCATTAGGAGAGCACTGAGGCATATAAGCTGTTGGGTTGTTGGTCATTTGGGCAGTCCCCAAGAGGCATTTGTGTGGATGGGAGGGTGAAAAATGTGCCTTACACAACATGTGTAAATGGCAACTAATTTTTCTTTTTTTTCTTCTTTTTTTTTCCTTTCTCCTGAGTGCAAAAGGCCTATAAAACAATTAGAGCTTAAAATTGGACTCCTGGCAGAGAAGGAGAGAGGGAGTTTATGCCTTGTTAAGTGTAATCAGTCTGGTGATAAGGGGACAATTTCAGCTGTGTGAGATATAATTACATCATAAACTCCACATTACAAACAGGGCAAACAGAGGTGAAAAGGTAAAGAGGGAATCAGCTACGATGCCCTTTGGGGGACGTGGCAGAGGAGACTTTTCTGGACTCCAGTTCCCAGAGAAACTTCCCCAGCTGGAATGGAGCTGTGAGCATGCAGGAAAGGCATGCTGGCACCTCAGGGCTAGTGCCTGCCCTCGTTCTGCTGGGCAGCTGGACAGGGTGCCTTGCCACGGCCACACCTGAGGTTTCGCATCTGCCAGCTGGACTGGAATCTTACTTTGGGCAAGTTAAATATTAATCATGTTCCAGAAAACAGACAAACATTTCTTTGTGGCCTGAAGCTGGAAGTGAGTGTCTGGGCTTTGCTGCCAGCTGAATTTAGGATGACAGCCAGCTATAAAGAAAAAGGAGGCACAAATAACCCTCCCAGGTGGTGGTGGCACACCTGAGGCTGAGGACACAGAGCGTGTTTGCAAGGACAGGGGCTGCAGCACAGCTCAGCGCCGAGCTGGAGAGAGCAGGTGTGAGAATGCTGCTCTGGATCCCACTGCCAAGCACCAGCTTGCCCCTCTCCCAGGCTACCTGTGGCAGCAGTGGGAAAGGGTCTCCTCCCTCCATGCAGGAAATCACATCAGGCACAGGAAAGGGACCAGACTTGCCCCGGGGACTGACTCTGGCTGGCCCCATGTGGGGACACATCTCAGAAATGCTTCTTAGAGAACAAGTGGCTTTTTGAGTCTATCCAGGAAAAATGAGAAACAAAAATCTGGTTAAACATTTGTTACTTTGTGTAAATACTTTTAGAGGTGATGTTTTGAAATATGGAAAATTGAGTAATAAAAAAGAAGCAACACATTGAGAGGACGTGGGTTTTTTTGGGAACAGTTTCAGGAAATGCAAGATAGCTCAGGGGCTCAAATTATTGACAAAATATTAAAGTAATGTTGGGAAATTCTTGTTTCATAGTTTTCTGTCTGAAAAATAGCTGAGCATTTTTAAAACAGTTGTTTCAGTAATTCTGGCCCCCTTTTTGGTTTTACTCCTAAAGATCTGCTTTATAGGCTAGAGAACTGTGTCTGGGTCTGGGATCAAGAGTTCTAGTTTTTTCTTGTCGCTGGCATGCTTCATGATATAGATAAATCGCTTAACCTTTCTGTGGCATACTTCCCCATCTGTAAAATGAGGTTGATAATCATACTTGCTTACTTCACAAAAGTGTTAGAAGAATGAATTATCACTGTTTTTATAACCACTTATGTCTCTCTCTGGGGCAAAGACTGCTTTTTTTTTTTCTGTACTCATGCAACAGCACCGGAGTCCTGCTCTGTAATCGATGTTCGTAGGTTTATTATGATATAGAGAGATAAAGATTAAATATAGCTTTTGACAATGCAGCAAACAGGGTTTGCAAGTATGACAAATACATTGGGTTAGATTAAAAGAGCAGGGGCTCCTTTTTTTGGGGCAGAAGGAATAATCAATTAAGTATAATGATAGCATCCTGAAATACAACCCTACCTCAAAGTGGGCAGTGTAACCCTTGTGTGGCGACCATTCTTCTGTAAAGGATGGAAAAAACGATTGATGTTTATACAGCCCCATGAACAGATTATTATTACTTAGCGTGCTTGGAGAATTTGGTCAAGATCAAGTTGCATTAAGAGCTTTACAAGCCCAGTAAAGAGAGACAGTCCTCACCCTAAGAGACAAAAAGAGGCACAGCATGAACCTGAGAGAAACCATGCCAAGAGAAGTAGAAATATGTATGTAGAAGAACACACAAGTCACTGCCAGAGATGGGAATTCCCAGGCTGATGTTGTTTTAAGTCATTCTTGTCACTTCCTCCTTGTGACTATGGCTCATGTGCTGTTCCTGGACTGCAGGTCAGCTTTATTCACACAGGCTTGGGGTTCTTACTAAGAACAGACACAAAAATGCAGACTGGCTAATCTGGAGACTTAGTGACCGTGCAGAGAACCGAGGAAGGAGGGAACTAGGGAAGTTTTAACTGGCTTTTGGAGTGGGACCACCACCAGCAGCAGTTCATGCTGTCTGGGCTAGTGCCTGATACCGTTGTCATGGAAGAGACTTTTGTGCATCAATCAGATCCGAGTCAGTCATAAGTAAGGAGCTCAGCACATACTGACATATTACATTTAAAAGCACTAATTAGTCCCTGGTGCTGTCTACAAGCAAAGACTTAAGCTGCAAGTAGCTTAACATAGTTTCACAGGATGGCAGGGAAGAAGCCTGGATTAAACCCTGCTGTGAATCATTACTGCCACAGCTGTAGCATCATACAGACTGCTCACAAATAACTCTGTGTGAAGTCAGGCTGACATCATTAGGCATCTTCTTGAGGCATTCCCTTTATGACTGGCACAGTCCTTCCTACTCATGCCTGTCTTTTTGCACCAGCCTAGAGGGAGTAAGTGAGGTTCCTGGTTTATGGTCAGAGAATTAGAGCTCTGGCTGTGCTTTAGGACACAGAAGGGGTTCCCAGCTCCTGGCTGTGCCAAGAGCAGAACTCACACAGAATTGCTGCTCTTCTGTCTAGGCCACTTTGTCACCCTTCTTTGGCTTTGGGGAAGATAATTTCTGTCATTTTCTTGAAATGGCAGGGCCATAATTTCCAGGAGTTTTAGGAACCCTTCTGCGTCCTGAAAGTATGGCTTTCCAAAGGGTTTAAGGAAGGTTCACACACTGGAGGATGGGCCCTCCCTGCCAAAGTTACCAGGGATGGTGAGGACAGGTGTGTGAACAGCTGGGACTGTGAGGAGAAACATGAACCAGACAGAACCTCATGGAGCAGTGGGTGAGCCTTGTCCAGTCTGAATGCAATCGCCTTTGGACTGTGAACCACTGTGAGACCTGTAGGACAGTCTGTGGTGTTTGTCTGACAGGCTTCCTGCAGTGCTGCCTGATCCCGAGGAGGGCTCCAGCTGCCAGATGAGGAGAAGCAGGTGCTACAGGACCAGATAGATTCTCCAGTCATGCCACCCATGTACAGAGTATGCCTGTCTGGAGAAAATTTAGAGGGAAACAGTTTTGTTTACATGCATGCAAAAAAAAATACCCAAAAGCCAGTGGAAGTGCACTGTATTTTTATTCCCTATAGTTCTTTCCCAGCCTGGAGCCCTCTCAGCTTGGCAATGTGGTGATGAACCTGGGAGAGTGCTTGCATCAGGACTGGACATCCCTCCTGCCTGTGCTCCCTGTGTGCTGTCCTTTTCTGCAGGGGAAAAACCAAAGAAATTTGTTTATACACCAGCAACTGGAAAAGAGCCCAAAAAGTTGAAACCTGCCATCAGCGTGGGAAAGGATGAAAGAGAGAAATTATGGCAGGCAGTCCTGTCACCACTATTTCTTGGCAGGAGACGAGTGCCTGCACATCTCAGATAACTTCCCAGAGTAAGGAAGCACAATCAGAACTCACCATAGAGGAGCAAAGAGCTTGGAGATAAAGACCCCATCCTTCTGCTGACCTTTGAGGGAAAACCAATGTCCTTGCTGCCCAGACTGGCCAGTCTGACCAGCCTGGCTCATCACACTTTCCAAGCCTTTTGGGCAGTGGATGGGGATCTCTGTCTTCCCACCCCACTGTCTCAGACAAAGTCAGTCTGCAGGAGGCAATGCCTCCAGGAGCAGGGCTGAATCTGGCCACGATGCCATCACTTTGCTCTCTGTGCTGCTATGGTGAGAAATCATGGATGGGTTTGATCAATTCCAGCTGGACAAGCAGCCAACAACAGTGGGCTTTTCACAGTTTCTAAGGACTTACTTGCATTATCTGACCACACTTGGTGGTCACCTAATATGTGTGCCCAGGCTTTTTTCACCCTTGGAAAAGGAAATAGTTGACATATTGCTTTGACTGTAAGTGTTAAAAGGAGTCTGCCTTCTGGCTGAAGCAAAACCCCAGGAAATCCTTAAAAAACCTCCCAGTAGTGTCAGAAAAATGACAAGAGACTGAAGCAAGGGCTTAATAATGGAGTGACTCTTCCAATCAATTGGTGTGAGTTAATTAATTAATTGCTGCAGTTGCAATGACATTCCCTCTGGCTGAGTAATCGGGGAAATCAGCCACCTGAGGCTCTTAGGGAGTTAATTGCCTTAAACTTTGTTAGAGCAGAGTGATAATACCATTTAAAAAATGCTATCAATGCACATTTCTTGTCTTTTGGGATCTTCCAAACCCATTCTTCATTTTGCAGAGCAAAACCTTTAGAGTTTTACTTGGAACAACTGAGTAATGGAGACAGATGAGGTGGAGAAACAGGGAGCACAACTGTGAAATACAAGTTCTGTATCATCTGAAAGAGGAGCCATGCTGGTGAATTTGAAATACCACTGAATCACTTTCCAAACTTTCAGTGTCCATTCAGACTCCTGTCCTTTCTTAAGTGTTTTTTCCCCAGCAGGCAGTGGAGTTTCCCTGCTCTCTTGGAGTCGCTATTCTCTTTTAAACCTTGTATGAAAACCCTTTTCTTTTTTTCAACCTGATTTTATTTCTGTTGGCAGAAATAAGAGAACTATTCTGGGAAGAGCAGAAACTCTCCTCCCTCCCCTTTCCTAGCTACCTATTTCTCAGGCTGGAGCTGAGCTTCTCTCTGCTTTAGACCTCCCTCCTGAGTGAGCTCTTTGAGACCTTTGCAGGACATTTGGTCTTCTGTCAGTGGAAGTGGGTATTTTTGGCTGGAGCCCCTGCAGACATCTTTTTAAAGAGGCAAAGTGGAGGCCTTTGAAATATGTCAAAGCTGTCCTGAGGCTAAACTAGCCCTGTCCCAGCAGCAGAAAGGTCCCTGTCAGAAGAGCAAAGGCTTAGCCTGTGGTGTGTCTGGCTCTCAGGCTGTCAAGTCTTTGCACTCTCCCCGCACTCCCTGCTTGTTTGTCTGTGGCTCCAACACACAGTGTGCTCCAGGCAGCTGCCTTTGCTTTCCTGCCCAGGGCTTCCATCTGTACCCTGCAAGGTTCTGGCCCCCTGACAAGTGATGGAGCAGGAGGAAAAAAACTCTCTCTCCAGCACTCTGAGTTCTCCCCAGCCAGAGCCTGCTAGAAAACTTCACCTTTTCTTGATATTTCTGATTGGAAACAACCCACAAAAAGTGAGCTGGAATAAAGAAATCAAAAGAAGGAAACAGCTTTGTCTTTCCAAAGTTAATCAAAGACAGTGAGTACATATAGAAGAAGCATTGAGAACCCAATGATATCAATTCCCATAATTTTTATCCCCGTTGTTTACAATGTTTCTTTTTTTGTTTTCTTCGTAAAGCCCTTTGAGTCCTGCTATTATAGCATAGTCTCAGGGTTTGTCAAAAAATGAAATGAGAGCACAGCCCTTCAAAAGATGGAGGAAGGCTTGAAACTGTTAGACCTACAGCCTCAGAAAAGGGAACAAAACCATGGAACTTGTGTTATAAATGGTACGTTTAAACATTCCAGAGATTTTACAGGGCCATAATAATAATAATTTTCTTATTGCTTGTGGCTGGAAAAACGTGTTTTCTTCCTTTTCCAGCATGGTCTTCAAGGGCCTTTTGGGGAGGTGACTCGGGGTTGAGTGCCTCAGATCTCCCCGCTGCAGCCCTGTCGCAGGCTCCCAGTGAGGGATGCCGCAGCTCTCAGATGCAAACCGCCGTTTCCTGCCTTCTATCTTATCTATCAGTCACTTCGTGTGTGAGCTCATACACATATTATTAAATATAAACACAAACCCCAGGCACACATTTTTATCCTTAAGTAATAGAATCTAATGGAAGAATTTACAGTCATGGGTTGTAAAGCAATAATAGTTGTAAAGTCATTTAGCAGGGTTCAAACACAGGTGAAAGGAGAAGTTCAGAAGTTCAGCATCTAAATATGTTTCCTGGCAGTTTCCTATGGCAAACAGCAAATCTCCTATTCACATGGTACCAGTAAGAAAAGAGCAGACCTGCTCTCAGCAGCTCCACTTGTATTTTTGAGTTCATGGCTCGTTCAGGTTTTTTACTTCTGAAGCACACTTTCTACAGGTCGCCTTATTCAGTGGGTAGTAGCGAGGGCTGGCTGGAAAGGTCACTGCAGAGACAACAGGAATCCAAATTTCTGTATGGTGCCACTCCAGCCCAATGAAGGGCAAATAAACTTTTTTTACTTGAGACATGATGCGCATGATATATCACAGATGGAGACCACTGGCATTACCTAAATGGATATTCCTGGTACAAGCAAGCCTGGGCTCTGTTTTTATTGGCACCTAGTGCTGCACCAAAAAGACTGAGATGCAATTACCATTAAAATACTTACAAGTATACTGCTTCTATTGCAGTTTCTGCCATTTCTAGCAAGCAGCACTTTCTAGTAACTGCTGCTTACTACATGTAGTCATTCTAAGTCGGGCAACAACTTCGTTAAATGTCTTCATCATGCCAAAGCGTAAAACACACGCTCAGTTCTTAAGAGATTGAGCACATCTTCTTGTGCTTCTGTTGTCTATTGGTGTAAGAATAAAAGCTGCTAAACCTAGGCCTCAGGAGTTGCACAAAGCACATCAGGTGGCTGACTTCATAGTCCAGGTCCAGCCTGCCATGTGGTGCCAGCCTGAGGCACTGAGACAGGAGCGAGGTAGGAACCCCACAGCCGTTGTTAGTTCTGCTTCTGCTGCTGCATTACTTAACATCCCACCTGAACTTTGCCCTAATGATGGGGGAAGATAAGTTATAAGGTTGCTCACTGGATAAGAAGATAACTTTGCCCTATGCTTCATTTCGTAATTATTTTTTTAAGAACAAATTATTAGAAGGTGTGAGAGGTACTAAAACCTTCTCTCAATAAAAAAGAACTCAATTTCTCCAGCAAGCTAGCAGAAAGGTGATAGCTATGATGTGTGCAACACAAGAACTTTAGCATTTCGTGGTCTTTGGCACTTTCAAACTTAATTAACCTTGGCAATCTAAACGATTCCTGAGAATCAAGGCTGTGCTCCCAAACAAGCCCCTGTTACTGCCCTATCTGAAGAAATATCACCACTCCCTCAAGGCCAATCAAACATTCATATTTTTCCTGGGATTTTAAGAGATTTCCTGTCATAATTATGTGCATAAAATGTATGTAAGCATCCTGTGCTCCTATTGAAACAGATTGCCATTTTGGTGTTGTGATATTTCCACACTCTGTGTTGCCTGGTGTGCTGAAGCAGGCAGCCAAACAGCTAATTCCTCTGCAAACAGCCAATTAGTCCTTCTGTGCATACAAGTGCCTCATCCTTTCCTATGGTGTCCTCTGAACTAATACACAACAGGGAATAAGCTGCCCAGAGAAGATTTCTGATGGGCTACCAGGGGATTTAGGGGACACTGTGGTAAGACAGGGGCTTAGAAAACCTATTGCTGAAACCTATCCCTGGCGAAAGTGAGGACGGCATCCCTATTTTGCTTGGTTTCTCATGTTGTCAGGCTTCTCTTTCAGGGTTTTGTTTAAAAAAAAATCAGAGAAAACTTGAGTTCTGGTGGCAATTAACACATTAGCAGTTTTACATTTTCACCTGCTTCACTCCCTCTGTCTTTTCTCTTTCTTTCTTATGCTCAGTGCTGTTTCTTTCTTCATTTAGTCCTAATTCCTGCTGTGATTTGCTTTCCACTGCCAGACTCTTTCCTCAAGGAGAGGTCACAGAAAGTAAGCACAGGGTCACTGGCTGGAAAAAAAGGGCATCTCTGTGGATTGCCCCATGCTGACCTCTTCTGAGAGTTTATGCAGTCTTGCCTGCAAAGAAGCGGTGCTGGACACAGAGCAGGCTTGGAAGGCAGAGAAGGTCATAATTTTGGCTGCCTGGAGGGGCTTGTTGCCTCCCTCTCTGTGCTGTCCTCCCTTACACGCCAGTGCTGCTGGCTGCAACATCTTCAAACCTTGTTTGAAGAGGATCCTCAGCTGAGAGGCACACAGATCAAGAATCGTTGCTTGCCTGCAATGGGAGATCAGTGGGTTGGGCTTCTGGTGCAGCAGGGTAAATATAGAGAAGACAGTTCACTGAGAAAAGATCCCGAGCCCAGTTTTCAGGGTTCAAGTGAACTGAACTGTGCTGGTACTGACAGAGCTGTGGCCTTGCAAAGCAACAGAGAGACTGGCCCTGCATTTGTCAGGGATCTGGTTAACCCCAAAATTACTTGCTTCCTGACATTAATTATTTACCTCTGGTTTTGGCATCTTTTTCTCACAGATGTCTTTACCCTCCTTCAGTCAAGCCTTGCAGCTGACTAGAAGCTTTGTCAGTGCAGTCAGATGAGACTGGACCCTGGGAGCAGAGGGCAAGCAAAACCACCTACAGTTTGCATCCTGCTGGGATCTCCAGGTAGTCTCTGTTCCCCAAATGAACAGCTCCACTACTGCATGAGACAAATGGGACAAAACTGTTCCTCCAGCTTCACAAACAGGGAGGACAAAGCACTACGTGCACAATGGCTCACGGACTCAGGGCAAATGTTTACAGTACAAATTTAGCACTGACTGAATCAGATTAACAATTGGTTGGAGAATTTTATCCACATCCCCACCGTCCCCCAGGACATCATGAGTCAGTGAGCAAGCTGTTGGCAGCATAAGAGATCAGACCTTATCAGCCCAGCAGTTGCTCGTACCACCGTGGGCATCAGAACCTGCAGGTGGAGATCAGTGATGAAAACCAGGGGTCCTGATGTTGTTGCTAGGGCTTGGTGGGGTTTTAATTCCTAGCCTGACAGATGTCAGCTAAGGGGGACAACACACTGGCAAGGGGAAAACAAGAAAACATTATGGTTCAGAGAGCAGATACTGAATCCTCTCCTCTGCAGGGCTCTTCATGGTGGATTTGCAACGGGTCAGTTTAACCTACAAAAATTAGCTCCCTCTCCAATCAGGAAAGACTCTGCATGAGGTGGTTTAGAGCAAATGAAATGGAGTCCATGTCTTTGCCTGACCTGTAGAAGGAGCCTGAATACATGAGGTTAAGTGCCAGTCACATCTCTGTCAGGGGTCCTGGTATCCCAATACATTAAAAATACCAGATAGATGAATGCAAATAACACCACACTTACAGCAAATGCTAAGGATGTACTATACTGTGCTGCTTCTCAGGAAATTGAAAAAATTACCACTTTCTTTATTAAGGAAGACAAGAAAACTTTTCTTATTGTGTAGACACAGAAGGGGAAGTTGGAAACATTGGTTAGTTATTCATCCAGTATTACTTGATTGCAAAGGGTCATAATGTTTCTCACTTGTCCCTGACATGGCACATCGTGGGTTCCATTGCAGCACTTGAGGGTTAAACCTTTTTATGGGCCACATTATTTTTCCTTATTTAGCTCCATGCTCCATTTCAGCACCACCAAAACCTGGACTGGTTTATGACCTCCCTCAAACAATGTCTTGGAACTCCAGAGTGGTCAGGAACCATAGTATAATTGTAAATGAGCTAAGATGGTTGGGAGGCTAATTGCTGCTAAATTACTTGATTGTCTCATGCAGACAGCAGGAAGGTCTCTCTGCTCCCATCTCACGTGTACAGTGCAGAACTGGGGTCATGTAGCAGGTGGCTGATTAAAAAAAGTAAATGGAAAGGCTGCTGGCCTGCCCAATCAGTCAGATACCTGATAGATTTCCAGTCTATGGGGCTAGGTGGCTTTCTGGAGCTTTTGAATAGGTTGGATCTTCTCAGAGGGTTTGGGAGGTGCTTTCCTTCAGGAGTAGGACATGGTTGCCAGGTACTCCCTCCAGCTTGGCAATGGTCCCCAGCCTCTGTGTAAATCCACAACATTTATGTTTTGCAACCTTTATTTCCTGATTCCCTGCCACTGCTGAGGAGCTTTAAGTGCAACTCCACGTGGAGTGTGCTGTACATGCAGGTCATTGCTAAATTGCACTTTCTCACCAGCACCCACTCTGCCAGCTGGCCTGAGGGGGAGCTGAGATTCTCCTGAGCTGGTCCCAGGTAGTAAAACCTATGCTGTGAGCAATTTGATGAAAGGAGCTTTCTATTCCACATTTTCTCACCTGATGGGCAGAGCTGTTGGCTACAGGAGCAGATGCCTCCTGGGGAAGCAGAGAGACATGCACTGGCCTGTGTAGCTACATCTTTCAGTATAGGAATATGGCAAAAAGGGGCAGGAGTGAAGCCAGGCTCTGAGGTAGGATCACAGCTTGTGCGTGGTGCTGCTCAGGGAATGTAAAAGCAAGGACTGGGGGGTGTGTGTCACACCCGATGCTGTTACTGGCAATGCTCACGGTGTGTGACCTTGCACCAAACTTACCTGATTACTGCCAGTTCCCTGTAAGCATTTTGCCTTTCCAGAAGAGATATTTAGGAACAGCATCTGTCATGAAGTAGGATTACTCTGGGCCAGACTGTGTTTGGCATGTGTTTCTTGGTATGTGGGGAGACACAGATGTATTGCATACAATTTCTGCTAATGCTGAGGGGCAAATATCACACTGAATGGCTTTTCACATGGCAGGAAACCCAAGATGTGGGGCAACACCTGGTAAAATATTTCTTTTGCAAAGGAAAATTCCATCACTCAGAACACCATGGTTTTATTTCTCCATGGCATTTTTGACTGGCATGGGAGCATTGCCATTGTGGTGGGCTTGCTCAGAGTGAGTGTTGAAGTGATTAGGATTTTCAGTTGAATTTTGCCACAAAGGAAAAAAAAAGTAATGTTAAAAATAAGATAAATCTTTCGTCTTTATTAGGATAAATGGGGCAAAGCTTAGATCAAACTGCTTCTGAAGCAGCATTGATTGTGGGTGGGAGTTGCAGAGCTCAGCAGTAGGAAGGCAACTGTGATGCCTTTGGTTAATGAACACATTCCTGCTGTCATCAGCCCAGGCACTGCCTTTGCACTGCCCAACTAATAAGAGAGAACAAAGTTGCTCTGAGTTTTTAATATAGTTCCTACCTAGTGTGTTGCTTCCAACTCAGTTTGGCTCAGGTATTTTTCCGGCCTAAGGAGAAAACTCTGGGGTTTTGAAGCTATTCCTGCTAGGGAAAAAGAAGCCATTAGTAGAGACTTGTGAAGGAGCTTGCAACATACAGGGTGGTGGAACTCAGCTCATTGTGATACTGCAAAATGTGGCAAGATAAATCATTTTAATCAGAGAGCCAGTTGCTTTCCCCCCTTAGATTTCCAGATGACCCAGGTGTAACAATGAAAAAAAATAATCCCTTGAAAGGACTTGTGGCTGTTTCAGCATCAAGATTTAATACACTATAGGATGGAAATATATGGGAAGCATCTGTCAATGTGTCAGCATTTTAAAACGAGGAGAGCGAAAAAACATAAAACAACTAAAAAAGAAACTCCCAAGTGAACAAAAGGGAGTTTGTCTGAGAAAGACTGTCCAGAAAGGATATTGCTTCGTTTTCCCTTGGATTTCTCAAGCTTTGTTGTCCCCTTGTTCTATGCTAACTTCTCAGTGTTCCCCGGAGACTCTGCCTGAAATGTCACAGTTAATTTATACCAGGGAAATTCTGTGAGCTGTTGTAGGAAACCATGAAGCACCTCAGTGTGTTTCAGATATTTTGATTCTTGCCCAAGAGAAGTTGTGGATGTTCCATTCCTGGAAGTGTTTATGGCCAGGTTGGATGGGGGTCTGAGGAATCTGGTCTAGTTGAAGGTGTCCCTGAAAATGGCAGGGGAGTTGGAACTGGATGATCTTTAAGGTCCCTTCCAACTCAAACCATGCTGTGATTCTGTGACTATTTTCCTAGATGATGCAGCTCTCTGTGGAGAAAAGCTGAGTTGGAGCAGTGGGTAGAAGTCCATGATGTGCCGTGCATCTCTGGGGAGTCCAGGTACTTGCCAAAGCTGTCCCCTGTTTTCAGGGATCTGTGCCCATATAGTGGTGCCAGAGTGTGATCTGTGTGGAAGGAACTCAGAATCTGAATTGTGTAAAATGCTTCCAAATTTATGTAGTTGGTGAATGCAGACTGCCTTTCTGTAGCAAAGAGCTGGTGAGGGGAAACTCTTCCTCACATATCTATCTCTCCCTCTCCTATTTTGGAGCTTGGCTGTCTCATGAAAGGCTTCCTTGAACAGGGTGATGATGTACCAGGAGAGCGAATACAAACCTGTTAAGAAGAAACAAGATCATCTGGCAATCAGCCAAGGAAAAGGACTTATATTTCTGTTCAGAAGTCGCATGGCCTGTACATCACTAGAAGGTTTTCTTCTTGTTTTGTGTTTAGGCAGCAAAACTCATCATTGTCAACAGAGAAATTGTGAGGCCTGCCTGATCTTCCCAGAGCTTTTTCAAGTCAATCTTTATTGGCACATATGTCTCGAAATTGATGGCCCGTGCAGGGAGAGATTTTATTCATTCCCAGTGCATGTGAGACAGGAGTAAGGAAGGATGTATGTGTGACACAGGCATTCGCAGTGCCCAGGGAGCTGCCTGTGGGGTACCTGGGGATTCTCCCTCTGCCCCACCCCAAGGGCAGGGTACTTTGCTGAGGTGCAGCTCCTGGGCTGGTGTGCCTAAGCAGCTTGCAGGCTAACCTGGCTGGTGTCTCACCACGTTATTGCTCTGCATTGGCCAAAACTCATCTTACTTCGACTGCCACATCACTTTGCTCTGAGGCGATGTTTAGCACGACCCATGCCAATGCTCTGTGCTGCATGAAAATGTTGGCACACACAAATGTTTGGCTGCTTCGGAGCTGGAGGAGCAGGTCCTGTCTCTGGGAGGTGTAATCGGTTTGATTTATTTAGCAACTGAGTGTCTGCTTTTAATTTTTTTTACGGTGGGACCTTGTAATGAGTTTAGTGAGTTAAAATCACATTGTCAAGGGTGGCTCTTCACTGCCAGCAAAATAGAAAAGAATTCATCAAGAGTTTCTTGTCAACTGCTAGAAAATACTTTCCATCACCCCTAGGGAACTGTGCCTACTGGAGACTGTGAGTGATTTTGGAAGCAGCAGGCAGGAAAATCACTTATTTTATTAGCTATATTTTGCAGCCCACTATGTTTGTACAGTAAATAATATTTTGCATAAAGTCACTGGCTGATGCTGTGCTTTTTATCATGGACTGCCATTTTTTATAGCTGCTCTTTTAAGTGTCAGCACTGAGCATTTGTTTGTGTCATCATCTGTGCTTTACATTGCTATGTGTGGCAATATAATGGTTCCAAAGCTTTGTACTGTGACAGGAGTGTCACAGTTACTTGGGAGAGATGGAACCACACTTTGAACATTTTTCACTCTTTCCATGGCCACATTTATGGCATTTGTAAAATTCTATGTGATTTTATGGTGTTTCTAAAATAACGTCACTTTATGGCAGTTGGGAGATGCTGTGATTTCAATGAAAAATGGACTACACTGGTTTCAGTGGGAAAATTTTCCAGTGCCAAGGGATAAAAAAATCAGCCAAACTTTCTGAGCATAACAGAAAACTCTTTTGAGGACAGCAGCAATTAAAGTGTTTTTTGCCTTTGGCATGTAAGTGATTATTCTTCTTGTAGTAAACAGTATTTGCTGCTTTGTGTGATATATATGAGAAAAGAGTGCAATCAGAAAACCTCTATAGTTAAGAATTTTAATAAAGCAGAACCTCAAGGAAATTATATATTTATAGTCACACCCATATGTAAAGGACTAATCATGGTCAAAGGCTGACAAGTTCCTAACATTGGTATTGGTAAAATTTATTTCTGTGCAAAGGGCCAGAGAAGGGGCTTTGGGGCTTGTCTTGCTCAGTATCCTCCATGTTAATTTGTCCCTATTTGCAGGAAGCTAATGCTCCTGTTTGTCAGAATTAAACAGGAGTGTCATTAAATACTGCAGTAATTTTTATTGTATGCAGCTGTGTAACCTTCAGTGGCTGTGGACAACTCCCCCCACCTCACCTCCCCTCCTTGCAGGCTGCACTCTTAGCCATAATTGAAGAAAAATGCAGAGAGGGGCTGGAGGTGAGGTTTGTTAGAGCTGCTAATTAGCTGATGCCATCACATCAGAATTACAATCCAATTCCTTGGAGGACTCCAGGGCCTCTTCTCTCCAGCTTGGAGACAGATGCCCAATTTACCCTCAGAAAACAGGGGCAGATGATTAGTGCTGACACCCTCCAGTTCTGTCACTGAACTGTCTGGCACAGGGTGGTTGGTTTAAGGGCCTTGGCTGGAATTAAAGTTTTCTGTCAAGGTTGCCTTTTTTTTTTTTTTTTTTTCATTTTATTAAAAAGATTTCCAGGCTAATTCAACTGAATGTGAAATTTGATGAGGGAAATTTCCTTTCCAGAGCTTCTCATTTTGGGAGGAAGGGAAAAACAACAGCAGCTCTGCTGATGATAAAATTCAATTAGAGTTGAACAACCATTGATTGTTGTGATTTCATTTGCGTTTATCTTTTAATTAAGCTATCCTCATCTGATTTTTAATTTTTTAAGAAGATTTTTTTCCCTTCTTTCTTTACATATGGTTCAGGAGCAGGTGTTCCATGACTCTGAATGAGTATACATATTGTTGCATCCCTTATTTCCCATGCTGGATGGTGAAGACATCTCCTCTTCTAAGAAGAGAAGAAGCAAAGGCTGTGGGGCCAGGAGAGCAAATATCAAAGAGCCCAAGCAGGATCTACTGGTCTGCTGGGAGAATCAGGACTGGGATTATTCCACCTGATCACATCCTCCCCATGGAAAATGAAGGCACAAGATTAATTTTGTTCCTAGTAAACATTTACACTAAGAACCAGTTATTTTATGACAGTGTGATAAAACATTTCCTGGGCTAGTGCCGTGTGCTGCAACAGATCCTGAAAGAGCTGAGAAGACTTGGCTTCCCAGAGGAGGAGGTTCGAATTTTCATAGCTCCTTCAGCACACACTTCAGCACCATCGTTCACTGTAACATGAGTACAAATTTGACTTTATTAAAACAGCTCATCTGACGTAGCTCAGCTAACCACAGAAAACATAAGATGCTACAACATGCTGTTGTTTTCATAAGGACAGCAGCTTTAATACTGGAGAGCAATAAATTTCCTGGAATGATATTAACTCCTGGAATGCTAAGCTAATGCTGGTCTGCATCTGAATAATTCCCTGTGCAGCACCAACAGGCGTCTGGCTGCAGCTTCCTTTAGTGAGTATGTGTGTTAGAGGTGTTTTTTTCCAGCGCACACCAATCCCTGGTTCTGCCAAAGCAGATGGACATTTTCCTGTTGATAACAACAGGAACTGAACCAGACTCCCACCTCCGTCCTGGAGCCATTCCTAGCCCCCAGTTACAGAGAGCTGAATAGCAGATTTTTGCAAGGTAAAGATCAGAAGGCAGCGTTTGCCCCACAGCACCTGACATATTTTGTGAGTGGAATAAAATAAATAAAAATTTATTTATTCCATGTGTTTCACTGTTAAATTTGAGGAGTTTGCTCCACCAAGCTGATCCTGTGATTGAGGCAGTGGGGCATTCGGGAAGCAAGGGGAAAGGGCCCTGCTGGCTTTCAGGAGAGTCTGGGCCATGTGTGGTTCATTGCAAGCCAAGAACTGAACTCGTGGGGGGAAGCTGTGCTGAGCCATCAGAATGAGCACTCCTAGGGAGCATCAACTCCATGAGGAATGTGATTGCTATAATCTAAAAGACACAGAATAAACCTGCGCAAACCAATACTTTTCAAAGGCTTATACTTTGTCCAGATGACAGTAGTTGGTGACAATGATGGCAAAGAGCAAAATTAACAGAAAAGGCCACCTCTGTGCCAGATTTCAAGCTCCTGCTCCAAGTGATGTTTTCAAAAGGGCACCAAAATTTTGTCACCCTGAGTTAAAAAGCACAATTTCTCCAGCCTCAGGGACTGAATTGCTTAGATTTAAGACATTGGCCTGAGGCAGACAGATAACATAGAGAAATGTCAAAATTTGAAAGTTAAAATTTGTTGAAATTCCAAGTGTCTGAGAACAGTCAGACTGCACTGCGGAGTGCTGTAAAATGCCATCAATAAAAGATTACTAACACCTGTGATGCAGGCTGAGATTTAAGACCCCCTGGGGGGGACCTGCTTTTTCGTAACTATAAGAAAGATAATCTTGGGATTCATGTGATAGACCCTGAACACCAGACACCTACTTACTTCTGCTCTAGGAAAACAAAGGAAAGAGGCCCTTCTGAGTAGGTCCTTGCACCAGCAAGGTTTTCATGGCAGTGAGGAAGTGTTTATCATGCCAGGTGCCCCTAAGAAGAGTGTGCACATATTCCTGCTTGGGAAATCCTGGCAGCACTGTATGGGACAACTCTAAGTTCAGAGCAGCAAAAAGAGATTGGGGGTGAGAATAAAGCAAAAGTAGCAGGGGCATTAGTCCTGTTCATGTGTGTGGGAGACAAAAGAAATGAGGGGGGGCAAAGCAAGTCTTCAGAGAGTGGAAGATAAGTGGCAGACGAGGCTGGTATTGCTGAGAGCCCTAAAAGTTTTCCTAGCTTCAGCAGTCACAAGCAGAGGTCATCCTAGAGTCAGGAATGTGCTTCCTGTAGAGAAAAAAAAGTGTTAAATTGGCTTTTCCTATTATTGAGGGACAGACATAGTGGCTCTTTTCTGCTATTGGAAGCATTGGACAGCATTAAAAGCTGACAAGGCCCTGGATCTGTAAGGCTGTAAATAGCAGCATCTATATTTAATCAAAAATGATGAAGGATTCAGTGAATTTCTGTCCTGTAAGCTCAACATCAGCCTTGTGACAAAGACAAGTAATGCAATGGCAAAGAACGTGACTATGAGAGTTTTGAAATGCAGAGAAATAGACAACTGCTACAGATTCCTGGCACGTGGCTGCTGGCTGGTACTCTTTAATTCTTAAACAGGCTGCAGATCATTCAGGTGGCCAACAGGTTATGCTCGATATGATGGCCCCAGAAAGGGTCACAGCACCAATGCAATCTACCCCATGATGTCATCCTCTCCTTGAAATGCCCATGACAATATAATATATATCTAATAGCTGTTGGAATAATGAATCATTTGCTACTCGGAGACAAAGGGTTTGTTTTTTCTTTTTAGCTAATTGAAAACAAAACCTGTTTGAGTTTCCTTTTAAAGCATTTCTTCTAAACCCACCTTGTGGTTTTGACACCAGGTTCATTTTTGATCAGACTTCAGAGTCCTTTCAAAGCTCCAGCTCCGAAGAGCTGGAATAAAAGGCATTTTCCCTTCCCGCCCTCTCCATTCTGCTGGGCTTCAGGAGGTCAGGAGGTGAGTTTTTATTGTTAGCCACTTGAAAATAAAATCATTCTGTGCTGGTAACTTTGGATATACACTGTAAATGATGGATTTCAGCAAAAGCCAGAACATGTCCTGGAAGTGGGGTAAAGCTGTCCCAGGAAGAGAGAGGGTTTGCCTAAGGACACAAGCAGGGAGGAAGTGTCACAGGAGACCTTCTCGGAAGAGCCAAACTCTCCTGGCTGGAAAAAAGCCGATCTGAACTAATTCACTGACCATTTTATTTCGAATTAAGCCCTTATTTATATCCAGTCTTTTGGGTTAATCTCCCTGAGATGCACAGACATTGACTCGTTTTGTGGTTCCTGAGCTAGAAGTTATAGTGTTTTCTCATACTAAAGCCAAATTAAACTACACAGGGGCAAAATGTGAGCAGAGTAAGAAAACAAAAACAGGCCCTTGGGCAGGACCCATTATCCAGGCTAAGGAGACATGTGAGGGAACAGAGGAAGGACATCTTGCAATCGCTTAACAAACAGGTCAGAGCACGGAGTGGGAAGAGGACATGATCAAAAATCATGAAGAAGCAGATGTTTGGCTCCTTTAAATCACAGCTTTTTTTGACCCAAGGTCTAGTGTGCACCTGCATGGATTTGCAGAGCAGGCATCACCCTTTCTGCACGCTGTCTTTTTGACTGTGGTCAAAACACAGGGTAAACACAGGAGAAAAAAAAGAAAAAGAAAAAGAGAGAGACCCTTAAAAGTAAACAACCCCCTCAAAACTCCAGCTCTCTTTTCTAGTCACCCCCACAAAACAACAGCAGCAATCATAAAACAAAAGCTTTCTAGAGGCCCCTGGGTTCTCTTACTCTCTTTCTTTTACCAAAAAGTCAGTGTGAAAATGGAGATCAGGGCCATAAGCCAGGGGGAGAAATTGTTCAGGTCACAAGGGGTTTCAGGGAAGATTAAAGGTTGAAGCTGTCATCTGGAAAATACAAGTGGAATGTCATGGAGAGCTGTGAGACTGCAGGAGCCTCCCCCAGCGAGGCTGTGAACCCTGTCATTTGAGCCACTTGAAATCAAGTGAGGAAGGTTAGGATGAAACGATGACTACATTTCTACACTCATGTCTTGTATGGTCAGCTTCCTTGGATGACTTCTCCCTCAAGCAACTCTTTGTCAGGTTTAAGATATGTTTACCCAAAGCAATCCTATATGTCTGGAGGACTGCAGAGTCAAGGATGTCTCAAGGACTGGTGTGTCCAACCTGGCGCTGTGGAAACATCAGAGTATGAAACAATGTAAAAGTAGCATCCTAAGCTTTTTACGTCCATATCCTGACCAAGGAAAATAGTCACATTGTGATCATCCCAGAATCCTCCTCTAGGCTACAGAAATATTCATGCAGGATAAGCTGTCTCAGTGCAGCTGCTGGCTTGGACCCCCAGATTATTGTGCAAAGAGTCATGCCCCCTTAGCTTTAGATGATTATGATGCCTATATTCCTTATGATAATCATTGCATAAGGACAATTCACATCCCAGAAACTGCACTAATGTGTGAACTGCACCTAATTCAGAAACCTTAGTGCGACCACTTTTTCTTCTTTAAAGTAAGCTCAAGGTCCTTGATTTGAGAGTTTGTGTGGCTACACAGTCATCTGAAGTTGCATGAGGTGAACACCACAACTAATTTGTGTTGATTTTAATCAGTTAGGTGTTTAAGCTCTTTGCTGGAGCTGAAATTTAGCCCTATATCTGACCTGACTGTCCTTCAGATGACTGATAAAATGACAGGGATGAAGATGATAGAGAGTTCAGATCCAAGTAGGTATGAGAAAAAGGTCTTGTGGAGGCCCTCTAAGAGTATGTACAGTGCAGACATTAGTGGAAGCAGGATTAGACCCTGGATAAGCAGGGGAGAGAAAAGCACCATATGTTGGAAGGGAATGAGTATTATGTAAAGAATAAGGATAGAGACATTTTGTAAATGGGCAGGCTGATCTCATTATTTGTCTACAATTAAACTAAACCGTGGGGTCATATCATCCTATTAGACCTAGCTGATTAAACTCAGGCTGTCTCTTTTTGTTATTGTTTCTGGAAGAGTTTTGGAGCTTTCTTAATTTAGGTCACAAAATGAGAGGCTTCCTCATAAGCATTTTAATTAACCAGCTGAAGAATTCTCTTGCCCCCTGAGATTTGTGGTACCAAATCCAGAGCTCAGACTGTCATATTTCAGCTCAGATTGTGTTTGTGCCCCTTTATTCAAGTCAAAAACATAGACAGCAAATCAACACATGCTCTAACCCCCACCCCCCACCCTGACAATGACTACTTGGAAAAAAAAGTATCTTGAAAGTTTGATTTTTGACCTAAACATGTCTTTGCAACACTCCTAGTACATGAAGACCAGAATGTATGAGGAAAGTGACCCAAACCTGCGGAGAAAAGCACTTTTGGCTGGACATTAGGCCTACGCACACTTTATCCCAGGCATCTTTCCTGTCCCAAGCCATCAGTGCAATAGAGTCATCCAACGTTTCACGGCTGAGTAAAATCCCAGTCCTTTTGCAGGGCTGCGTGGTGCCCTGTCCCGCTGGGGAGAGGCTCTCAGTTGACAGGTTGGGTTTCCACGGAGCGTGCTGCTCCTCAGGGGAGATAAGGAGCTCCCTTCTGGTCCTTGGCAGCTCTTGCCCACATCCACTGGGCTGTGGCAGCTCCTGGCAGCACTCCTCCACCACAGTGACCTCGCACCACAGCCACCCATCGTCCCAGGTTTGTTCGAGGAGAGGAATCTCAAACCTCCGCGGAGGACATGGGGAGAAAGGCATCCCCCGAAGCCTCCCACTGCCCCGTGTCCTCCTCTACGAGGAGCTGGCGCAGATACTGCTCCTTTCCAACTTGTAGGGTAGCGGCGAGCCGTAAGGGGGGAGGACATTGAAGAGCAAGTATGGTTTTGGGAAGGGCAGTAGCTCCAAGTGGTGGGGGGCGAAGGAGAGCATGCTGGGCAGCCAGGCAGTTGTCAGCTGTCCTTGCAGTGGTGAGTAGTATCCCACGGTAGGAAAGGAAGCAGAGAGCTTTCTTGGCATCAAGCTAGGAGCCTTTCAAGAATAAAAGTGTAGTCTCAGGTGAATCAATACGGACTTCTATTCAGATAAAATTTACAATCAACCTTATTTGCTTCCCTAGTGCTCAGTAATTAAGAAGAAAAGTTTAGAAAAACAGACTTCCTAAACTCAGTGGTGTGCTGTCACCCAGGACATAACCCAGGACACAATACCTGTTTTTCTAGCCATGAAAAACCTCCTGTCAGGGAAAGAGCCTATGTGGCAGCTTAAATAATAACAGTCCTGGACTGCTAAGGCATAGGTCAAGGGCAAAAAGTGCTGGTCAGCTTAACCAAGGAAATGTTGTAAAGAGGTACTCTCTGTAAAGGAACATGGCTTTGTGGCTGCAAATGTCTTAAGTCCTCCCTTTCAGGAAATTTCTGATGATAAAGACACTCTGAATCAAAGTATGATTTACGGAGAAGTGATTTAGAAGCAAAATGGGGAAGGACTACCCTACAAGAGACATCTCACAGCATATTTACAAAAGAGGTTTAATTCTATGAGGACGTGTTATTTGATCAGATTTGCTGGGATTTCTTGTCATCATATTGCCCATTTTGTCTTTTCCAGTGCTTTTTCTCTGTGATGGTCCCATGTGATTACTGGTGAAGTGATTACCAGGTGAAGGATAGCTGTCTCTCCCTCAGTGGCTTTATACAAAGTGTCCACTACTCACTGTGATATCTGACTTGGGAGCAGGAATGAAATCAACTTCTGTCAGATGGTGAAGGCCACCAAAGTTGCCATATTTTTCATGTTTCCTCCACTTTGCTCGCTGATTTTGGAACCAGATCTGGATAAAGGTAAGAAAGAAAAGGTACTGAAATTAACAGAATATGAAGGAGGAGCTTCTTACAGCCAATTACTTTCCCTAATCTCTGAGCATCAGAAAACACTGATGTCCACCTCACCAGAACCAGGGGCCAAATCTAAATTAACCACTGGGTATGACAGGGCACTTTCCACAATTTGCATAGCATATAGGATCTCTGGACTACCATGATAGCCTGTTTTCTATTGTGGCTCACAGAAGAAATAAGATCACCCTTTTTAAGGAAAAACAGGATGAAACCTGTAGGTTTTCCAGTGCTCTCCAGAGAAAGTAGATCCTTCCGTGGTCAAAGCTGTGCAGTGGTCAATGCACACAGCATTCTGTTTTCCCTAGAAGGTGTGACATTTCATGACAGAGCTTTCACCCTGTTTCCAAGTGAATACACTGAGAAAAGATTCACCTAGGTGTTTTGCTGGGCTGCGATTAAGTGTGTCACCAGTGGAGGTGTAGTAACAGGGCTCTGCCTATATTTAGGTGATAGCATTTGGAAATTCACATAAGGGACCTAAGCTAAAGACCCAAGAGGATCACTCAGCAATCTATGTTGTCTGTCATCTCTCTAGTGGTGGAAAACAGACTACTAATTTTCTCAGGGGAGTTCCTTTCATCTGACAGCTGATTTGACCAGTCTGCCTTCTGGCAGAGGCATAAATGTATTCATTGTGCAGCTGCAGTTGCTGCACTGCTGTAAAAAGTTGAAGCCCCCTTCAACTGTAGTTTCTAGTTTGCTAAGGGACTTGCTGTTTAAATGTAAGTAAGTGGTTCACACAAACACAAAGAGTCAGTTATTGAAGCCAGGTGCTATTGGAAGTAAATACATATGTCTTTTAAGCCAAATAATGAGTAGCTCAATTACTTCTGCATCTCTCACCAAGGAAGTAATGGGAATGTCAGGAGCCCTTTGCTATATTGCTGATAGTTAGCTGCTATATTGCTGATAGTTAGAAGTATCTGAGGTTACTGAAAGGACAGTTTTGTTTATCTGGGTTTGCATATGTTTGGAAACTGCTTAGTCTGTACGAACTTCTTCATTCCCTTTCTACCACACAGGAGTTATATGGTGGAGCAGCACCATTTAACACTCACAAAGTGATAGAGGGCAAAGGAGGCACTCCAGCCAACATTCAGTTTCTGAAGTGCTCCTAAAATTTGCACATGGGATAAAGTTCTCACTTCATGAACTTTTTTTTAATAACTGCAAAGATTTTAGCACTTCTCAGACTGAACTGCTCTTTTTTTTTTGCCCAACCAACTCTCCGGCACCCTTACATCTAAAATGATTTCTCAATACCTAGCATGAGTTCTTTTTATTGTGTTTTAAACCTATTCCTCATGCTCCGTCTACGACAGATATCATACCTTTATCAACCAAATACATAGAATCATAGAACAATAGACTGGCCTTGGTTGGAAGGTATCTTTTAAAGAAGATCTAGTTCCAACCCCTCTTCTGTGGGCAGGGACATCTTTCACTAGACCAGGTTGCTCCAAGCACCATTCAACCTGACTCTGAACACTTCCAATGATGGGACACCCACGACTTCTCTGGGCAACCTGTTCCAGTGTCTTGCCAATCTCACCATAAAGAATTTCTTCCTTATGCACAAAAAATCTACCTTCTTTCAGTTTAAAACTGTCACTAATAATCCCACTATAAAAAGATGAATTTGGCAGTGTCTATTTTCATAAACCAGTCATAAGCATTAAATACGTTATCTTTTCTCTAACTGTCCATTAACAGAGTATATAGTCCTTTTCATGACTTTGCCAAAAATTGGTGTTTGTCTGACAGGCCAGTCATTATCTGGTTGTCCTGTTTACCCTTTAAATACTGACACGACATTAGATTTCTTCAAGGCCCCTGCCATGGAATGTCTCTCACGCTCCAGAACTGATTAAATATCAACACCGACGACCCAAACTGCTTCTCAAGCAGCTTTTTAAGAACCACTGGGGGTAAGTTACTTAGATGTGTAGATTCAAATATATGTGTCTGTAGCAGCTGTTGTTCAATATTATCCTTATGGAAAGCGTTGCCACTTGACCTGACATATTTCCAAGGACAGAGCAGAAATTATGACTGAACATCTTTGCCATTTATGCATTATCCTTGACAGTTCTACTGTTTCTATAAAGTAACAGATCAATATAATTGATCACTTTGAGCTACGTTTTTTTGTTCTTAATCGACTTTTATTGAGTTTTTGATCCTTAATTTTTCTGACCAAAGTTTTGGCCTGCACCTTACTAATGCTTTGCTTACTAATTTTTTATAATTTCTTGTTTCTCATGTTTACTCATCCAGGATTCCTAATTTTTTCTGTATAACACATGGAGTTATACAATTTCATCTATCCACTTAAGATGTTTCACAGCAATCATATATTTTTTTCTTGATTAGAGGACACAAGGTTTTTCACAGCTGTAAAGGGTTTCATTTGGCCACCCAATGGTTGTTCACTTACTTTTTCCCCACTTAAATTATATTTCTGCGGTGATTTGACTTACAAAAAGCTTTTAGCTTTGTCAAACCTATTATTTCAAAGTAGCAAGAGCACATGCAAATTCTCTGCATGCTATTTCATTTATGTGTGACAAATGCAGTCAATCTAAATTATAAATTGTAATTTGAACCTAAGTTACTGCTAATTTTTAGTTCTGTGGCTGATTTCACTTTATCAGCCAGGATGAGGTCAAACACAGAATTTCCTGTGTCATCTATAACACTGTCTGAATTGGGAATTTTCCATCTGCAATGAAGGACTTTTTACTTCTTTAATTTACATCTCAGGTTGATGTTTCCCATAGTAACTCTTTTTTATTTTTCCCCATACAGATTATAAACAAATGTTTTTGAACAGAAAAATGTCCAGTTCTTCCATGTGATTCACTGTTCTGTGGAGAACACTGACTGGCAGCCCAGCTCATGTTTTATGCTGTCGGAAATGCATTGTTGGTGCATTGGTATTTCTAATGGGCATATTGTGGCGTTTCAGGTCTAATTCTCCCTGTCACCTAATATTATCACGGCTAGTCAATAGTCCCAGGCATGTCATAGTTAATAAACTGCTCTGTGTTGAACTTTGATTGTTAGAGAGGGAGATATGCAAAGAAGTACAACAATGACTATAGCATTGAGGCAAGTACAGAAACTGCCTCATGAACAAATCATCACTACAGTGCCTCGTAGACAACACCAAATGAGATAGTGGTATGGATATTTTAATGTAGCAGATTTCATATGCAGCAAGCATTTGGGGTCGATTTTTAGCTCAGTCAGCAACATTATATTACAACCGGGGGAAACTGGATTAGTTTTGGTGCGCTGAAATTACAGCCAGGGTACTTACAGCCTGTGATATTAAAATACAGAACTCTAAGAAGCACTTCCATTTTGGCAACTATTTTCACATTTTTTGAGACCCTGTGGAAGATGGATGTGGGTGACAGTTTGTACTGGATGAATATTAGCCTATAAAAGGTTGATAAATGATTAATAAATATTTTCATAAATGGCTGCTCTGTCGCTACAGAGTCCAACAGGTTGCTCATAACCATCTGTAACTCCTATTTGCTATGCATTTAGTATGCTTAGAGCTCCTGTTAACCCTTTGATTAATTCTATTTGGTTAGTCACAGCTGGGTGACAAACACTTCTTTCCTTATTTGTAAAAGGTATTGCTGTACTGGCCTCGTCTGTAGGGTAAGAGAAAGGTCACGTACCTTATTAGCATCGTCACCCAGGCATAAACTATTAAGAATGCATGCCAAATAATGAATGAATTGCAGTAAACATAGCCTTTTGGAGACACACTGTACCTGAACTCTGGCTTCTGGAAGGTTTATCTTTGCTGCCAGTTGATTGCGAATATGGACATCCGGGTATTGAGTCACTTGGAAAATTTTCTCCAGTTCCTGGAGCTGCTCAGCTGTGAATGTTGTCCGGATTCTTCGTTTCCCTTTCCTCTCAGCTGTGAAAAACAAGAAAAATGTATTACTCTTTACAAGAAAAGGATACAGGTACACAAGAAGATTCAGAGATAGAGCAAATTCTGTAAATTGCTCTGCAGCTGGGATGGTATCTACAACACCTTCTAGACATATACTTATCATAGTTGACTGGCTCCTAACTAGCAGAGAATGTGAATGAACTCCTTTATCATTAAAGGAATGAGCCAAAAGTGTCCATTTGCACTGCTAATTCCATGGATCCACTGCACGTCAACAGCTACAAACCCCTCCGTATTTTAACCACACCAGCCCTGCAATGAGTTTGTCACCAAAGTCCTTCAGTATTGGAACAACCACTGACCCCTGACTGATTGCTGTTCTTTTCCCATACCATTCCTGCAGTAGCAGGGATAGCCAGCAGTTTAACTTTGCAGATGCAAAGAAAAGGTATTTTCCTGACGGTACAGTGGGGACTTTCTAAAGAAGCTTAACCTAAAGAACTTAACCTTAAGAATAAGGCCTTGAAGCCCATGGGGAAGTTTTAGGTGCTGTGAATTCCTGAGGAGACTCCTAGACCGCTCCATTGCTTCACCTGTTTTGTTGTGAGCACAAAAAGTACTTCCCTCAACACTCCTACAGTGTTCTGAAAATGCCCTCCTACACCATGGTATTTTATTTAGATCATGAACTCTATATAGCACTTGGTGTAACTTAGAATGAGGTCTCAGTTGCTCTGAAATTATGCTGAAGGTCTTGCAAGGAGGAGGAAAAAGCAGGTGCAGAATGTGGAGCTCAGCCTCGTCCCATAGCTGGAATCTTCTCTGATGCACAAATGGAGTATCTTCCAGCTGACATTGAATGACCAGCACAAAAAGCCATGCCCCAAGCATTGTGAGTCACAGGGATTTTCTACTGAGCTCGGAAAACTGCATCTGATAGGTGCATAAAAATTCTAATACTATTTTACTGACTGTGATGATCTTGCTAATAAATGACCTGAAGTAATTGTCAATGAAACCATGTTGTTAGAGAAAATTGCTATTCTGAATAGCTGCTTTTGGTCTTCCATGGTCTGATGACAACTAACAATTCATACTATGTAAATAGAGGCATACTTTTTCTGATGGGAGCAATTAACCAGACAAGGTTAGCTTAGCCCCTCAAAGGGACTTGGTACCTTTCCCCCCGTTGTTCAGCCATTAGCATCCTTTGGAGGGCTAAAACAGTGAAAAGGTAACTGAACACCTAGGCCAATATAAACTGGGCTCTGTGCCAACCAGAAAATGACATTTTTCATTCTGTAATCGAAACCTCATTGTGACTTTGTTGACACAGAAAATAAGGATTAAAATATTCTGTTCATCAGCTTGGTAGGAAGGAGCCTGGGACACAATACCATTGTGAATATTTCATCTTTGCTAAACCTTTTTGGGACTTTGAAAGGAAACCAGTCATGCAAGAATAACTGAGGAGTGTCATTTATCATATCATTTATCCTAAACACTGTCAATACTACCATGTCTCAGAAACAGCCTAATAAAGCTGATGTCCAACACAGTTAAATCCGTATCATTAGACTTTCCACCAGCCTATCAAAGTACTACTCAGCAAACTGCAGCACTGGCTTCAGACTCTAGAAAAAAATGTTATTTCCACTGAATCTCTCTGGCACTACTGGGGCAGAGATTTGAAATGAGAAATATTTGTGTGTCTTTATGCTGAAGGTAGGAATGGGCACCTTCTCCTAAGAAGCCTTGATTACATCTACTTGAACCTTCTCAAAAGATGACTGTAAAGGGGGTTTATTGCTATGTTCGAGAAAAGGGAAGTATCAGTGCTGGCAGTAGGAATCTCAGGACACTACGTCTCCTGTAGATAAGATAGGGTTCCCAGTTCATAATGCTGGTTCTTGTTGGGGGGAATTTTCATCTCACACTTACTGTGGATTATTATATCCTGTCCTGCTGGCACCTAAGAAATGTCCAGGACTAGAGAGCATGGCTTCAGAGAGAACAGACACATGAGTTCCTGGTGTCTCGTACCAGGTTCTTGGGTGTGAAAATGACCCAGATAACTTGGTGATGAGCAAAAGAACTCCCTATCAATTCACTCTTAATCGTCCACATTTTTCCATCTGGAAAGGTGAACTGTTTTATTGACAAGACTCTTATGTAAGGCGAGGGTCTGCACAGTGCTCAGAAGTCTCAGTCCTACTGAAACCAGACTTTTCAAAGCTGAAACTCATCAGATTGAGCAAAATACAGCAACGTGAGATCAGTTAGGGGTCAGTAGAGAGCAAAGGACAAACTTTGATTTTGACTAGATATTAAATTAAATTGCTAACAAAATAGACTCCTATAAACTAATCAAGGCTTTTGACAGTAGGAAATCTAGAAAAGTGCATTTTCTTCTATAAGTTATCAGTCATTCCATTTTTAATTTTTTAAAAAAACATCAGGAAATGCAAAAACATCTGGGGCTCTACGTTAACATTTTCTCTTGCAAGATGAAACTTTTCCTGAGTGTAGCTTTGATAGTTCTCTTTGCCTTGGGACCTCAGCTTAGAGATCCCATAGCAAACAACAGCATTCAGAATTACGGTCTAATAAAGAATGTGGGTGGAAGATATAAGACTAGGAAGTGTTGAAAGTGTAACTTTGGCTTTTCAAACGTGGCTCTGGAGTCTCTGGGGAAATAAGACTCTGTCTGAGTTTCCTGAGCTATTTTTTATGTAAAAGCTGGGGATATTCAAGTGTGCTTTTATGCTCTGTGAAAGTCATTTGCAGGTTAGCTGACTGCTGAAACCAAGCCTGAAAATACGAGGCAGCTAAATATGTCAGCGTTTTCAGATGCTTAGAGATACAGCTGTCTATACATTGCCTTACTGTTGACATTGGAAGGGCCAGATTCTCCATGCTGATAAAGCAGTATAGCTCCTTTAAATTCAGTATCAGGCTCGTTTGTCCTCTGCAGATCTGCTTTATTACTAGCTCAGACGTGGAGCAAGTTGGAAGGCATGAACTTTGTAGAAACAGAGATTCTTCTTGAAGGTGCAGAGTGGAAGGATGAGATCAGTGACTACAAGTTGCAGCAAGGAAAATTCTGATTACATAACAGATAAAAAATGTTTTCGTCATGAGGGTAGTCTGATGTGGCCCAGGAGAGGCTGTGAAGTCTCTGAACTTGACTGGGTAAAAGCCTAAGACACCTGATTTAATCTGGCCCTGCTTAAATTTGGAGTTGGACAAGATAGTCTCCAGAGGCCTCTCACAACTTACTTTAATACATAATCTCTCACCTCCAAATAACCACATGAAGTAAAGCCTCCCCATCATTCCTTTCCTAAAAAGTAAGGGCACTAAGGCCTTAAACTCAGCACAGCTCAAAGCATCTGATTTGCAATTGCTTATATCCACAGTTTTAGCTAAGCATACTGCAGCTTATTTCCACTGTCCAGTATAACACAGTTTCAAGATATTAGAGGTATGAGCAAATCAATACTGATGACAATTGCTTGTAAAGGTTTGTTAGAATTTGCAGTTTGTTAAGTAAAAGCTGTACAGCTGCAATAACGCTGTACTCAGGCCAGATTTCTTCTGGACTACATCATGTAGTAGGCAAATAGACAAGTAGCAGCTAGGACTCTATCAAGCCTACTTGGGCTATATGCTGAGGGGACAAAGGAGTTAAAAACACAGGAGGAGGGCTCGAAATCAGTGCTAGTACATTATTTGCCTCGAAGTAGGCAATCTAGGTAGATGAAAACTGGTGGCATCAGTTTATCTTGCTGCAATCTTTTTTGTCATTTCTGGGCAGACACCCTCTCACAGTATGAGGCAGTCAGATACAAAGATTCTACTGGTTCTTTGACAAGGAGAAAGCAGTTACATAAGCAAGCAAGTGGCTTTAGCTATATATCCTCAGAAATACATTTTTCTCTGTGTAACAAAGTTGACTGTATCATTTGTTTCTCAGAAAGAAACTCAGGTGTGTTGAAATAGACCTTCACTATCTCTGGTTAAGTTCTGCTTACTCCTTTTCTGCCTTTTTCAGAGAGGTTCCTCTCTCTCTTTTCTTTGTAATTCAGATAGGTGGGTCTCCCAGACAGTTGCTTCTTGTGGATTTTCTGAATGTTGTGTTCTTGTGGTGACATTCTGCTCATGGCAGATAGCCCATAGCAAAAACCTTGTTTTTACATGGTGCTGATGGCATCAGGACAAAACATTTGTCTGTATACAGAGATGTGTCCATAGCAGTCCCTCTCCTAGTTAAAGAGGTGGCTCATGGCTTTCAAAAGAGCTTGTGCTGCAATATTTAGGCATGTGTATTGCAGTGTGGGTAATCTTTAATAAAGTGATTTTTCAGCCTTTGTTAAGAAGGACTGGCATAGCCAGCGAGACTGATCCTGATTGGATAGGTACAATGTGCTCCAGATAGAGCCTCCTGCTAGTGAAATGCAGCATTTAGCATCCAGCTGCTGCCTGTTCAGGCACTGCCAAAGTTAATTCAGAGAAGCACAACTTGAACCTTTAAAGTCTTGACCTCCTCCCTTCAGTCCAAAATTCCTTGACATAGAGTTGCTTCCACCCTGGTGGTGAGCACGGTGCCTAATCACCTGACAGCAAAACTGAAATGCAGAGAGGTACAGACTTCAGGGGGTGTGAGCAGGAATGCTAAAAATGCCAGGCTAGAAAACTGTTTAAGCAGGCTGTATGGTGCTGGTCAGGGGAGTTTCTTAGTCTGCTTGTCAGAGGGGTTGGCAAGGAGAAGACGGTATGTATGAAATCATTCATGCGGACAGTTTGTTGTGGAGGATACTGCTCACCATCAACATGAGCCCCTGGTGAATTTAACCTTTTCTGTCTGCCAGTAAAGTGAAGACAGTGTTTACAAATGCTGCTGCCTGAAATGGCGGTGTGCATAATTCTGGCAGAGCCAGTGGTCAACAGAATATCTGAAGGATGAAGCAAACCATCAGGTCTGTACCTAGGCCAAAGGGCCTGCACCTTCATGAACTCCTTCAAGCCATTGTGGATTTGGGGTAGATGCATCTGTAAGTTCCCCATGCAGCTAAATCTCAAACTTGACACTTGACACATTCATTTCAGTAAGTGTTTAGCCATAGTCAAACCTTACCTTAAAAGCAGTGGCCAAAAGCCTAAACCACTAGTGGTTTTCACCAAAGAAAACAGGTTCCCCACCAGTCTCCCCACACTCTCTGGTCCAACACCCTTGTGAGAAACCAGCCATTTGCAACACGGAGAAAGCTGAGCTTATTGCAGGTTGCAAAGACAGCCTGCTTTCTTCTTCATTCCTGCTCTTTGTGGCTATTTGTACCTTCAAACATCTAGACACCAATCAGGAATGTTTATTTACATCCCTGCCTCTGCCGTTTTCCCTTTAAGCGTAAAGGGCTTGCTAATACAATAGGTAGAAGACCTGCCCTCAATTTCAAGGAACAGTAATTAACAGTACCATATCCTGGGGATGCAATGACAATTCTAGGACAATTTAGGAGAAGGCAATAAATACTCATTAAGACCTTTGAAATAAACTTATCATGATGTACCATCAGCTTTACAAGTGGTCACATTACACAGATTTGACTAGCGTGAGGAAATTAGCCTCTGGGTCCTGTGTAATGTACACTTTGGATCCAAAATTCCCAGGAAAGAAGGGGCTGCTTGAGGAAAGCATTGAGTGTTAACATTTGCTTTAAATAAATAAAACTCCAAACCCAAAACCCATGAAGAAACAATACCAAACAAATTTAGGATAGTCCCCAGTTGCTGACAGCATTGCTTTATTCAGTACCAGTGAATAAAGCTTACTTGTACCAGTGAGACTCCTATGTGAACAGAGTTTGAAGGGTGAGAGTAAAGGATTCAGGTTTTGTGCCTTTCATTTAATATCCAGGGTGTCATTAGAAACAGTCAGTCTTCAAAGAGGGAGAAAAAACAAGAATCAGCTTTCAACAATACCTCAAGTAAACCCACCAAAACAAGGTCAATGATCTGGGGCATTTCCAAGTGTATGTACAGGAACACTGCACTTTAGAGACACAGGGCTGCAGACACTATTCACACAGATAAACAAAAGGCTGGTAAGACAGCTAATGGCAGCCAAATTCTATATATAGGCATTTATTTTTTTTCTCCCGCTATTTCTTTTCATTTGAAATTGTTTCCTTTTGTTCTGCAGGACAATGAGATGCTTGTGCCCTTTCTCACTGTTCCATTGGCATATTCTGGGCACCTAATATTTATCTGGGATTGTGACTACACAGTGCTTCATAGTCTCTTGGGTGTTTCAAAAATGCATTAAGATAAGTCAGCATATTGGGGAAAAGACTGTTCTGTGTGAGATAAACCATGCTGTTTCACAGGGGTACATGGATTTGACCATACCGACCACAAATGAACAGTACAAGTGAATTTATGACTTGAGAGAAAACATAAACACTGAGCTAAAGATGTCTCAACTGGCATCGGTACAGAGAAGACATGACTTATACGGGAATCACTCCAGAACTTTCTGTTGTCTTTATGATAATTGCCACCAGAATTCATCAATATGCTTTGGAATCAGAGATAATATTATAACAATAAAACAATTAGATTAATAAAAATATCTCTGAGCTCCGGGTCAGCAATGTGCAGAGGATTTCTGCTATGGAAATATTTGGGTGCTGTTCACTCATTAGGGCAGCCTCCTCTACAGTGAATAATGAAGACATGAGCTGCAGGATATAACATGAACCCCTGAACCACCTGTAGATCACGGCCTGAACCCCTCAGTTTCTGCTGAAATTAGGAGCCAACTCTGTTTGCTGAAGCATGATCTATGCTGTCCTTGAAATATTGCCCAGAGAAGAAATCCCAGAAGACTGGAAATCCACCGGTGTTGGAAGGTGATCCTTTCCAAGAATTCATGTTTTCTGAAAAGGTTCTGCTGAACTTTTCACGAAGAAGGCCATAGGTGAAAGCCCACAACATTCAGAATGAAGGCATCCAAATTCAAATATGGGCTTAGCAAAACTAAATGCCAATGTCAGCATGTCTCTAGCATATGAGGGCTCTTCTTTTTTTTGCTTACAATGCAGCCTCTAAGTTCAAAGTACAAGAGGCATTGCTTCTTGCAAGTGGCTTGTGATAAGGGCATAAATCTATTTAGCTTAAAGGACACTGCATTTCTAAATCGCCTAGTGGTGGAAGCCATTTTGTGGGAAAAATTTTAGGAAATTGTCTCAGGGTTTCCTGGAAATATGCTTCAAATTCATATGCAGGGTCACAGTCAGGATACTCTTGCTATCTCAGATCACCTGCCCATGAAGGAGGCTGTTGTCATAGCCTCCTCACCTTTCTGCTCCCATACAAAAAATCATCAAAGCTCAGCCCTTCTGCCTCCAAGATGATCATATAGCACGCCTGATTTCTTCTGTTCTGTGACAATTAAACAGATATGTGTGTTAGACAGAGCCCAGGGCCCTCCCTCACAAATTATGAAGGTGTTTTACATTGATAGAGGTGTGTTGAGAGAGAGGTGAAGGAAGGCCCCACCAAGGGCTTCTGATGTCTTTCACATGAGAAGGGTCTCCTGCTGCCGAGGCTGGTGCTGTTCCTCTGAGTGCTGGTAGACATTGCTGGTGTGGGTGTGAGGGAGGTCCTGGGGACACCTGCATGGATACACTATGGCCATTTGGCACTGCCCAGCTGCCTTCTCAGAGGACCTATAACCGACCTGTAGCTGCCACACCAAAAGCATGCCTGGAGCACCCCAGAGTCAACAGGTGTGTAAACACAAGTTCATTTGCTATCAGCTTGAGCTGTAAGGACTAGACTGCTTCCAGTCTACCGTCCCTGCAGGTTCTGCTGCTGACTTTGTGTGGGAAAGGTGATACCTGCCACAGTCAGAGACAGGAGGAAAAGAGCTGCCAGCTCTTCCCCCCTAAGATAAAGTGGAAAAAGGAGGCTGAAACTTAAGATACAGGAAAGTATTTTAAACCCGAGCCTACAGCTCTCTGCTAGGAATGCATGAACGAGATCCGAAACATCATTGTTTGCACACCACGGGGAAGATGTCAATCCAGTGCTTTAGGATCCTCCCTCCTTCTTCAGCCAGTATCTATCAAAGGCTCAGCAACTGCAGGAACCAGTAGCCTAGAAAACGGCAGATCATTAAACCTCTGCTTGGCTTCAAAACCTCACTGCCACCAGGGAACAGAGGGATTTTGTTTAAAATGCCTTTAAAATACACGTTGCCGTTGAAAGGGGCTGCTCATCTTGGCTCAGTTTTGTGCAGATAATTACATGCTTCCTCCCCTGCCTTACTGATGAGGCCGGTACTCACCACAGAGCTGGTCAATGAGGCTTAAGTGCCAAGTCAGGACAGCCACCTCCTGGCTGGGGACTCCCTCACATGTGAATATTCTACTTTTATACTCAGAAGCAACTCTGAGTGCCAGATACATAAAGCCCTGGCTCTTCTGTGAGGAGGCAACGTGATTTAGCCCTGCTGTCATGAGCTGTGTGCAGCTTACATGGCAGAGGAAAGCTAAAATTTCCAGTTATCTTACAAGGCTTCTCCCTGCATCAAGACTGATGGCTGTCTCGTGCAGGAGGAAGAGGTGACAGGCTTGCCACAAGACTCATGTATACCATAGCAGTGGTGGCAGAAACAAGGCTTTTCTTTCAAACGTATTTCACAGAAAGAGTTGTTTCTCCTGCCAGCTCGCAGAGCGTGGAGCAAGGATGATGTGTGGATCTCAGGAAAGCCAGCTGAGTGACCCTGCATCTGCCATCTTCAATGGACTTAAATAGAACGCCTTCTTTTTCCTGGAGTAAATAATAACAAACTATGCAAAAAACACCTTTCTGCTGCCACTGAAAACTTGTTTTCTGGAGTTTAGTATGAATGTCTGCATTTACTTTTCCTCATACACAAAGAACTTAGAGGAATTTTTGTCATGTGCTGCTAATTAATTGCCATTTGTCCATTGCGAACTTGTCTTGTTCAGGTACCACATATCCTGCTTAGCCTAAAGTCTGTACAACACATTGGAAAAGGATACTTGTATTGTCCTGTGCTTTGGCTAAGAGATAGACCGCTGTTTATCAGTGCTCAAAGCTAATTAAATTAGCAGATCCACCCACATGGTCAGGCTTGAAATGTGCCTGACACATCCTGCCATACCTATTGCATGTCGACAGTTTGCCTGTGTGCATGCTGATGACCTCTCCATCACCTGTACCACGGGTCCAAGGTGTACAGAACACACTGAGCTGACTCAGCTTATTCACTAGCCTCTCTCCCCATGTTGTGCAATGCACATTTTCCAAGAAATGGGTGTTGCACAACCCTGGCAGTGGGGCTCAGAACATGGTCGCTCCTCACACCCCAAGCAGGAGGGCAATGAACACCCAAAGCAGTCCCTACCACTAGCACTGGTAGAGTTGGTAGGACTGAGCTGGAGCTTTAGCTCAAATAGTGGCTCTTCAGTCTTTTGATGGCAAGAATGAAAAACCATCTCTGTGACTCATCCAGGAGTTATGACCATCTACTGTGACTCAGCCAATGGAAACAGTCATGATGTCTGTTGCTTGGTATTGCCATGTACATAACTGTAAGATAACCAGTTGTGTTTTGTGGCGTTGAAGGGGAAAGTCTGAATATGGAGGCACTTACCATGAAGTGGATGGTCCACTGGTAAACCACATAGCTGATCTTCCTCTTCCTCGTGTTTTCTTTTGCCTTCCAGATGTTCACGTGCCGTGTCCTCACCCAGGAGGGACACTGGGCTGTCAGTGGATCTTCTGCAGTGGGTTGCCTGCACTCTCCTTGCTCTGGCCATGGGTGTAGCACCTGTGGTGGGAAGAAGCATTTTAGCTGAAGGCAAGTCACAGTCAGACCGACTCCTGCTGCTGGAATCTATGAAGGACACAGCACAAGACAGCTTTGACTAAAGCAACCACTGTTCAATGTACCTTCCAGCTGGCGTGAAAAAAGTGGTCTGGATACTCTACCATTCAAACCTGATCGTATTTAAAATGGCCCTAATCATTCTGTGCTGTACTTCAATGCCAAGATGACCCCATGTTGCAGGCACAGGATCTTGATGAGTTTGACCTCCAAATCTTGCCTGTTCTCTGCTTCCTTCCACCTTAAAAGTTTCAATGGTCCTTATGAGAGACTGTTAAAAAGGGGCTGTAGAAATAAGGAGACATAACCAAAAGATTGAGAAATCTCAGCTTCCCCATCAGTATCCAAATCAGTGGCTGCCTTTTTTTAAGAATTTGGAAGCAGAGTAGATATTGAGCTGCTCTGAAAATCTGTCAGCAAGATTGCCACGAATTTGCTGGATGCCAAATGCTTTTAAAAGTGTGGTCCTTTCTTAAGTGTCCCTGCAGGTACATCTACACTATAGGAAAATGGGTCAATGAATAGGCTAAAGGTCAGTGTCTTCCCCAAGTCAGGTCCATCTGTCCTTTCTTCTCCATCTGGGCTGCCTGCTGCTCTGATTTAGGCATTGGACAATTCTAAAGGCAGCCTTTGCCCAGGCTGCCAACATTTACCATCTGCCTTTGTGACAGGTGATGCTGGTGATGTCCAGGAAGGTACTGACAGCCAACTCATCTTCATGAAATCACCTGCATGCTCCTGTTGACAGGACAAACAGGAGTGTGTGTTGGCTTGTTTTCAGTAAGTGCAGCTTAGATTTGAGCATGGACATTATAAACAATCTCTAAGGTAACCTCAGCAGCAACCAGTGATGGCATGTGCTACATGTTGGACACCCGACCCCAAGTGCCAAGGAAATTGGCCCCAGAAGCCACAATCTTTCCTCAGCCATGGTGCTGCCTTATTACTAACACCATTACCTCAGTGTGTAGCAGGGGCACTGCAAAGATCTTCCAGATGAGTTCTCTGCCCTCATGAATGCAGTATGAGGACAATCCTCCTTATAAGTGTAAGCAGATCGTGCAAAGCCATGCACTGAAATACAACATGCTGGGAAGCCTCGAGGTTTAAGGCAGCGGACTGTCTTTGGCTGGTAGTCAAAGAGAGTTACACCAAATACTCCACTCTCCACCTCCCTTTTCTATATTAAAGCCTTGCCATAAACCCTGATGCTGAATGTTTGATGTGCTGCCTTTGGTACTTGCCATCATGGCTCAGCTGACTCTTCAGAGACAAGACATCTGTGTCTGTGCTGCTCTAATGGCAAACCTAGAATTTGCTCCAGTTCTCCTCCCTGCCTGGATTTCTTTGCTGGGAAAGCCAGAGGAAGAGGCAACACATAAACATAATGCACCCATTGGGGAATTTGGTTTCCAAAATAGAGGTTTGTCTGCAATTACTGCCAAAGAACATTAAAATTCTAATGTAATAATGGTCTGCACTCCTGAGCAGTCTTTCACATCTAGGCTCTGGGGTTTGCTGCACCTGTGGATGGTCCCTTCTCCCTTCTCATCTCTAAATGGTAGCAGGTGTGAACCACTGCAGCCTGTATTGGATGAAACTCCACTTTTAAATATAAATTTTACATATATATATATATAGTCACATCTGGAATTGGCAAAACATTAAACTTTTTAGACTTGTTAGTGATTTATTTTCTTGAACAATGAAGTCCTGTTTGAAAGCAGCTTCGGAGCAATGATAATTATAACATCTGTATAGACAAAGTATGCAATTCTGATTCTGTCCTCACTAAGAGCCCACCCAATAGGGATTTTATAGAGGGTTGACACTTACATCAAGAAAACAAAATTATAAGAGCTCCAAAAATTAGCCAAAGCCTTATTTCAATAAAGGATAATTGTTCAAATATTACCTATTTAAATTATCACCATTCTTTGAGTAACCTTCTAAACACAATTACATGTGTCCATTCATGTGGACCTTACAAAAGTGGCCCACCTCTGCATTTGAGGCACATTGTGCAAAATGGGACTCATTTTATTCCTTTAGTATCAACTAACCTTGAGTGTTCTGGTCAGAAAACAGATGAGGTTTTGAATAATATTTGTGGAATAAAGGAGATGGATAGACCTGGGAATGGTCACTAGCACGAGGCAAGGGTTAAATAATCACTGATCTGAGGATATCAGCACTGGCATGGGTTCTCAGCCCAGGATTTCTATCTCAGCTTCCATCCTTAAACTAAGGACTAGTTGCACTCCTTTGCTAGATGTGATACTGTGAAAATTAATATATTACAGAAGTGATGATGCTTATATCCTACAGTAATGAAAAATGTAAGGGTACCTAAGCAAGGTGCTCTTATGGGGAGTGATTTAAGCTCTCTAAGAATGACATTAGCATTTTCTAAATTATAGAGGACTTTTCATATGTCTTTATCCTTTATATACAACTTTCCTCCCCAAAATTTTTCCCTGAGATGCTCACATACCTCAGTGATGAGCACAATTTATGTACAAGCACAGATAGAGTAATTACAGACTGAAGTAGAAATAACAGGGAGGAAATGGAAGACAGTCTTAGGCAGATGGGAAAATGCCAGTGTCTCAGTGAACTGGTGAAAAGGAGTGGGAGGATCTGTTGTTTGAGATCAAAGAAGTGTAAACCTTAAAGAGAGGCTAAATTAATCAAGGAATTTTTCTGGAGGATAAGATTGAAGGTAGATGACTGAGTTTACAGCACATAGCTGAGAGTTAGGAGCCCCAATCCTGTTTGCATTGCAACCTTCTCTGGTGTTTGTTGTTCTGACCAAGTAAGGAGACTGTCTGAAATGGTTGCTCTTTAGGCCAGCTCAAATATTTTTGGTACACATTCACGTGACTCCAGCAGGGAACTCTGAAAAATACCTATGAACTGGCATGGGGCAAAACTTCCTCCAGGGAATGTAGTTTTCTTTTTTTTTTTTTTTCCCAGGGAAGGCAATGACATTTCAGCCTAGCAGAACATGAGATATTTGTTACTGTCAGGCACAGAAATTACTTTGACTTGTGGCTCAAAATGGTCTTTTTGTCTTGACTTTCAGGTGCATAGGAAAGGATGGACAATTTCAAGCAGGGTTTCACTTTGAGAGCAGGAGATTATTTCAGATGACTTAAGTTCCGTTTAAACCTTGTTGTATAATTACTGGAGAGAGATAGACCTGTGGGGGCACAAGAATTATGATTTTAGGGTCTTACTAAGGCTGTGAACAGGGAAGAGCCTATCACTGAATAATGAAAGCATCTTTGTATTGTGTTGTTTTTCTCTTTCTTTCTTCTACATATTTTTCCTTCTTTCCTTTTTTTTTTCTTTTGGCCTTCCAGGTGTATTGTTTTTTCTTGTAATAGGTGGGGTGAATTGGTCTTATTGGCCAGATGGTATCTGTTCAGTTAGATTCCTTCAGTTTGTTTCCTCTTTAGCAATAAAGCTGGGTGGAGTGTTGCTAAAGGTGAACAATCACCATATTGACATTTGTGTGTGAAATGGTGGTTGTATTCCTATTAATTTGCATATCCTTTACATGATGAACACAACACAGGCAGAATGACAAAATTACCATATCTGTTAATGCTTTCACTCGTAATTTTCCAGGTGTAACACTCTCATCCCAACCTCTCCCTGACTTGATAAAGGATTCCCTATCGGTGAAACCTCACTGGCAGAAACCAGGGGAGTAATGAACAATATTTTCAGATGTAATTTCAAGTACACTGAAATCAGGTTCCCAGAAATTTCAAAATATTTTTTTTTCTGAAATAGGCCTGATATTCTTCTGTGTTTTAAATGAAAGAGCTGGCACAAGGAAGGAGATCAGCACTCACTAGGTGTTTAATAGTGTCCCTTGCAAAGGCCATGGTTACCCTTCCTAGGGATTGTGACAAAAGGATGAGAGGAAAAGCACAGACTGCATACTAAAATGTCTCCTTGTTCATTATTTGTTTTTTAATTTGGTTAAGAGTATTTCAAAGATTGCAGCAGGCTTCAACGACTGCAGCTTCAGGTCCTCTAGCAGTTGTGTTTGTGCAGTGAACTCCCCCATGTCTACCACTGCAATTGGGAAGCCAAAGGCTTCAGAGAAGACTGCACACCCCTGATTCCAAGTCCCAGCGGAATTACACTCACAAAAATATGTGAACTTAGAAGCCAGGCCCAGAGATCTTCCCATACATGATCAAGTCCTGCCCCAGCTTTCTGTGAGAGGCTAGCACTGTACATCACAACATCCTTTTTGTCAGAGACTCAGAATAATCTGATAGAAGCAACTTCTAAAAGTTATCTGGCCCAGAATCCATGGGTGTTCTTGAGAATCCTGGTTTGTGCCACTCATTTAGAATCACAGATTGGAAAAGACCTTTAAAATCAACGAGTCCAAACTTTAGACCACCAAGTCCAACCATTTCTGACATTCTGCATCTTCTGCTCCCCTGGTCCTACCCATCTCCTCAGCTCAGAACGGCTAGATTTAGACTCCAGGACAAGTGTGATCTTGGTACTGAGACTGTCTACATCAGATGATAATTTTTGGCCTCAGTATTTAACTTATGGCAGCCATGAGTATGTATGTGATGCCATATGGATCTTCCTGTCTCCCATATGAATCATGATACATACCCTATGGGATTGTGGGGAATGTTCTTAAAATCTGTAGTAAGATATAACTAAACCCTGACCTGTAGTACTTCCTTCTTTGCTGCTGCTGAACTGTTCTGAAAAACCAACTGGATTTTTATCCCATTCTGGAATTTCCAGCAAGTTCCCTAGCTCATTTCAGTTCCCTGACTTTGGCCAGCACTGAGCCATAATAGACGTGTCTGACTATTTACACAACATTTTAATGCCAGTGTTACATGTCATGAAGCTGAATGAATTAGATGAAATACAGCAATTAGCCCAAGATGTACAGCACAGGGTACTGCACTTCTGAAATAAATACAACTTATCCAAATAAATCAGAGTTCGACTTGGAAAGCAAAGGTTAATAAACTTAGGTATCTCATTCTTAGGTAAGAAACAAATAATGAAAAATTTTGTTTTCATTATTTTTAAACATCCTTGATCAATTGCAAAAACAAAGTACAACATTCTGGAAGATTTCCACAGCTTTCCTGTTTTCCCGCTTCCATTAACAGTCAGGTGAATCTTCATGTGTATATACTCTTTTCATTAGTTAATATTTTACATTGCCTTAAGTTTATAAATCCAGCCTTGCTTTCAAGCAGGGGAGAGAAGAGTCAATATATTCTCTTGCTATTGCTGCAGTCTCTCTCTGGCTAGGTGGTGAAGCAAAGCCAAAGGCAAGGCCTGGTGGTTCTGCCTGCATTGCTTTCGAGATGAAAAACTGACTGTATGCTCAGGAGGAGCAACTTGGGGCGAGCAGTGCAGTAGTGAAGTCCCAGGAACCCACCATGTCCTGCATGCAGATTTGTCAGAGCCTTGTGCTTGCAGTAGCCAAGACACACTTAGCCAAGACACATAGTAAAACTGGGCTTCAACATACCGATTGTGAAAAATACTTAACATAAAAAGGTCCTGCGCTGTTCCCAGAGAAGAATCTCATGCTGTTAAAATGCAGTTCTCTGGCCCATGTCATGAACAAGCACTGACTGAATTTTCGGTGGTGTTATGTGTCTCACTTTGGAGCCAGTGGCACAAAGTGACTGCTATGGGCCTTCAGGAAAGGACTTTCAGCTCACAAAACAGCACTGCCAGAGCTCACAGCAGCATTTCTCCCCCTTCGCAGCATGGCACCTGTCCTCCTTTGGCACATGGGCCCACGGCACTTGCACCAGCATCAACCATGTCCTTGTCCATCCCTACAAACTACCAAGCACTTGCTTCTTTCAGGACTGTGTGTCCAGTTCCTAAAAAAAGCAGCTTATTGGAAACCTCCAAATGCTGCAGTCCTCCAACAGTACCTGTGGCGAAACAGGCAAGCGATGCTTGCCAAAGCCTTCAGCAACCTCGTTTAATTTTCAAGTAAATCTTTTTCTTTGAGCAGGAAGCTGTACCTCCAGATAACCTCGGGAGGCCCCCCCAAACCTCAGTTACTCCAAGACACCTATGGTTTGGGAAAAATCAGCAGAATGCTCTCTCCCCCAAACAGAGGTTTCCACAGAAAGCTGCAGTTACTGGCATAAAGGCAGTAGTGGTATATTCAGCCCCAACGCTGTGAGATGAGCGGTGGGCTGACTGTCACACCATCAGGAGACAAGTTATCCGGTGTCAGAAATGAACAAAAAAAAGTCCAAATCATGTGCAAAGCATGACTGAGAGGCAGTGTTAGGGGACTTGAGTCCAACCCCAGTGACTAATGTTACACCAGTTAGTAGTTTCCCTCACCACTTAGGTTTTGTTTGCTTTCCAGTCCAGGTCAGTATCCAGTTTGGACATAAAAAGATACTAAACTATATGAATAGGCAAATGTTTCTTGCCGGGTTTTTGGAAGAAGACTGTCTCCCTTACTGATGGGTGGTTCATCCAGTGTCCTGGGAAACAGGGTCCTGATCCATGAAAGGATCTCTCTATATTACGAAAAATAAAGTGTAGCATTAAGCTTTGTTGAAAGCAGACGAGTGAGAGGTGAGTGAAAATTTTGTGTCAAAATTACAGGCCATTTCTTGTTAAAGTGGATCTGCTTTTATACATAAAACATCTCTTTTTCACGGAAGATGCAGACTGAAAAAGAAAAAACACTAAATCCAGAAAATGCTGGACATTGTTCTTTGTTTAACGAAAGAAGGAGACAATTTCTGTGAGGATAAATTTCACTCAAGGTGAGAGTAACTAAACTGTGAAAACTGAAGTCAAAAAGTCTAATGCACCTGCTGGTTTGCTAAGATCAAAGTAATGAAAGTTTTCTACTAGCTGTTTTTATTTAGTTCATGAAAGATCCCAGTGTCCATGATGATAAGAAGAAATGATTAAACATATATTCTTCCTCTTTTCTTATTCCAGCAGTTGAGTTCTAACATTCCTATAACTACCATTACCCTGACAGACCATTTCTCCTGCTTGAGGGTGAGTGGTGAAATTTATCAGAAAAGGGTGCTGATATGAGATTTGGCTGTAATTCCAGACAACACTTAACTCTTGATATAAGTGAAACTCCAAAAATTTTGTTAGAGTTGCAACAGTCTTAGGCTCACTTCCTGCATCTCAATACCTGTCCTTCTTAGGACAGACATTTATTTCTTCTTTTCCCCCCCACCAGATAACAAGAATATTGGGTTTTTTTTAAGGGAAAGATGCTGTACTTTTTTACAATGAGCCCTCCTCACTGAAGAGAGCTACCTGAAATAACTTTTCAGGTTGCATACTCACCTCTCCAATGACATTGGGGCTTTACAATGTAAAAGACCCCAGAGTCCAGTCTACTGTGAGGTTGAAAGCAAATTATTTAAAAAATATTATTTCTGTATATATGATGAATGATTTGTACCTGATAAGGGAAATCCCAGATTCCGACAAAAGTTAAAAGAATAAAAATTCTACATAATTAAACCTGACAGCTTTAAGGATCAAAAAGAAAGGAGCATTTTAATTAAGTGTTATAACTGATACTCACCAAAGGCCACTGGTGACCCTGCTTTTAGAGACGGAGGTCTCTCAGCATAGCTACTTCTGTTCCTAGCTTCGCTGTTCAGGGCAGCGCTGGCAGAAGGTTTCTTTAAGATTTCCTCAATGGAAAAGGACAAGCTGGGCTTCCTCTGTCCAGCACACACGCGGGGGTCCATCGTATTCCTGCCCAAGTGGCTGTGGGACACAGGGTCCTGCGGCGCTGCCCTGGGTCCCGGTGCACCCCGAGGCACATGCGGCTGGGATGGTGTGTGTCTCTCCCCACCCATGCCCGGGTGACCTGCGGGAGCGCTGGGAGGAGAAACAAAGGCAACCCGCGACTCAGCTCGCACTCCTGCTCCTCGCTGCTGATCCGCTCGGGACCAAGACCTTCCAGACTCCCCGGGTCTGGGCAAAACAGTGTTAGAAGTGGAGTTGAAAGTCTTACCAACCCCACCTACTGCTGATCGTTCCCCCGATTGGATTTACGGAGCTCCGAACAATCGCATGGCCATTCCAGGAGGAGGGGTGCTCCTTCCAGACCCAGGAGAAAAATGCCCTGGGAAGGGTTGCCTCTTGTTGGTAAATCCTGTTTGTCGGACACTTATCTTCCTTTTCTGCTTTCAGGCTGAAGCCTGCGAAAAGCCCACTGGGTTTGTACCATTACGGAGTTAAGAAAATAGGTGGCAGGACAAATACTTGTCCCTCGGGCCATTTACTAGCAAGAGAGACAACCTGTAAACTTCTCTTGCATACAAGGAGGAGTCACATATGAAAAGCCTCCTCACTAGCAGTTCCCAGTATCTAGGATCCTTCAGCCATCCCTCCCAGCCATCAGCTTTGGTTCAGATTCTCTTTCCTTCTATTGTGAAAACCCTTTGAACTTTCCAAGCAGGTGCTTTTCAACATCATCCCATCTTATCAGTCACAAGAGAAAAAGAGATGGCCCTTGCAACACCTGTAGGAATAGGAATTAGTGCCCTCTACCTCCCACCTATACTTTAAGAGAAAACATTATTTTCTTTCTATCCTGAGCTATGAGACAAGCTAGCTTGATAATCAACCCACCAGTTGCTTACACCTCCCAATCAGCCATCCAACACAGCAGGAGATTTTCTGGTTAATAAGGGTGAATACCTGTGATTCTTCTCCTGAGCCACTTCTATCTTCTTGTTAATTTTTATTTTGGGAAGAATGTGGCTAGATACACTTCTGTTCCTTCCCTCTCCCTCCCCCCAGGGGCATTTCTTGCCTTCTTCTGGGATTGCCCCTCACCTTTTAAATTGCTATGGTTTTTACTCCCTCTCCTGTTGGTTCTTCTCTGTGCCTTCCTTATCAGGCTCTTATAATTGTATTGGCAGTCCCTACCTTATTTGTCCAGTGAACTGACAATTCTTGAGCTGATATCCCATCATATGACCTTTTCATGGAGTGGAGACCAAAATTACTGTGTAACCAGGGGGCAATAAACCACACCTGATAAGATGAAAGGCTTTCAGCTTTTTCCAGATTCTAGATACTGGAAAAACAGTGGGGGTGATGGGGAAAAGAACAATGGAAGAGGTTCAAAATGGTGCAGCCAGTCGTGATGAAGAATATTTAATTATCTGATTTTATTAATCAAACTTCTCCCCAGGTGACAGGATAGACCAGTGAGTGTCTTTCTCACTGATGACACGTGAGGTAGAGTGGGAAGTGTTTTCCTTTGTTCCTTTTGCATCCCTGTGCCGTTTCTTGTGCCTTCCTGGTTGTGTGATGAGGGGGCAGCTGTTGAGCAAAAGGTCTTGTGGCTCTCTCCATTAAGCAGGGAATATCTTCCTGTTCCAATCCCTGTGCTGGAGGCATGCCTCTCTAGCCAAGGTTTGTCCTCTCCAGCATTGCTGCCAGAGTCTGTAATCCCAGCTGGGCACACAAACAGGGATGTGTCTTGCTTCTTTTCTTAGGTAGAATGAGAGAGTGGGTAATTTATGGGCTGAGAGCATGCTGTCTGTATGCAGAGAGAAGGGAAAGAAAGGTGCTCTGAATCTATACCCTGGATTAAAACTGCCTATTTAATAAAATAAAATTCATTTATTCTTTGTGATTCCTGATTCAAAACCCATGAAAAATCACAAGCAGAAACCTAGTACATTCTTTCACAGACACCCTGCTTTCCCTACTCTGTTTGCCCAAGGCACTAAAAAGGGAGCCACTCTTCTTGCTTTCTGGCTTCCTGTAGAGCATTGCTTTCAAATCTTACTCACTTCCCAAATGTCTCAAGTTGAGAGTCCTTGACCCAGCCTTCACTGCACTAATTTAATATATATTGCAGTGTCTGAACTCTCTGATGTTTACTGTACTACTTTTTACCTGAAAGTTTCAGGCACAGGAAAAACAGATCTAGGGACATCTGTTTTTTAAGCTTCCCCTGCTGTCCATTTTTCCAAAGGATCCATATAGGTGCAGGAGTGAAGCCTATGGATTTGTCTGCTTCAATTATTAAACAAAGCAAGGCCACATTTTCTTTGCAATGGAAAACTTCAGCTTTGGTTTGTTATTAAAAAGTAGGTGTAGGTCAAGGGCCTAATTCTTGCTGCAGGGGCAGGAGGAGGAGGAAGAGGAGGATTTCACAGGACAGTCTGAGAGGTCCCAGTATTCCTCATGAGAGGACTCATATATTTGGGTAAAATAGCTGAGTAAATAAGCCCAGAGACCCTCAGGGCAAAAAATACTCCTCCTATCCCTCTTCCTTGCCCCAGCTTCATTTTTGCTGAGTTAATCACACACTGTTTTGAAAGGAAGAAACATAGCCTTCTGGTAGAAACACATGCACATTCATGTTAAAAAAACTCTGAAGTAAAGAGAGTTGAGACAGGCAGGCTCCAAGTTTCCATCTCAGTGAAATACTTTTATTCTATGGTCATGAGTGAATTCTGCATCACCTCACACTCAGAGTGCCTGTGCTGCCTGTCTCCACTGCCACCATCTCGCTCTGGGCAGGCACCTGCTGAGACAGTTCTCTAGTCCCATGTCACAAAATCAAATTGTGCATGTTTGTATAACCAGCCTGTCTCAGTCTGCAACTTTAAACTTCCCTGCTGCTTGCAGTGACAAGTTGAATTTCTGTATGTGCTTAAATTAGAAGCTCACATGCAAATTTACAACTTGAAAGTGTCCTTGTGAAGGCTTTATTTTTGTTCTGTCTTATTGTATTGTGCTTTTTTATTAAAACAGAAGGCAATGCCAACTGAGAAATATATTTTTATTCTTCTATATAGGAGAACAAAACAAGCACTAAAGTAGGAAATAGGATAAACAAGTGACAACTCTTGAAAGGGGATTAGAAAGCAGCAGTGTAATGATGCATAAATCCCATGTTTTGTGTACAAAAGTTTCTTCAGAAAAAAATGTAGGTTTGATATCAAAATGTTTAAGTCGTACTAAAAGACTTGAATGTTTTACTATTTTTTTAATACAGCAATGAAAAAAATAGTGATAAATACAACTTCATTAAGTAAAAAAAAAGGATTAAATACTGTTTTTGGAATGATTGCTCATTCAGAATTTCTTTGCTTTGTATTATGTTAAAATAAAGATGAGTGGCAAAAAATAGACTCTTGAAATGCAAATGAACATTTTGCAAATTAAAATAGTTCAGTTGACCCCCTTTCTCAAATGATTGAGTTGCTGAAATGTAACAAATTATTTATGTTCAAAACAAGAAATTATTTACTTTTAAATTACCGGAGAATGAAGAAGTTATTTGTCTGCCAAGTTCTAATATGCTGGCTTTTGCAGGGTAGTTTGGGGATATTTTTATATTTCTGCTTGACCTGGAAATGCAGATGACTCTGATTTGTTACAATTATTGCACTACCCATCTAATTTAGTCTATAAATTCCTTGAGGCAGGAAACACATCTTTGTCTGGGATTGCTGTGCTCCGAAGACAACCCTTTACAGCAGAAGGCAGCTGTCTAGAACAAATCATTCCGTGTTGATTTTCTCAACTCGTCCTCTCTGTGCCAGGCAAATCTAGAAGTCCACACAACCCCTGAGGTTTCTAAAATAAAAAAATAAAAATCAGAAAGTGAAACATTCTGGATGCATAGACTTAAAATCAGCTTGAGATCAATACTTTGGAATTTTTTTGTCCTATATTGGCTACCTGAAGGAGGAAGAAGTGTTGTGTTTACACTGTCAGTCACGAAACAGCACCGTTCCTGCCCCACTGGTCTCTTCCACTGGATAAAGGCAGTAATGGGGTGATATCCCACCCAATACCCCTGAAGCATCCCCTTTAAAGTGCATTTGTAAATGTGACTCAGAGCCGGAGCTGTCCAGTGTTTATGCACAGTGTGGATGCTGCAGCTCACGGCAGCTCACCTCGGAGGGCTGGTGCTCAGTCAGCTGTTCAGAGCGAGTCAGCGAGCTCAGGCAGCCAGAGACACCCGCAGCTGCAAATTGCCCACATCACCTCTGGAGCCTCGTGTCCTTGCAGGTTGTCTTCCATCCTTTATGCCTTACTGGACTCTACCCCACTCTCCCCAGTGACATCTGAGCAGCTCTGATCTCCTCAAAGTTCAACAGCTGGCAGTGATCTAGCATAAAGCTCACGTGGCCTGCTTCTGGAGTCCCTTTCACCTCAGATTTATTAGCCCCATTGTCTCTGTAGATTTCTCAAAATGCTCATAAATTAGAAATATTAATAAAAGGGACACTGTAGGTTTAAACAGATAACATTTATTATGGTTTTTTTATGGCACAGTTATTATCAATTGACATTTAAAATGGCATCATAATCCATCAAGGTGAAATGGACTCGGAAAAATATTTCTCCCAAGCCAAAACCCATAACAGCAGCATCAGGATTTCAGGAGAGGAAGGACACAAACACTTTGAGCCCAGGTCACTGATTACATAATTTAGATGTGTTTTTTAAAAATTTCATCCTCTGTTTAATCCATTCTGGTATTTCATAATGCTTCCTTGCCACTGCCAGGCCCCCTGAGCCCTTTCTAGAGGTTTTTCTGTCAAAAATCTTTAGTTAATCCATGATAGGGAGCATTTTACATCGAATGGAGCAGGAGCTGTTATATATGAGAAGCGCTGAAGAGATCAAAAGTTGTCCTTTCCATAACAATTCAGCCCATGGAGCAGCAATTGCCATGGAGAACTGTCCAGCATGGCTATAAATTAGCTTTGACTCTTTTGCTCTTTGTCTGGCTAAAAATAAAGAAGGAATATGCTTAATGAGGTCCATCCTCACAAACATGTGGGGGAACAACAATTCTCTTGCCACCTACTAAAGAAGGCTATGGAATCCATATGTACAGAAATAAGACCAATTCTCCAGGGAAAATGTGGGGGAGGCGGAGGGGGGGAAAGCCCCAGAAATCAATACCAGAGTAAAACAGAAGGTCCGTGACCTGTAGCTCATTATTTCGAATTGGTTGTAGCTTGGTAGTGAATATATGTCTGCAGTGATGCATGGGAACGAGCTTCCTGTGACCTGGAATGGTTCTTTATCATCCAGGTGTGGAGAAGGCACTGAATGCTCCTAGGAATCACTGGTGCTATGCTGAGCTGCTGTTGTCCTGCAGTGGTACCTGCAATTAAAGGATTAGGCTTTCACTGCATAATCCATTGAGGAGATGCCCAACAGAAGGTACTCTTTGAAACAATGCCATGGCAAACTGTCTCATTTGCCAATGAGGAGGAGACTGGCACAGCCAAACGGGCAATTAAAGGTATCCTTAGACAAATGCCTGAGAGAAATGTACCTAACATCCCTCAGGTTGCACTTCTCTCCCTATATTTTCAAGAGAAAAGGCCCCAAGAAGTAGTTTAGATTAACTATCTAAAAGTTAGATACCTGGAATACGGTACATACATCCCCCACTCCCAAAGTGACCATGCAATGCACAGATTGGCAGTGTGATACTGACTTATTTTTTGTTCTGTGTTCTTAACCACATGTGCTTTTTTCAGTGTGTTTGTAAGAAAAAAAAGCACAGACAGACCAAGTGAGCACTTAGGCAGAAGTCAACGAGTATTTAGCTGACCATCAGTGTGTTGGCTGTAAGGGAAATTTTCATGTTACACTAATGGGGCGGAGCTGGCATCTGTTGTCTCATTCCTGAGAAGCCTGGTCGAGAAGTAATTCACAGCCTGGGAACAGTTTAATGGGAAGCAGCCTTCTCCTGCTGGGAATATTTTGAGGTTTTAAGGTCTGGTCCCACACCAAACCAGAACAGTCAAATTCTGATAGACTCAAAAAGAAGGTGGTTTTGTTTTGTTTTGTTTTGTTGTTATGGTTTTTTTATTTCAGTTCATTAGACTCAGCTCAATAAAAACATTTCATTTTGATCATACTAAAATGTTCTGTCTTGCTCTTGAACTTTCAATTACTTTTCCACTGTAATCAATTCATTTTTAAATAAAGCAGTAATCTTGAACATGGCAAAATGACCTTTTAAAGACTATTGGAACAACATGTTTCAGGAACATGAAGAATTTTTAAAATTTATTTTTTTTTAATGAGCAATGAATCCAAACAACCCCAGCCTGGCAGTGTAGAGCTCTGTGTGTGCAGAGCAAATGCACATTTTTGCAGCTGACCCAGTTTCCTGGTCTCATAGATGCAAAAAAAAAAAAAGAAAAAAAAATTAGGGAAAGTTGTAGTATGTATGTTTTTTCTAAGGCTGCTGTCTGTCCTGATTAACAGGATGCATAGTTAACTATCACATAATGTTGTTAAACCCACTTTTTTCTGTAGATATTTTTTCTCAAATTCAGCAGTCCAGTCTGTGAGGTATCCTGGAAAACAGTTACTGTATAGATAATTTATGTGGGAATAAAGAAATTCTGCATTGCATGTGTAAGAGGGATTTTATCTGTTTGGGATGGTCACCAATTGCAGTGTGTATGGGCTTGCCAACCATACCTTTTTCTAAAATTGCTGTGATTTCCATAAGGAAAAAGTAGGACCATGTCATGAAATTCCCAGCTGGCTCTAACACCTTGCATGGATTTTAACCACCTTTCACATGATAGGCTTTGCAAGCAGTATTGTGAAACAGTGAGTTAGTTAACCACAAATTAATTCAATGTTCAGGCTGACAGAGCCAGTATTAGGGGAACACTGCTTGAACTGTTTCTGCCTTTCAAAACCCAACAGGAGAGGGCAGCATGTCCTGTGGGATAAGCACACCAGGGCTGCGACAGCCCAGGTGGGCAAGCAAAAATTGTCTTACATCCTCATCTTCCACTTTAGTGGAGTCATTCCCATGATGAAAAGATGTCACAGAATGAGAAGTGGTAGTCTTATCCATCTGATTTGCATGAGAGGATTCTCCTGCAGTTACTCCATACAGTAAAGCCCGTGATTTATAAGCCAAGAACAACTTTGTTTTTTTGCATATAAGCTTTTCGGGGTGGGTAAGAATTCTAAGAATAGAACAGAATAGACTGTTTTGGTTGGAAGGGACCTGCAGTGATCATCCAGACCAACTGCCTGACCAACGCAGGGCTGACCAACTTAAAGCATGTTATTTAGGGCATTATCCAAATGCTTCTTAAACACTGGAGCATCAACGGCTTCTCTAGGAAGACTGTTCCAGTGTTTGACCACCATCTCAGTGAACAAATGCTTCCTAAGGTCCAGTCTAAACCTTCCATGGCTGAGCTTTGAATTATTCCCACACAAGCTAGCACTGGATACCGGGGTGAAGAGATCAGCACGTTCCTCTCCACTTCCCCTCCTCATGAGTCTGTAGAGAGCATCCAATATCTATAAGTAAAGCCAGTAAATTAAAATCAGTCAAAGGCTGGTTGCTAAAGCCTGTTTTTCAGGTGACTTATTCTAGAAAGAACAAGAGAAGCTGAGAGTTTTCCCATATTCTTGAAACTTCTGCAGCACCCATACATGCAATTTTAAAGAAGTTTATAACAGGAAAAATTAAAATAATTTGTGATTTTGCCTGTCAAATACCCCAAATGTTAGTTATCCCACAAAGTACAGGGAGTGAACTGATCCTGCATCCTCTTGCCTGACAAGACCTTAATTATTTCAGGATGAACTGGGATTTGTATTAATTTGAGCTGGTTTGTAATGATTTCTCTATAGGTCCTGAATAGAAATGGCAGGAAGGCATGAAGATATGTCCTCAGAGCCATACAAAGGTAGTCCCAAGAGGAGAATAAACTCTTTGTTGACAGAAAATTAGAGCAATGGACAAAAAAGTTTTGATAGCAGGAGAAGATTCTGGGCAGGAACTTGACACATCTGCAGAGCAGACTGGAGGTACTGTCCTTGCAATCTATCCTGTCAACATATCATCACCTTCGTCAGTGCTAAAATTCAGGTCAAACTCCATCAAGAGAAAGTAAAAGAGATTGCACTGTAGCAATTCATTAGTTCTAATTACAAAACCTGAGGAAAATGTCACTTCCAAATTTAGACAAAACATCAAAATTTCAACCTCTGCCAGGGACAGTCGTGTTAGGCTGGCCAGATGGCAAAATGGCAAAACAAGCAAACAGTCCGCTGAGGCCCTGCAAAGTCTTGTGAGAGCACAAGATATCCATGTACAGACTAGAGAAGGAAAAACATCACCTGCAGGCACATGAAGGAGACATTCTTCCACTTGCTGAGGAGGTACAAGTCCCTCTTGCCTCGCAGAGCCCTCACACCTCCCAGGCTCCTTCCCTCCACTTAGAGAGCATTGCAACTTTGCCTGTCCTATCCTTGGGGATCCTGAGAAAATTAATGAAGTGCACAATATTTCTAGTTTCTCAGCATTTTGTTTTGTTTAATGGGCTCCAGTGGGAACTCCTATTAATCTACTCTGGAGGGAAGAGGGGTTTTTTTGTTGTTGCTGCTGTTGTTGTTTGCCCCCTTTCGCCTGAGGCAGGTCATGAATTATGTGCCTGATGTTCTTTTTCACTCCTGGACTTCCCTGTGATGTCCCAAGGGGACCCATTAAGAGCTTCCTTGCTGCATCCTTCCAGAGAAAGGCCAAATGCTGCAGTGGCAGAAGCAGGGGTAGAAAGAGGCTCTTGTGACTCAAGGATCTTCAGAGGGGAGCAGCAAGTCACTGTTAGGGTTTGGCTGGGCCCACGGGAGTCTGCTGGGAAATTGAGTTGCATACCAAAGTAAATTGTACAATTATAGGGCAAATGCATGGTTTGGGTGGTTTTCCTCCTGAAGTTGTTTCTTGAATCATGTTATTTCCACTCATGTAGTGGCAACAGAACTCAAGAATTCAGAGAAATGGGCACTTCTGACCTGCAGCTGACTGTGGATCCTTCTTTGGTCCAGCCCGTGAACTGCACACTCTTGAGCCAAAGTTTAGATCCAGCTGCTAAAGCTGTCTATGCCTTTGAGGCAGAAAATCCCTTGTTTAGTTCCTCTGGGTGACATCTAACATAGCCACTTTCATGCACTTCAAATAAATTTCCTGCAAGAAGCCATCTCATGTTTTTATAACCACAGACATTTCAAACATATATCTGTATTTTCTGATGTGCCACTGGCACAGACTATGAAACTTGTTTGGGCTACATATAGCTGGACTTTTTCCCCTTGCAGTTTGTCATAGGAAAGGAACACTTCTGTAGCTTTGTGCCAACCTGGCCTCTCTTCAAGTGCGCTGTCTGCTTTTTATCCATAAAATCACGTACCGGAAAGTCTGTCTAAAGAACGATATTAGCTGAGGCTGCAGAGTCAAGTGCTGAAAAGCTAAGGCGATGCCAGACTTGAGATTGCTTCTGCTCATACATTAACAGGCACATGCATCAGGACGTACTAAAAGCTTTTATAGATAGCCAGACTCCGGCAGAAGGTGGAATGATCCGTCTCACAGGCAGGACTGATGAATTACCTGAAAAGTGACTCATTTTCATGAGCTGCTTCTTCCTCAGCTGTGGCCCCCAACCCCCTTCCCTGTGCTCATTTTGATCCATTGTCTGTATCCTCTGCAAGTCCCAGTGGGTGCTAAAACCACCGTGGCTGTGACACACGCTATGGTACTTCTCCACAGATGGAGAAAGAGGAGGAAGAGGAGGAAGAGGAGGAAGCAGGCGAGGATTGACTGGTACAGACAACTTCTGAGGGGGATGAAAGGGCATTTTTTCAGCCAAGAAAGCAAAAGACAAGAGCTGCTTGATAGATCACGCCTCCCTGTGGTTTGTTCCTGACTCATTCAGCCTCCTTTGGCGATGAGATGTTAGTCACTGGTGAGACACCGAAAAGGACTACAAGAGTAGTGTTATTTTATGATCCAGTAAGTATTTCCACAGCCTATTCTGAGGAAAAAGTGAAAATTTACCCCCCACCCTGTGCCCCATCAACATAGCACAGAGGAGCTGGGCTCTGCATGGCCAAAACAAGGCACTGAGGAGACTCCTGCACAGCCAAAGAGAAATCTGGTCACAGACTGGTGAGGGTTGTTTGGGGCAGCTGGTGCAGGGTCTGTCTCTCCCCCCACCCCTGCCTACAATAGTGGTAATGTAACAGGACAGTTCATTTCCTTTCTGGCTGAACACTGAAGCTTATTTGCAGTTTAGGTTGCCAAAAATAAAACCAATTGTCTGAAATATTCCATTTAGTTGTCTTATTATGGGAGTAAGCTTTGAAAAATGAAGATATTTTCAGATTGTCAGTGCTCTTTTTATGGAATCCATGAAAATGGAATTTTTAAAAATGAAAAATCTTCTCTGTCCTCTTTATTTATTTAGGGGGAAAAAAAGAAAAAAAGAAGTCCCTGAGATTTCCTTTTAGCTTTAGATACAGCCCTTCTCTCTGCTGGACACTGACAGCAGATTGAAGCAGATGTTGCTCTATCCGCGACAAGCAAGTTGTCATTTCCAGCTTTCCTTCATGGCCAGGAGGGCTAAAAGCATTTCTTAATAAGGAAAACACAAATGTTGTTGACATCAAAGTAGAGCTGGAGCCCCAGGCACGTGCCTGTGCATTAATCTGTCCTGGGCATCATGTAGATTTGTTTCTCTGGATCTGCAAAGGCAGGTACAGACTTTGCTTTACCCACTGGATCTGCCCTGCAGATTGCATACTAGTTGCCATCCATCCCTGTACGAGAGACGTGCCTAGGTGAGTACACAAGGCAGTCACTGCCAGCTTTGGTAGGGGTTTTTTTTGGTAAATACTCTCTAAATATTTTTTACATGATAGCACACTGGTGGTAGGGGTGAGATGAGGTTAGGAATCAGCTTATTATTACCTATCACTTTCAATTTTAAATAATAAGTTTCTATTACTCCCTTGATGAACTATGAAGAAAATGGAGTTTTCATTATACAAAGTCACATTATTTTTTCATTTCCAAATCTTTTACATTTACTTCAGTGCTCAGTTAACAACACATGTAATGTCGCTTGACTAACAGTGACATGGGAAGTATCTCTAGATCCCACTTCATGTTCTGGCAATGGTTATTTAGAAATTGTGCTATATAAACCAAAGTCTAGTGCCAAGTAATTTGAATGCTGCATTCAAGCATCCTCCTCCTTATACCTGAAGACCTCCAGTTTCACTTAAACATCTTTAAAAAGTTATGTGCCCACTTTGACTGCTATAAAAGTCAAATAAAAAGCTCCTTTGATTGAAATGCTGGATGGATCAAGCTTGCAGCATGTCTGTGTTTTTTCATTATTACAGAAGCATTACAATTACCAAATGCATCTGAAATATTAATTTTCTGAGAGTATTCTGAGAAGAGTTCTGAAGATGCACATTTTGGACTTGGGGCTTATAGCTCATAATAGAAATATCACATTTCAATAAAAATCCACCTCAGGCATAACAAACTAAATCACTAAATATTCAGTTGGCACCACCTTAATACATCACAGCTACACAGTAGTAAAATAATTACACACACACACATAAACAGAGTCATACAGAGCCAAAGACTTTTTTCTCCTGGTAATGCAAGGTAATAGCGATACAGATGGTGTAACACAGTTCACAAAAAGGAGTGAGACAGCTGGCACTGAATGTATTTGAAATAGTGTGGACAACGTGCAGGGAGGATGCAGCAGAAGAAAGGGTGAGGTGAGGGACCCTGTCAATGCAGACATGTTGAAGCTAATGTCCAGCAGAACTGAAGTCCCACTTGAGACCCTGCAGCACCACGCTGATGTTCTTTTTGGATGTTAATATAACATAGTGGTTCGTGTGGAGCATCCACAGGTGACTGCACAGTTAATATGTGCATTATCCTACAGATAATGGACACACAGAACATCAAGGAGAGCTGCAGCATAATCTTTTTGTCACCTACTTTATCCTCAAAAAGGAAAGTCTCTGCCTTCCACAAAAATCTTATTACTAAGAACTTTTTGCTGTCTGTAACTGAGCTAATCAAATCCAGAACAATCCACAGAGAATGCAGGGGTCCTTAGTGTGTGGACTCTGAAAGACTCCACTTTTTTTTAACAACAAAGATTAATCCAACTTGCACATCTCTTCTATTTGCAGCTGTAGCAGGGAGAAAGACGGGAAAACAACATCTTAAACCTAGAGCACAAGCTGGTTGCTTAACCTGGCTCGTGTCTGCCCAATTTGCAGTAGCTTTTTGGTGCTAATGGTCAGCTTCTTCTCCCCCTATTGTCTCCACAGTAAGTTGCTGATAAGTCTTCCTGGTGGCGTTTTAGAAGACCAAGTACAGCAGGAGTGTTTTAAAGACACAGAGAAAAAGAGAGAATTTGCACAGGCTTGAGTCTCTCTTGAGGAAGCTGTGATAAATGCAGCTTGAGAGTATTTTTATTTGCGTTCTGATTGATAAAGAGAATGATAAGAAAGAATTTTTTTTAACAAGCCAGGCTGGATGGCTGAGCAACCTGGTGTAGTAGGTGTCCTTGCCTATGGCAGGGGGATTGGAGTTAGAAGACCTTCGAGGTCCCTTTGATCCTTAAAGTCCCTTTCAACCCAAACCATTCTACGATTCCATGGTATGCTTAGCCACCTTATGCATGACAAAACACAACTAACAAATGATCTATGTACTTTTTATGATCCATGAAGTCAAGTTTCCTGCCTTGGATGATGGCTGAGTATCTGTGGACCACACACAGCTCAAGTACTGGATTTCAAGGGCACGAAAGACCTTTATACATGGAGGAAATAAGATTAGTGCCCTTCTGCATTCCTAAAATAAACTTAGTTCACAGCTGAGAAAAGCACTAGGTTTTGGATCACTACTGAATTGCAGTGGGAGCATTTGGAAGAGCACAGACAAAAGGAGTCTACAATTATAACTGTGCAATGCACATGATTCAGGTGTTGGCTGGCCTGGAATATTGATCAGGTGAGGGTTTTGCTTTTTGGCTTAGAATTGCAACTGTTACAAAGCTTTCCAATTGAGGTTGATTTAATGCCTCATTTGGCACCTGAATTTTCCCCTGGGCCAAATAGTACACGTGGTAGGTCAAAAGAAAAGGAAATGGCTCTGTATCTTCCCAGGCACTCGTGCACATCATGGCTGCATTCAACCTTGCAGTGGGTCCTTTCCATGCAGCCCAGGCATGTGTCTTTCAGATCATGCAAACATGAGTACAGGTGGAAGCTGTTTGCTTGGAAACATGCTTCAATCTGATGGAATTTTCTGCTATTGTGGATATTGTAGTCATATTATTCACTGACTTTGTGTTCTGTTCTTGTCCAATGCTCCAAAATGTAGCTTCCAGCTGGGCTTCTCAAGGCACTAGACTGAATTTGCAGATCACTGTCTTTTAACACCTAAGAACCTCTTTGTGCTAGCTGCTGGAAAAGCACAGAACAAGGAAACACTTCTCTGTGTAAGATGAGAAGTGTCCAATTAATGCAGTGATGTTATGGGGAAAAAAAAAGTTACAAAAATTGTGTTATGTCTTCACACTGCCCTCTGTGGAATTGGGCTGTACTGAAACGAGTTAACCACAGCTGTACTTTAAATATTTGTATCTGAACTTTTTTCTAGGTGCATAGGGCATGTTAGCACGAGGCAATTCAGAGATCTACGGAGTACTTTCAAACATGCTGGTTTCTCCAGGCAGAATTGTTCTGAACTTTGCTGTACCACAATGCTGCTTCTACTGTGGAATTCTCTTTTAACATAGACTCCCGAACAAGTGACTTAGTCCTGTGACTTAATCCTCTCAGCTGTGAGCCTGAGAAGGGAGTTATTTTCTACAGTACTGGTTTTTGTTTTAACACACAGTGCTGCCCAGAGTGAGGGAGATGAACCCCCCATTCTCAGTGCCCTCTCTCTGAGCAAGTGAAGAATTAACTAGAAAGCTACTTCTTTCTCAGTGTTTCTGACTCTACACTGTACAGACATAGCTAGTCTGCCATCAGTTAGCAGCATGCTAACAAAAGCACTGAGCTCTGAGTTGCAGCAGGTAAGTTCCCAGATGAAATGTGTTACCCCGGCAGGGTCCTTGGCTACCTGTTCATCAGCTACACCTTTCCAAGGCCTTCAATTAATGTTTTATCTTTCACCTTCCCCTGAAAAAGGTGTAAACAGAATAGTAAACAGGATTCTTAGGGTTTTTTTCTCCCCGGAAAAGAATTCTTCTCCCACTGTTGCTGGGACTCACATAATTTCTGGAGGGCTGTGACAGTGCCGTGGCTTGGGAAGGACTACGGCAGCGAGTGCGGCACGGAATGATCGACGGTCTTAGCAGGGATCTGGGACCGTGCCGGCCGGCCGCCGCCAGATGGAGCCCTGGGCACGGCCGGCCCGGAGGTTCCCCGGGGGGTTGGGTCACGCTGGCTGCGCCGGACAAGGGCTCCGGGCGGGCGGCGAGTGCCAAGGACTGCGCCCGCGGGAGGGCGGGACGAGCTTCTCCTCTGAGACGGAGTGGGAAGGAAACTGTAACTACGGGCGTTGCCTCCCACCATGGGATGGTACTAGGAGGCATGGCTTTGGGAAAGGGGGTTTTAGTATAGGAAGGAGTTATGGGTGGGCATGAGTCTGTACAAAGGAGCTGGGGAAAGTCACATGGCCTAGGTCTATCCTGAGATATTGGGTAGTTTGGAGACTCAGTTGGTTGACATTAGAAGGTGGGGGCAGATTCCCGGAGGAGGAATATTGTTGGTGTGGTTCCACAGCCACAGCATGCTTCTAAATATTCTCCTTGAAAAAGAGGTGAATAGTGAATTGGCATATCCAGCTGCTGAGATCTCATTATTTACAACAGTCAAAACTGTTTGTGAAGGCTTAAAGAAGGAGCTCAAGAAACGGAGTGATTGGGTGATAAAATGGCAGATGAAATTTAGTGTCAATAAATGCAAAGTAATGCACATGGAGGAAAACAACCTTAACTATAGATTCACAGTGATGGACTCTAAATGAGCTATTACTACTCAGGAAACAGATTTTGTAATCATTACATATAATTCTTCAGAAACTATCAGCTCAAAGCTAGCAGTGGTCAAAAAGACAAATAGGGTATTACAAATTATTAGGAAAGAAATAGATAATATGATAAAAACATGCTTTTTGTTACCATGCAAACCAATGCAGTGCTCACATCTTAAATGCCAGGAGGGAGGGAACAATTTATTAGACACTTGGTTTACAAAAAACACCATATGTTTTCAAGAGATGACACTGTGGAACTCATTGTCACAGGAAATTTTGAAAGCTCAAGTGAAATTAAATTAAAACAACAATTAATTTAATGTGTTGGCATTAGGTCAAAAAAAGTTTGCATTGAGTGATGTAGACAGACTTACAGGCTCAGGTAATAACATACTTTCTAGCTGCTGGAAAGGAATGGGGAGAATCACTATCCCAGCCATGCTTCTGCTTTTTTTTTTTTTTAATCTGTTGGACTGCACAGACCTTTGCTTTTAACCATCAAGGCCATACTTATATCATTATCCTGAAGATAAAGAAATATTTTGGTCCTGATGAAAATCAATGGCAGAATTCATTGATTTTGAGAACAGGAAAAGCAGTTCTCCCTCTAGCTGGGTCATGTCTCACTGTGCGAGGTGTTCATTGATTGAAGCAAGACTGCTGGCACAGCATGAGCAGCTTATAACAGGTATCTTTGAGCTACCCAGAAAGTAGAGGTGACTAGGAGTGGGATTCATTTCAACTAACTTTAGCTGGTGTTGAGAACTGGGTGCTGGTTCTTTAGGCAGCTGAGGTACCTCTTCCTATCACTGTGTGTCCATCATATGAGTTTGACAGGGGAAACAATGACAAAATACATGTTCCAGAAAAAAACACCTAAGGCATCAAGAGCACAAGTCACCTTGCTTGCTCTTTAGCATCTGAAATAGGAGATTAAATTGGTGTTTGGACACCTTGGGGTAAAGACATGAAATGAGAACTTAATTTCCCTGAGGAAAATAAAAGGGATACTGTTTGCCATATGTTATGTACTTTGGTACATAACAGAGCAGAAGATCTGGGCAGGTGTCTTAGGGATAGAATGAGTAAGAAAACCCCAGGAACGTTATTTGCATTAGAAACAGAAATATTTCTGTTTGGTGCCTCATTATGGAGTAGGGATCCCACTTTGGGTCATTAGTGAACTGCTGCAGAGCTGTAACTGCTTCCTCCCAGCAGGGTTTCAGCCCTGTTTTTTGGAGAAAGACCTTCTGCCGGTGAGGAAGCAGAAGATCTGGGTCTCACTACTGGGGTAAGCATGTTTTAAATTAGTAGCAGGCAAACCCAAAGGAGTATATTGCAAAAGGCAATACCAATGAAAGAATCCTTTAAGTTGTATGTTCTAGGAAGGCAGGAAGAAGAGGACTAGGTTTGGTGGAATCTTTTGCAGGGATATAGATTATCTCTCCCTTTTTTTTAATTGCTTATGTAGCAGATGATGTCCAGTTCTTCCCCTTCACTGAGGTTTTTTTTTTTTCAATGGAAAAGCTTAATGAATCGAAGACTTGAGTAGTAATGAAAGCCTAGTATTTTCCATAAATAAGTTTAAAAACGGAAGACACCATTTCAAAATCCAGAAAAATTTCATGGCTTAGGAACACGCCTCTCATTCTTTCCAGATCTCAAGCCTTATATACCTTGTTTTTAAAATGGTCAATCACTGAAATTTTTCCATAGATAAGAAATAGGTGTATACACTTAATGTATATGTATATGTACTTTGTTATTCTCTACTAAATAAGGAGAATAATAAAGAGCTAATCATCTCTTCAGAAGTGGGTATGTAGGACCTGCCAGTCAGCTGATTTCTTTGGTATATACAATTAATTCATATTAATTATTGTGTATTGCAGTGGTACTTAGCAGCTGCCACTGAAACTGAAGGTGCCCTGTGCTGTACCTGTAAAAACACTGGGAGAATCCCTGCCTTGAAGCCATCAGTGCTTAACTGAATGAGAGGCCATGGAAAGGAAGAGGAGATGTCCCTCTGTTTAATTTCACTTAACAATCCTCATAGTTTCTAAAGGAGCATTTACTCAAAGCAGTGCTTGCTCAGAGAGCTCCGATCAAGTTAGTGCCTCAGAACACCCCAGGGCACAGCTGTGCAGAGACCCTAGAACGAGGCCTGGATCTAAAAAAGCCTCACTGGTGGGGTACTCGGCCACCAGATTGGTGTGGGAGAGCAGACAGGCTGATGTGACTTCTACCTCTTCATCTACAGCAAGTCTGTGGAGCACTGGCAGAAGAGCCATCACTCATTTTGCCTTCGGTGACAAACACACCTCAAGTGGCATAGCTGAGGCATACAGATGGGCAGCACTAGAATAAATTGCAGACCTGCCTAAATGTTCTAAATGAAGAGCTCCCAGTCCAGCAAACCTTATTCACAGGTATGGTCACATCTAATTTCATGCCATTTACTGTGAATGGCACTTTGTCTCTGGGAAGAAATCATAGGTTTTTGCAGTGTATGTTGGTTTTGACAACACCTACTGTTTTAGTACAGTTTCTGGATACTGCCTTGTATCTGTGTTAAAAAAGAAAAAGACTTGCCATTAGTGCTTAGTGTTATTTCAATGTGATGGTAAAGTTTGCATTAAAAATGCATAGCTAGGTTAGATATTTAACATTCATTTGGCGTTCTGGCACAGACTGAGGGCATGAACTGTAGCCAAGAATATATGGATTCTTAAAACTGTTTCCTGTGCTAAATTTCAGCATCAGCCTGTCCATAAGTAATGAGGAGAAGGATGCTATAAAATAATGGTATTGTTAAAATACTGTCGCCTCTCCCTCCCCCACATATTTTAAAGAAATATATTGCAAAAAATTCATAATGCACCTGGCCGTCTTTCTCATGTCTTTCTTTCTTCCTCATCCTGATAGAATCAGTGCTCTATATTACTCCTTAGATTCAAGAGATTATGGCAATCTTCTGTGTTTTTTCATTAGCTTAGCTGATTTCGTGCAAAAGCTGTTTAAGATTCATGAGTGATTTTGCCTCTGCAAAGAATAGGAATGCAGCTGAAGGAAAAAAAAACCAAAAGTTTCCGATAGACTATTGGATGAGATACTGATGAGAAATATGCACACAGTTAGCTTGAAATAAAATGCAACAATTTCTTCTTTAAGACTGACCCACAAATGAGGTGCAGCTAGCTTACTGCATCCAAACCCTTGCATCCTCCCTCCCATACAGACTGATGTTGCACAGGCACACTCCTGCTTTACTGGGTCCCTGCAGAGCCATTAGATCCTGATAATTATCACAGAATTTTCTCAATCTGGAAACCTTGCAGTCTGTGGTTTCACTGGCCAGCACCCATTCCTTTAGGCCAAAGTTTCTTATTTCCTCATCCCAGAAGACTTGCAGACAGGGCAAATCAGATTCTACCGGCCACTGATCCTGAGAAACTGGAGGGAGATGAATCCTCTCTCTGCTCACAGATGTCATCATGCCTGGGGTTGCTGCATGGGTGCCTGAACAGCCTGCCAGACTCTGGCAAATGGTGAACTTGGGTTTAGAAAATTCCCATGCTCCACATCTTTCTGTAGTTCCCACTTCCCACCTCCCAGTCGATGCAGGGATCCTTTTAACAGTGTCATTTTAGATTGATTGTTGCAGACAGTATTCCTGCTTCAATGGGCTTATCATGCTCAGAGGTGCCACTTACAGCAGTCCAATGTCGTGCACTTCAGTACAATGGCTGTGTGCCTCCTGATCCTTCAGACAGTTAAAGAGTAAATGATGTAAATGATTAGCATCCCCTGGATTTGCTCAGGAGACCACCACCACCCCAGGTGGTGGGTAATGTCAGCTGTTCCACACTGGGAATTGTTTGCCAAAACTGTTTGCAAATAACACCTGTCTCCCTTTCCTTCTGGTTTTCCCATATTTTTTTCTGCAAGGTACTTGGATCAGGATTGGCATTGAACACAAGACAGTCTGAAAAATTACCTTCAGGCTTATGTTTAGGCCCACGTGCTTCATTGCTTTCTTGGATCAGGGCCTCAGCATCCTGCAGTCACCAAGTGAACAACCCTAATGTGAAGCCGGTGCCAACTCTGAGTGCCTAAGCAACAGAACTGGCACATTGTACTGATCTTCTCTTCTTCATTAAGGAAGATGATTCAAATATTATTTCTTGAAAAGCATCCAGTCTGTGAAAAGATTCAGACACTGTTAATCAAGTTACCATGGATTTCTTTTGAGACATTCAAGCTATTAAGAGCAGGAATGTTTTGTCTGAAGTTATATACAGAAACCTGGTGATAGAAATAATCATTTGCTAGCTGTTACCTTTCATCTTTTGTACATGAGTAGAAGGTTACCATGTTCCTAATTGCAGTGATTTAGATTAATTTATCCTAACAAATCAAGCCATTCAGAGTGTGAATATTTTCTGGAAAGGGAAGAGCAAAAAAGACTTCAAACAGTGTGTCCAGAATAAAAGGTTGTGAAGATTGGCAGACATGAGTCATAAAGGAGGGATACTGTAGGTGTCCTTCATACCACTGCTTAATGTTTTTTTCTTCTTGTACAAAGGAAGTTGGTAACATTTGTACACAGACAGCAGAACATCTTTATTTGAGGATATAATTTATTGGAGCTTCTTAAAGAACTACTTACTATTTCATATAATGAGGACAAAAGCCTTTGAGGTACCCTGGAATGTGCAGGTACTATGGACCACAAGAAGATAATTTCTACTCTCTAATCGCTGTTTGGAAAGTTTCCAAAATGAACTCTGGAACACAACTGGAACCATGGAAATAATTTTGTTCACTGCCAATTGCAAAACAAAACAAACAAGGGACTGATCTAAGAAAATGTACATGGCCTTTTGTTCTCATTTGCAGAAAGGTCTTTAAACAAATTTTAGTAGTGTAGAGTTGAGTGGAATGTGACCACAATCTAAGAAAGTAGGGAAAAGGAGCAGCCACTCCCCGACCTGTGGCTAAGAGACTGCATGGCAGCCAGTATGTGCTGTAATCAGACTTACAGCCTCATCAACCCTTCTCCCTGTAACTCTGTCCCTGTCGTAACAGCAAGGAAAAATTGTGCAAAAATAGTATTTGCTTTCACCTTAATGTCCCATGCAATTGTAAAGGTAGGGGAACTTAGAATCAGCATATCTATACATAAAAAGGCTGCTTGTTATTATAACCCTTCAGGGTTATGAGATGTAACTGCAGAATCTCTCTCTGAAGTTGTCTGAGGTTTCAGGTTGTTTAAATCCTTCCTCAGGTTATGAGGTAAGTTAACACAAATATCACCTCTTTAATTTAATCTGGAGGACACTAAAACTGAGAGAAACCCAGATTTCACTCACCTCTCTGAATGGAGCAAGCTCTAGGGCAGAATATTGTCACTTTCTAACAGCCTCTATTACAACTGCATAATTAAATGGGGCAGGACAGGAGGCGACTGAAAATGTAAGAACAGCTCCTTGGTGGATGCTCCCTGCCCTTCTGTGTACTGGAGGAGAATCTGAAAGTTCCCTGCTATTCCTTGGGAATCAGACAGCTGCAGAGGACTAGCTGAGGAGAGACAGAGGTGTGACATTCCTGTGCCTTACAAAGGAGACCTCGAGATTCATTATTTAAGCTCTTGTGTTCCCTGAGGGACTCAGGGAGGATTATGACCTGTCCTCACTGAGAGCAAGGTGACTTTAGTTAATATTCTCTTGATTTGGTTTCTCACTGACTGCACTTTCTCACACACCCCAGCTCTTCAGCTGGGTCCGCTGCTTGGGATGGGGATTCCCAACTTCTCTGCAGTTGAATTTCGCTTTATGAGAAAGTTGCTGGGATGCCCCATGCATCACTGGACACAGCTCCCCAGAGGCAGGGATATGGAGACTGGGCTGTCTCTTGCGTGGTTGCTACTTTTTTGTCTTGCCACCATTTTGACACATTAATATTATTAGCAAACACTGCATGACAGCATTTTCAAACAGCTGGATTTGGGCAAAGGGGAGAGGTGATAAAGCCATTCTGAACCACCTCCTGTATGAGAAAGGCTGCAAGATTTACTCTTTAGAGCCACTGACCAAAGGAGAACATATGTTGTAGGTGCTAATGCTGCTTCTCCAAATACAGTACAGTGTTTTTGGGACCAGTCAAGCTTTTTGAGTTATGTGTTTCATCCAGGTATTCCTGTCACATTTTGGACTGGGATTTCCTGGATGGGAACACACTAGATATGGGGAGCTAGACACTCTTTGGTTGCATCACAGCTGCTAAGGGTGTGTCTTGGAGGCAGAAAATCCATGGTTTTCTGGGTTGATTATGCTAAGTGATGATACTTGACAAGAAATATTTGTCTGAATCCCTAAAAAATACCAAACCCCAAGATTTTCAAAGGTGGCTAGTACTTCAGCATGTACAGACAGAGGAACAAAGAATGTGACCTGAGTACTCTGGATGGATGGCAGCCATACATGAACAGAGTATTTCCATTCATTGCAGATGAGACATCCCAGAATAGGGGAGAAGCTGGAAAATCAGATATACAGGATGGCACAAGATCTATTGGTCCAGTATACGTCCAGCCTATGGGAGTGACCCAGTGCAATTAATGCCATGGGACTTTCTCTTACCCATTGTGAAAAAATGGTTTATTAGATCTGAATTGCTACTTGACCTTTGTTCTGCACCTGAGCTTACTAGTTCTCTTCATCAGCTTCCAGGTGGCTGCTGCATGACCATTTATCCTTGCCTTGCTGCCCAAAGTTTGTGCCTCAGGGCTACAATCACTACTGCCACCTCCTATTTAAACCACTTAAACTGAGCCAAATGAATTTGCTTGGCACAAACTAAGGGATGCTGACACAAACTGCTGTGTGGGCTGGTTCAAAAGGGTGCTTAACACTAGAGGAGGGAAGGGGTGGGAGGCGGACAGAGAACACCACAGATGAGCAGCTGCAGTGGTAACACCCAGCAGCACAGCTGGATCTGAAGGAGGATGTTTGTCCACAGCCCCTGAAAGCAATTAGACTGGAGCCTCGGGGGGTCTGGCACATCTGAGAACAAGTGCTACTTATTTTGTTAACTAAATAGGGATTTGGATATCTGTCCTTATTTCCAGATTGCAGTATTCATGAGCTTCTGTGTGCTGTGTGAGCATTGAAGATCTGGATGCTTTAATTACTGGTAGCAGCTCCTTCATTAAATGCTGTATCTCACTTGAGAAGACAATGATACTGATTTCTAAGGTGCATTAGGGAGAAGAATAGTTCTGCTTCTGTTTTCTTCCTTCAAAATCAGACTGTCTAAACTCAAAATGACACAAAAATTCTGAAGAATTCAGCTTCGGAACCAGTTGTTTTTTTTTTTTTTCCTGATTTCTGCAGTATCCTTGCTTCCTGAGGTACCCTATGACTGCTGTATTCAAGAAACCTGTCCTCTCATTGCCTCCAATGGCTGTGACCATTTCTGTCACGCCCAGCAAAAGGTCAAGGGGACAATGCTATACATCCTTGGGCAATGTTATCTACATTTATAACATTCTAGGCCATCGTCATTGTTTCTAACGCGGCTGTAGTAAATTATTTAATTGTGTGGCACCTCTTTGCTCCTCACAGCAAGCACAAAACGCTTACTAGCTTCAACTGGAGTTAAGGGCACATAACGATGCAAGAAATGAATATAACCTTTTAATTACAATAAGGTTATTAGTGGCAGGAGTCAATTATGATTAGCAGTAAAATGAAGAATTTTTTCTAAATCATAAATGTTACTTTATAATTTCCATCCCTCCTTATCCTTTTTCTTTGTGCGCACCTGCAAAATTATATTTTGTCCTAATTCAGGCACCTTTCGTGCAATTGTTCCAAAAGCTGTTACTCATTACTACCCAAAAGATTAAGAACAACAAATGCATAAAAATCACTCAATAATATTTGTCTGAATTGACTTTCTGCTTCTTTGCCCTAGGGTGAGATCTGACTTGAATGTCACTTTGCATCCTTGCAAACTCTGCCACATCCTGAAGTACTCGTATGCCCAAATGGCAACAGAAGCATGGTTCTATCAACTTAGCCACTCCACAGCAGTACAAAAGAAGAAGGAAGGAAGAAAAAGCTACTGGAAGCTGTACTGCCCCTGCTGCTATCACAGTGTGACGTCTTTTCATTTGGGTGTGAACTTCTGCTCTCAAAAGGCATTTTCCCTGCATTCTGTCACCTGGCGGTGATTCTGAGAGACCAGGGTTTTCATAACAAAAACGAGGGGTGCAGTGCTTGTACAGGCAGGGTCTGGCGTCCCCAGTGGCTGTGGAAGCTTTGGGGCGGCACTGGAGGAAATGTGCAATGGTTGTGAAGTGAGGGTGGAGCTGGTACTGTCTGTGGCTGTCAGAGGCAGGACAGTGGACCAAGCAGAACTGCATCTCTTCTGTGTCACCTCCTGCATTTCACACATACCTGCATGAAATTGAAATTCAGGCCAGTGCATGTGCAAATCTCCAAGAATAACATCCTTTTCGACATTAAAGAATACATTTATTCAGAAGATCGGAGAATCAAAAAACAAAAGAGAAAATCTCTGGCAGTTCAGGTGGAGTTATATATCTCAACAAAGCAGGCAGCGTTTCTCTCCTGACATACAAACCAAATGGCAAGCTGTGTTTCTCAGGAGCAGATTTAGAATTGCATTCTCTGGTACTGTGTGCTGACTGGTTATCAGAAAGGTCTGTTAAGCTTGTAGACATTTCTGTTGGTTTTCCATTGCTGCTTTGTTCCTGGTTAAAAAATAATATCTGGCAGAAGCCAGAGTTTATGTGAGGTTTTTGAAAGTGCCCATTCCATGTTTCAAGGCCCAACCCTTCCTGTGGAGCAGATCTGCTGCCACAAGGAATCATACTGTATCTTCCATTAAAAATTAAAAAAGAAATCCTACCAAATGCTACATGGTTCTCTTGTATAGGGTAGGAAAAACCATGAGAAAAATCCTTTACAATGATTACATTAAAATCCTTACAAGGTTAGAGCAGAATGACCTCACTGTAAAACCAGAGAAGTCAATGCCTTATTGCAACACCTGCAAACACTAGTACTTTTAAGCTTCTTGTGCTTCAAAAGTGAATAGAAAAAAAAAATCTTGAATTTTCTTTCAAGTTCCTTCATATTTTGTCACTTTTATTTCTCCACTTTTTTCATCCTAGGAGTCTTAAAAGCCTAGATTAAAGGTACTAGATGCAAAATGATGTGTTATTTCTATATTTAGAAAGACATAGTACCAGGTATTAAAGTAAGGGACACTATTTCTATATTTAAGAGGGAAAACTGTTATTTATTAAAAAGATGTGTTTTTCAATAGCTGTAGTTTGTGAAGTATCCACCTTCTAGACTAAAATTTGCCATACTTGGTGAATAGTTTTGAAAAGTTATATATAAAGTATTCAGAGTATTTTTATGTGAGAATGAAAAGCAGAATGCATTTCTCCCATTGTATCTTGTAGTCACAACAACTCTTTTAACAACTCTTAGGAGCAAAATGGCTGAAAGTTGAAAACTGTGATTTGCCATGCAAACAGCTGTGCTTTTGCTCAGTGCCCAGCCTTATAGTGAAGGAAATTGATTTTTCTTTAGCAGAGATATAAAGGCTTGAAAATCATATACCAACTATGCACTGTAAAGGCTTTTTGGTTTTTTCCCTGCTAATTTTGCATTACAACCCCAACCTCAGAAAGACCTACAGAAATACTTAACTTTACATTCCTTGAGCAGTTCCAGCAGAATGACCACAATGTGTACAGCCTGTGTGGGGACCAGATCTTTATAAAATAGGTTTACATGCCTCTACTTTTTATTACTGAGATACCCTGTAACCAGTCTCAGTGCATAATGACCTGGCTACATTTCAAATGCTTCAACAACTTAAAACATGTTGAAAGGATGCAGAGTCCCAGTAAAAGAAGGGCTCTTCTCAGGGTATACACATCTCCCTCCTGCTGCTATACTGATCTATAGGGAGCATACACAGGGCAGGGAAGAAAAATATTCCTGAATTTTATTCTGATTTTTCTTCTGTGATTGAACTTCATAGCTTACTATAATTTATGACCTCTCTTTCCTGCACTCTAAACAGGGTGCAATCTAAAATGTGGGAACTGGAAATCTCTAGTTCAGGATGCGGGCTGGCATCAATAAGCAGCCATCCGTCTCCTTCTTCCTGAAGAAGTATTTGGTAATTAATCAAGACATCAACATTTGCAATTCCTACACTGAAACTGACTGTGAGCCTTTGGCAAACGAAAAGGAGTCCGATCCCACAGGGATTAAAGGTGATAGGGAAGATGCCCACTGAAGGAAAATGTTGGGGACGCTTTTCCTACTGGGCATTGCTTTCCAGTCTCTGAGCAACTCTTGCAGGCATCTGCCAAAGGTTGTGAAGACAGGAGACAATATGTTAGCAGCAGACATTGAAAGGTAGGTAGTAAACAAGGATTTACTTAGCAGAGCATAGCTGAAGAGCTTACGAGTAACATCCGTGCTTATTTTTTGTAAGAGCTCTAGAAGCCCATATGGGATGGGCTATCAGAACACTGCCACTCACTTGGGATTTCCATACATGCTCTGTTCTCTTCTCTTCTGTGGCATTCTCCATAATGATGGACTTGCCTAGAGGGATCGAAGCCAGCCATTTGCCATCTGGGTATCTCCTCCATGCAGCAGCACGTTGCAAGGCGAGTTCCAGTTTGAAAGCATTCAAGTCATATTAATGTGACCAAGCTAATAATCTCAGCCTTGGGAGATTGTTACTTTATGTTTCAAGAATTGTTTAGGGTAAAGTGCTAAACCCAGACATTCTGCCTACCCAGGCAAATGCTTCAATCAGTGGAATAGAGAGCAACAGAGCAAAAGTACTTCCTTACTGTCTGACCCTTGGCTAAGGGCTGGGAAAGCCTAAAAGATGGGCAGGTTGTTAAACAGCTCAAATGAATGTTGAAAAAGATTCATATGAGTCTGTCTTTACTAGGCAAAGAAGCAAACTTGGTTTTCCACCAGGAAGAGAATGCCCGAAACCCATCACCGGATAGGGGCAAAACTTCTACCCTCCATCCTTGGAAAGTGGGAATGGGAACATCTTCCTTTAATGCTGGGGAGAGACCTCTTACTCTCCCAAAAGACAGGACACCCCAAGTGCTAAACCTGGCACATCCACATGCTCGCTAAATTGCTCAGTGTCATATTCAGGCTGCTCTGACACACCAGCTCCCTCTTTCCACGCACCACAGTGTTCGTAGGCCCTTAGCACAGATTTTGGATGCCAGTCTGACTATTCAAGCCCGAAAGTTCTGTGCTGCAGCTGCTATGATCTCTCTGGGTTCTGGCCTGTAGAGCCATATGGCAGAGCTGGGAATGGAGAGCCATGTGTGAGCTGTCACATTCCTGACTCACATAGCATCTTCTAGGAAGAGAGGGAGGGAGGGAGGGAGGGAGGGAGACGGGTGGGGGGTCTGTGGAGATGGAATAAATGCATGATAGGACTGTGCTGGACACAAATAAGGCTCATTTTTCATGATTTGCAAAGGGCCATTTGTGATCGATCTCTTGGTGCGTAAGTGGAAGGAAAAGAGGGTGCATTACAGCCCATTGGCTCTCATCAGGCAGTGGGGGCAGGTATCAAACCGATTTTGCCTTATTACAGGCAGTCAGAGGGCTCGCTGGTAACAACACCTGCTTATCTGAACCAACAGGCAATTGTGTACTGCACACACACTATTTTATCCAGGGGCTATGATAACTCAAGCTTCCTTTCTTGCAGCTGATGGCATCATTAGAAGGTTTCTGCTCTGGATTAGAACAGAAAGCCTGGAAGGAATAATAGCCTCATGATTCATAGCCTCAAGTTATTTATTTACTGTACAAAACGTTCAATCTCATTGCAGAGAGATCAGGGTGAAGCTGGCTAGACTGGAAGGGGCCACATGAGGGACAGCCTCTTTGGGGCAAACTAAGCAGGGTGGCAGCTTTCTTTAATGCTGTAGAACTTACTACCCTCACCTCTTACTGCTGCACATTTTCCACCGACTTTGAAGAATGGAGAGACGAGCTGGCCTCGCTCCAGTTGAATTTAATCACTCATAGCTCCTCCAATATTTCCTAGGCTCAGCGAGTTGTAGAAAACTGTCATTAAACATGTAAAAGCAACACTGAGGTTTACTCTGCAAGGAGGGAGAGAACATATGGAGTGAACCCACACTTCGTGCACTGCTGCACTTCAGAAACTGGATTAGCGTCTCTTTTTTCAGTTGTAGTTTGGCCTGGAAGCTGTGTTAATTGACTAGTGTTGTTAGCATGGCAAACACACCACCGTGTTATCCTGAATGCATCTGCAAGCATGATCCTAATGTAATTTTATACCTTCTGATACTTGATTTCTAGTAACTTAAGATTATCACCAGTACTTGGCTGCTGATATCACCAGTGATGTTACACCTGTTACACCTGTTACTAAGATGGTTCTCTTTTGGTATCTCTCAATGTTTTGTCACCATAGCCTCCCCTTGCTGTGCATTAACATGCAGTGATTGTGTGACAGTGTTTGGGCTGTGGCCTTACTCCACGCCATGTAACTGTGGAGACAGAGGCTGCAGAAATACTAGACTTTTTTTCCCCACTGAAAATTCAGCGGAAAATACATAATTCAGTTTTCACATGACAATACACATTCCAGGTATGCCATTCTGAGAAAAATGGGGATACATTTCTTTAACCCTAGTTCTTCTATGGCTGCAGTTTGATATTTTCTATTTGAGGTAAGAATGCAAACAGTAAACAGTGATTCTCTTCTAGAGGGAATTACCTCAATGATTACTTTGGAATTGGAGCTTAAAGTCTCTTTTGCACTATAAATGGAAAAAGATGGAAAGTGGGGGGAAAGTCAGTTGTAATTGGTTCGTGGATTTGCAGTTTCTTAAATCTCTTTTTCTCTCTTTCTCTTTATAAATATATATACACATGCATGTATATTTAATGTACTGAATTATTGCTCCTTCATGACTTCCCCTAGCCCTTCCAGCTCTAGAAGGGAAAGAAAAAAGTGTAAGCTCAGGAATCTTGATGATAGGAAAGCCACAGGAGAGTCCTGGGCTTCCACCTAAACTCTTCATTTGCAACATCTTACACAGCTCTTCCTGGGGCAATGGTAATGATGCAGATCTAGTGACAGTGCTTTTGGAGTGAGCTCTGGAATAGCATTTGAGGTTAGAATTAAGTTGAAGTCAGGTGGTTTAGACTTCATCATCTTCTACAAGTTGCAGTCATCATCTGTGCAATTCCCTTATTCAGCACTCATTTCCAGAGTGCAAGAAATTAGGTTTATTGCTTTGACAGCTGACCTAGAAACTCTGGGTCAAGTTCCCCTGATTATATGTAGAGTTTTATATTGCATCCATTACTGCAGCCTCCAAGCAATTTTCATGTGAAGAAAAGTCATTAATTCCCACACAGAGTTCAGGGGTCCTCCTGCAGTTTCCCTTTGGGGGCCAGCTCTCTGCAAGAAATGCTGTTGTCTTTGGAGGGAATGAGGGCATGAGTGGAGAAAAAAGGTTTTTATATTTTTAGTGTCAGTAACAATAAAGTTGCCTCCAAGGAAAGCTGAGTGACATCCCTTAGAGATCCCCAGGCTTGGGAATGCAATTGATCCCCAGTTAAACAATTTCTACATAGATTTATTTCCCTTCCATCAGAGCTCTTTTGTTGTCCATCCTCAGAGGCATTGGCTCAGAGGAGCTGTCCATCCACCAGAGGCACAGATTGAAATTTGGTCCTTCATGGAGAAGGGATTCAATCTTTCAGCTTCTTTGAGAAATGAGGCTTTGAATTGATCTCAGAGGCTATTGAAGAGCTAGAGAAGGGACTAGGGCAGAAGCTCTGCATGCCTTCTGAGGTTTCAGCCATACAGAAAGCAGGTTTTTCACCTGGCCAGAACTGAGTGGCAACCTTAAACTGAGGCCCAGATTTGTTTTTTTCTAATAATCCATGCTGATGCTAATAAATGCAAATATTGCATTAGCCATGTCCACTCCTGGAAGAAAGACATATAGTTGCCTTGCAAGCTGAAGATGAAAAAAAGAGTAGTTTAGTGAGGATTCTTGTGGGACTGGAGCTTTGCACCACTCTTGGCAAATGAGCTTCACCAATGGAGCTTCCCTCAAAAGCCTGTTTGGCCCTGAAATGCCAGCAGGTGGGCCACTTTATCACAAAACTATATCAAATCAGTGAAGCCTTCTGTCTGTAGAGTGACAGGGACTCCCCAGGTTACAAAAAATTTGGCTGTGGCAGGGAATATATTGCCAGGGAAGCAGTGAGCGTGGGTTGGTGGCGAGCCTGACTCCCATGCCTTGGGTCCACAAGGGGGAGGCAGAACCGATGCTTTCCAAAGGCCGGAGGCTGATAAGTGTGTGGTAGCACAAGGAGAACTCTGCCTGGGAAGCCCTTTCTGAATCTGCGTGTCCCTCAGAGTGTAGATGTCACCAGGCAGGACGTTCTGAGGTGGCAAGTGAGAGCAGGAAGTAACAGATTTTGTCCTAGGGCTCCTTGCCCCAGTTCCTTCAGCTGTTTGGTAACATAGACAGCTTTTGTAAGGATACATGCAAAGCAAGCCAGCAGGCTGTAAGGAGGAAAGTGGAGAGATGTCACAATATGGTGTGGGGAAATAGGGCAGATGTCCAGGCCAAGGAGAGCATGGTGGTCAGGAGCAACAAAAGGCTGGGCATCCAAGCATTATTCCCAGAACTTGCCATGGAGGAAGCAGCAGAAAAAGTGACAAAGTTAAAGTGGCAAAGTACCATTATTTGTGCAGAATTAAAGGTCTTTGTGAGGAAAAAATCCTGAGGTAAAGTGGATGTGAGGTGAAAGAAGTGTTGGCCTGGTGCAAAACAGGCCATAGGTTTCCACTAGGAGTGTCCTTAGGGAGTCTGGCATCTCATGCTGAAAGCAGGTCTTGCAGAGCAGCCTTCCACCTGGCCACTCAGATGGAGAGCCCACCGTTTCCCTGGGTATTTTATTCCAGTGATTAATCACCGTGCTCTTGAGAAGTTGTGCCCCATTACTATGTTAGATTTGCTGGGCTTCACCTTCGGGTAATTAGTTCTTTTTATGTCTCTCTCTGCTAGATTAAAGATCCCTTTTGTAGTCAGTATTTTCTCCCCATGTGGGTAATTATACCCTGTAGCCACACTGCTTCTCAATCTTATTTTTGATTAACTGAAACAGATTGGGCTCCTTAAGTCTTTCCCTGAAAGGCAGAGGGCTCTTTCATTTTTTCTCCACCCCTAGTCTTTGAATTGCGTGTTGTGACTCTCCTGTCCAGTTTTGTGGTACCTTTCTAACAAACAGGTGGTAGAACATGATTCACAATTCAGCGATGTTTATAGTGGGTCACCACCCATGCCAGAACTTTTGATTTTAGTGTTTTTTAGTAAACAGTATGCTATCATGTTATGCTTTGTTTAAAACAAACAAACAAACAAAAGCCAGCACATACAGCAACACTCTGGACTCTGATACTCAGATATCACCTGTTAGGTGCTCCAGGCTGGGCTCAGGTTTCTTCTGAGCTCCTGCAGATGTGGAGCAGAGCTGACTCAGAAGTTGCTGCCCTGCCAGCAGGCAAGGAATTGCTGCAGCACAGAGCATCCTCCTCCTCGCTGCCTCGAAGACTCAGCAAGGAGCGTGGGGCTACCTGCCTTACTTGGAGTGGGTTTGAGCTCTGTGTTTCTTCCCAGGGAGAGGCAGGAGCTTCCACATTCAAATGCAGCTCTGCTTCAAGCTTGCTACACGTGCAGTGTGTTCCTGAAGGACTGAGCCCACGGAAGGGACCTGCACAGGAGCAGCTTAAGAACTGTAGTCCATGGGAAGGACCCATGTTGCAGGAGTTTTTTGGAGGACTGTCTCCGGTGGGAGGGACCACAGGAGTCTTCCCCCTGAGGAGGAAGGAGTGACAGAGACTACGTGTGATGAACTGACAACAGATGCCATGCCCCATCTCCCTGTGAGGCTGAGGAGGAGGTAGAGAAAATGGGGAGTAAAGTTGAATCCAGGAAGAAGTTGGGATGAGGGGGAGATGTTTTAAGAGTTGGTTTTGTTTCTCATTACCCTACTCTGAGTTTGACTGGTAATAAATTAATTTTCCCAAGTTCACTCTGCTTTGTCTCTGATGATAACTGGTGAGTGATATCTCCCTGTCCTTATCTCTAACCACAAGCCTTTCATTATATTTTCTCTCTCCTGCCCAGCTGAGGAGGTGAGTGATAGAACAATCTTGGTGGGCACCTCATGTCTAGCCAGGGTCAACTGGCCACAGCTTCATTGACAAATCAGGGCTAGTTCTTTCTGTTTGTGTCAATAATCCAATCTTCAGGCTGTGCTATGGAATTTCTCAAGCATCAGACAAAAAATAAATTCACAGTTTTAACCACAGTAGTTTGAACACACTAACTGTTTTCTATTCCAGATTCATTTGTTACACATAAGATGTCATCTTAAGGCTTTTGTTAATACATTACCTTCAAATATGGAGGGTGTCTAGGTGCAGATAGGTTGTTGTTGCAGACATAGCATTATTTTTTAGGGGATTTTGCCTTTGGATTTCAAAATTCTAATGTTTTACTAAGCCAAAAGGCTTATGCTAAGGTATGAAAATACAGTCATCACTGTGCATATTCTTCAGGTAAACATAATCCACAGCAGCAATCACCTAATTCTGATATAATTAAAAATAGGAGTCAGGAAGATAGAGAGAGAAAAATATTCTAACATCTTTTTTTAATATGTGCTGAGGGAAATATCAGAATAAATAGATTTAAGCATGGTTAGGGGCTTAGATGATATACTATTTTTTTTCTCTTTTTAACACAAAACGAAGGGCTCTTTCTGCCAAGCTTGTCTGATTGCTTGTGACAAGATTTGGAGGGATGCCTTTAGAACAAATGGAGGTTTTTCTCTTCAGTGATCCCAGCCTGGGTGCCTCAACTGGGCATCAGCGAAACGTGACACAAAGCTCCCTTGATCACAGAGCAGGCTTCCGAAGGAGAGCAAGATGAACAGTTTGGATACAGGGGCAGGGGAGACACCTCTGCATTAAGGAAAGAGAAAAGCTGTGCTGTGCTGTACATCACCTGTGTAATATGTGCCATAAAGCCCCTCAGGGGCTGGGCTTGTTTGTGTCAGTGTGATGATCAGTCACTCAGGACACATCCCCACAGTGAGATGGGAGCCTGCTGCAAGGCGTGGAGGGTGATCCGTGTCTGGGCTTAGCCAGGTGAGCCCAGCTCAGAGCTGGAGGTAGGGCTTTGTCCTAGGAGTCACATGCAGGAACACGGAGCAAGCAGGATTACTCCCTCTCTGTACAGATGGCAAGCTGGCACACTGGTGGCAGTGGTGCAAAACCCTCAAACAATGGTATACCAAAATTTTTTGGTAAAGTAGGGCCTTGATCATGTATCTCCCAAGCCTCCCACTTGGCTGCTGGAGGCGTGGGAGCAGGGAGATGAGAGTCGAGAGAGAGGTCTGTCAGGAGCAGGTAAATATCTTGAAGTGACTCCAGGAAACACAGCAAAGTCAGCAACTGAGGACACACAGGCCAAAGCTATTCTGTACTTAATCACTTTAGATGCTCTCTTTACTGGGAGCCAGCACCAGGGCATGTGAGGTTTACATGTATATGTGTCACATATTATGTATCTGAGAGTTATATATGCTCCCACCCTCCAGCCTCACGGACAATTTTAGGACCACAGTCAATTCCCCCGGGCCATCAGACACAGCTGTCTAGAATAATCAGACAATAGACGGGACAGGAAGAGAAAGAGAAATGAAAGAAAACAAGGAAAGAAAATGAGAAAGCTCTTTGATCAAAGCCTTTTTTGAATAGGATTTATTACTATTTTTCTAATACCTTTTGCCACAGTGGTGGGCCTTTCTTAGGCAGGAGATGCCAGGGACAAAACGTGTGCGAAGCTGGTTCGCTTTGCAGTGTGGATTCTTGCCTAACAGGGGCTGAACTCCAGCCATCAAACGCATTTCAGCTGGAGTCTCAGGCTGGTCTCTGAACTATCAGAAAATGCTGTCATTCAGCCAGCTATGTCTATCTTCCAGGTGAAGCCTTTTACTCTGTTTGTGGGTCTAAGAGGGCTGTGCCAGGACTCATTCCTTTCCCGTGGCTAATTCGGTGCTCCCGTAGGAAGCAGATTTGGGTGGGGAAATACAAACACCCCAAGGTCTCTGCAGAATGGCTTTGGAATGGGAGCACACCCACACCTACCTCCCCAACCACCTCCCTCTAAACATGGGGGAGCATTTCCACGCTTTACTGTAGCAAGATGAGAAGCAATATTGAGTTTACAAAGTCTGAGTATCACCAGTTGAGCATCACCAGCTTTCTTGGGGTCTACAGGAGCTTATTGCTGAGATGGATTCTTGGAAACTAAGCCAGATTTGGCCAGCCTGAGTTATCTTATAGCAGGGGGGAAATTTTCATTAATACCTCTACTCCTGAGCATGGTGGCAGGAGGGAGACCATTGTCTTAGTCATTTTCCAACAGGCAAGATAGTAACTGTCAGCTATACCAACATCACACATGAAACAGCAGAGACCAAGATGTAGGAAAACAGCCACTGGGTTTCATGGGGGCTAAAAAAGAGGAGGAACTTTTTCAGCAAGATTTAAATGACCCCACAGAGCAAAGGGTAAGACCCTCAGGTAACAAGCTGCTGGGTTGCAGCAGCAATATCAGCAAAATAAATTCTCATAATCTGACCTTACCTTCCTGTCTGCATTATCTTTCCTAGCTGAGTGATGCCTTCCCATTAAATGAGGGCAGGAGAAGGAAGAGGGCAGGAGCAGCCCGGGCTGCAAACTGCACCTGACTCAGACTTTCCAGGCTAAGAAGTTGCTTCTCTTTCTGGATAGAAAAGGGTGTTCTCATTTTACAAATGACAATTTTAAATAGTTTTCATTAAGTCACAGAGCAAACTTTGGCTGCACCTCAAATAAGCAGTAGCTTCCATTCAGCTTTAACTGAACACTTGAGCCATTATTTTAAAATAATACTATTAAAGGGAAAACCTAGATGCCCTGGCCTTGACATGAGACCTATTATGTTACACTGTCTGGTAAGTTTATGACAAGAGCTGTAATCATTTAAAGGCTAGGTGGATGAGAAAGAAAAATGGATAAAGGATATATTCTTATTAGGAGCTAGCTAAGGACTGTCCTGCCTAAAAACAGTTTTTGCATAACTGAAATTTTGTCACAAGAAATTTCAGGTTTGACAACAAATTCCAGTTTTCCACTGAGTGAATGCAAATGACAGTGCTAGTGCTGCCTGCCTGGCAGGCATTTGTCAACTTTGTTTTCTGTCTTCAGGGATGCAGTGGAATCAACAAGACCCATTTTGACAGGCAAAAAGTCAGCAAGCAAGTAATAGAATAATAAATTCTGCATTAAATTTTATAAAGAGTGTACATGTATGTGATTCCTACCTGGAATTTCACTCCTGTGGAAAGCATTTGTATTTCATTCTTCCCTTCCAGGTACTTGGGGAGCACAAAAGCACTGAGCTTTGTGTGTGCTGCAAAAAGTGAAGAACTGAGGCACAGAAGAGATTGCAAACCAGAACTTCCCAAGTGACACTGTCTGCTGAGCCTGACCCACACTTTCAGAAGGGTTTTATCTGAACACCAAAATAGCCAGCCACATCTTAAAATGCCAAATAAGAAAATATAAGGCAATTTATGTTGCAATGTTTGCTTCTGGGTTGCCAACTACCAAATTGGATGAGGTTGCTCAGGATCTTACCTACCTGAGCACTGAATATCTCCCAGATTGCACAAATCCTCTGGGCCACTCTTGTGTTGCTTTCACCACACCTATGGTAAAAATCTTTCCTTATATTAAATTGAAATTTCCATGTTACAAATTTCAACCTTTGCCTCTTGTCCTTTTACTATGCACAGTCTTTAGTATCATAGAACCATACATTTAAATTGGAAAAAAGCCTGTAAGATCAGCAAATCAAACTGTTAACCCAGCACTGCCAAGTCCACCACTAAAACATCTTCCTAAGTGCCACATCTACATTTCTTTTAAGTATCTCCAGGGATAATGACTCCACAACTTCTCTGGGAAGTCTTGACAACCCTTTTCCTGAAGAAATTTTTCCAAATATCCAATCTAAATTACTGATAAAGATATTAAACCAGACTGACCCCAGTACTAAGCTCTGGAGAATACCACTAGTGACTGACTGTCAACTGGATTCAGCTCCACTCACCTCCACTCTTTGGGCTTAGCTATCCAGCCAGTTTGGTAGCCAGTGGATAGTAGTGCAGCAGCAGTAGTAGTAGTAGTGGAGGTGAGTTAGAACCTCTCAATCTTGACTCTCCTGGATGAAAAGTCCAGCTCCTTCATCCTCTTGTAGAAATTAAATGACACCCTCCCCCCCACCAACACACAGCTTTTGGCTCAGAAAGTTATTTTAATGCAGGACAGTGCCTAACCAAACATGGTTTACAATGATTGCTCCTGTCTGGTGAGCCTTAATGTGATTCAAAGGTGTGTTATAAAACAGGGAGTGGAAAAGTAGCACCACTTATCAAGTCTATCATTTCCTGTCAGGTTAGCAGAGACTAATCACTGTGACTTTTATGTTCTCTGCTCCTGAGTTTAAAGTGAGCTCTTTGCACTGTGGTGTAGTTCTATGAGCTGTTAATCTCTTCATGGTGTGTATTTTTGGCCAAATCTGTACAAAACCATCAGGGTGGTTTACTGCGAGTTGAGCACATCAGCCTTTTCTCAGTGGCCAGCCATTGGTTCACCAGCGACTCCAGCAACAACATACAGGGAAGTGGAGCTAAAAGATGAAAACCACAGGATTTTCAGGACTGTTTCAGGTGGATGCTGGTCAGAACAAAGAAATGTTTCAATAAGAGGAAAGATTAGCAATGTGAGAGTGATGACTAGGACTGGGGAAGCTAATGGGAATGTCCTGAAAAAAAAGGGTGGTCAGGGCAATATATGCAACACACCATGCTCTCATATTTGCTCTTTCCCCTTTCCCTCTGGCTCTCTGCCTCCCCAAAGACAAATCTGACCTAGAGTTTGCACAGGAACACTGCCACTATAGACCCCTGAAAGGACAAGCCAAACCATCAGATCCCTGGAGTATTCTGAATATTCTCACATGGCTTTTTTCTAGGCTGAATGAGAGAGTAATCCATTATTAATCTTGCCGCCACTCCAAGATTGTTCCCTGCAGTATATTTTACAGTGCTTTGTCCAGGATGGTTTTAAAACGTCCCAGTGATGAGACTTCCACCCGTTTACTTGGGGGAGCTGGTTTACAGGCTAACAGACAGCACCATTAGCACTATTTCTTGTCATATGCATCAGCAGCTCTCCCATAAATAATTGCTAACACTGCAGTTGTTCTACAGGCCTAGGGAAGGTGAAGAAATAGATACAGGGAGTCAGGAATAGGAATAGGTAAATAAAGGAACAAAAAGATAATGGAAATATCTAGCTCCTCTGGGAAAATATGTTGTTTAGCTGGGTTATGGACATTTGGATTAAGTGACATAAAGGTAACCAGTTACCTCTGCACTCATCCCTGAAGAAGTGTGAGGTAATCTGAGAGGGCACAGAGGGGAACTGGGATCCTCAGGCTGCTGACTTCATCTGTGCCAGGATCTGGAAGAGTTGGCTACAGTGCCTCCATTCCCCTGTAAGGCCACCCCTAAGTGGTCACCCTCACATCTGTCATGGAGTGAAATTGTAACCAGGAGAGTTACTGCAGAGCAGCTTGGAGAGTTTGCTGTTACTGCTATTGCATCTAAAGAAATGGACATATGACCCAGTGAGTAATGTCTTATTTAATGTATCCTAGGTTCTTTTATTGAAAAGCTATTTTCTCCTTTTCAAGTTCTCCTGGAGAGAGCAGCACCTGACACAATGGGTGAAACCCTGCAATCCTTTATGTAGTCAGATCTGAAGTGTTCTGTATGAATGAAAAAAAAGCCCATCCCTCTTGGCCCTTCCTGGCAAATCAACATCCCTGGTAGGCAGCAGTTTACTGTACATGGCTACTAATGCAGCACTGATAATGGTCGTGAGCCAGCAGACACTTTTCAAATATCCTTGCTGCAATATTTCAATCAAGGTCTTCCTTTGGCAAGTAATTCAATAGTTTTACTGTAATACACTGGGCAATGCCACCTCCATTTCTTTTGTTCTTTATTACGTGTTCATGGATCTCAATTCTTTAATATAGGATATCCACTGAATACATCTCACAGATGGCCTTTCTCTTGGAAGCCGTGAGCAGGCTGGCAGTGCTTGCAGCACCGGTGATAATCTCACCGAACAACACACACCATGGCAGCTGTAGAGACAAGAGGATGGCTCTCACAAAAACGAGCAGCTAGCTGTTTAGGGTCTCTGGCTTTAGGAAGACGCCATCTGACTTCTGGAGAGTGTTACCTCTTCTGATCCATGTGGAATGCCTGCTGAGCTCTTCACTTGTACTGGGACCAGTATGATCTAAGCAGTCCTGGAGAAATGTTTCTGCAGAGATCTTCCACATCTTCTCTTATTAGAAAGGAAGAAGTTTTTCTTAACATTCAAACTTCTCAAGTTTTCCTTCTCTGAAGTTCATCCTATTATGCAATGCTCTGTTGTACTTAGCCTGTACAAAGGCTCTTCCTCTGGGGATTTTCCTTGAATTTATTTGGAGGTGATTATCATATCTCCTCTTATTTGTTGCTTTGCCAAGGTGTACATAGTTTGCTCTTTTAATCTTTCCTTATCAATCAAGCCTTTCCACTACCTAATAATGATAATTGTGCTTCTTCTCTGAAGTCCCTCCAGCTTTTCAGTATCTTTCCACTGATGCGATGCTCAGAACAGCACAGGAGATGCCTGCTGCCTTTGCAGCCATGTAGAGAAGGTTCTTTGTTCATCTGCTCTGCTGCAGAATGTCTTAAAAGTGATTGTCCACCATGCCACCGAGGCTTGAGAGCTGCTCAGCAGAAAGGGGTGCTGGTCGACAGGGGCTGAGCATGAGCCAGGTGTGCCCATGTGGCCAAGAAGGCTGATGGCATCCTGGCCTGGATCAGCAATAGTGTGGCCAGCAGGACCAGGGCAGTGAATATTCCCCTGTACTGACCACCCTGTACTGGTGAGGCTGCACCTTGAATCACATTTGGGAACCAGGAGGTGCTGGAGAGTGTCCAGAGAAGGCCAAGGAAGCTGTGGAAGGATCTGGAGTATCTGGATATGGCACTTGAGGGTATGTTTGCAGTAGTGCTGGGTTTGTGGTCAAACTAGATGATCTTGAAGGTCTCTTCCAAGCTTTATGATTCTGTGATTCTACCACCCGTCATTGCAACGCTTTCAAGAGCCAAGGGGGAGGAGGTTTCAGAGCTAGAGAGGTGTCAAACTGATGGGAAGTTTCTCTGGATATGTTATAATGTGATTCCCCCTAAAAACCAGTACTCTACCCCTCGAGGAGCACATGCTGCCTATTTCTGGGAAGGTACTGATGCTTCATATGGATTAGTTGCTTCTTCTCTGCTTTGGTCAACCTTTTGGTGGCAACACCATTGGAATCCTTAACAGCCAGTGATGCCAAGTCTCTGTGCAGGAAGCAAAAACTATTTTGACTTTTTTAAAGCAGTACACCACATTGGGAAATATTTTCGGATTTACATTTACTACTTAATCTAGTAAGAAATGAATCTGAGAATCATACTTAAGTGAAAGCATTCAATTACCAAGGCACAGTCCTGAAAACCCAAGCGTGTGCTAAGTTTAGCATCGAAATGTGTTTGATATTACACTAATCAAAAGGAAAGTCAAAAGGAAAATACAAAAATGCCTTGTTATACTTCTACCACTATTTTGCAAGAAGTTTTCTTTTGGGGCTGTTGAGCAGCAGATGCATTTGGCCTCTGGAAGCATTGCAATCTATCAAGTAATTGGTCTGTCCAAGAAGTTAATTCTTGGTGACTAATTGCAGATTGTATCAGGAAAAGAGAACCAAAAATAGGCAAAAGACAAAGATGACAAAATGAGAGAAAAATAAAGGAAAAATATAGGAAGAGTCTTCAGGTTTGCTAAGGTTTGAACATACATAAAGAGGAGAGAGAAGGAAAAACACCAGAACAAGAGAGTTGCCACAACTTTGGTAATAAAATACTTTGCCTAATGACTGATCACTCAGTACTGTCATTAGTCAATAAACCAATTCTCCTGGGTCAGTTCGGGGTTTTTTTCAGGTTGTTTTTCAAACCTTTAACATATAATTATAATTCATCACTTGAGATCTGTAATTAAGACTGCATGCATTTCCAGGGGACATGTTCTCACGCATTTTAGAATACCTGGCTTCTTAAAGTAATCAGTTTTTTGTCAATATTTCCCCTTAAATATTCCAAGCAAGACCTAGCATTTGCATGACTTCCTTAAAAAAAAAAAAATTAATTCTCTGTCCTTGCACCTCACTTTTTTTCTGAATGTTTTTGATTTTGCTTTTTATTCATCCCTACAAGGATTTAAAACTCCCCCTCTGTTCAGCATTGAATGTGAATTTCATTAATGTGCTGTTTGTTTTTCTTCCAGACCAATTAATGAGGGTGATAAATGAGGTAGGACATAACACCAATCCCTGTGGCACCCAGTAGCTGCCTCCCCCAAATTCAAACACTGCCATTTATCATTACAATTTGCTAATGTTCTTTCCTCCAATTTGTAGACCCCATGGCAGTACTCCTACTGAAGCCAATCTCAATTAATTATTCAAGTACATTCATGGGAGATGCAATATCAAATACTTTATGGAAAACCAAAATGCGGTGTAGCAACTGAATTTCCAGTAGGCACTACTACTTTAATTATTTTAAACGCTTTTATATCTGTTTGTGAAGATTTATTCTTTTATTATTTGTACTTTAGTGTCGCCTAGAGGATCCAACTGGGCTGAGGACCCATTGTCATGTTACTGAAATTACATTACTAAAATTTTATCTCCAGCTGTTTAGTGATTCTCCTTCCTCCTTCTGTCTCTCATATTTGCTTCATTTTCACCCCAAGGATAGAATTTAAATTAATGGAACAGTAATTGCCAGGATCACTGACAATTCCTTTTTTCAGGATATCAAGTGCATTTTCTATATTTTGCATACTTGCTGCTTCCACTTTTTCTCATCCCAAAAACCACTTTATTATGAGTTCGTGTTTGCATGAAACTAGGCTTCTCTCTCTGCCTCTACCGTGCATCTGTTCCTGCTGTGCATTCCCCACTGGAGTCCATATCATTGATAATCCTGTGCCTGGGAAGTCTCAGTGAGTTGTGTGGAGATGACTGATGTCGCACTCGGAGGATTAAGCTGGGAATTAACAGCAGGAGCACATCATCTCTCAAGAAACTAAGACCCTATCTTGTCTGTTCTAGAAAATGGCAAAGACAGGTTTTTAAAAGATGTCATGGTGTTTCTTGATATGAAAAAAAAGAAAGCCTCTACACACAAAACTGAAAGCAGACTGATTCAAAAGGAGCAGAGGAATGACTATTTGAACAGGTCCCATCATATCCTGAGCACAAGGACAGATGACTTTCGAGAAAAGGCCTCATATCCCACCTTTGGTCTGTGAAAGACTCACAGGGGGCCACTTTACCAGCAAATTTACAATTTACTTACTTTTTATTTTCTTTCCTTTTAAATAAAGGTGATAAGTCTCTTCACACTCTTCTTTGTGTTCCCTTTCCTGAGACAAGCTGGTAGCAGTGTCTGACAGAGACCTCATCTTCCCTCTCAGCCCAGAGGGTGCACCCTAAGCTGGAAATATTTCAAGGAAACACTACAGAATCTTCTCCTTAGATCAGAGCTTGGAGAAGTATTTTCTCTTACCTCCTGGAGCTACAGGATCTACCTGACTGAGGTGATTTTTCCCTCCCACTCACAGAACACCATCCCAGCATTCTTGAGCGTGTCCCGTTTCTCTGTTCCTTTGTAAGGAAGCCATTTTATGGTCTCAAAAAATCACAAATCAGCTGGGCTCTGAATTTTTGTGAGATCCTTTATCTGTCACAGAACAAGGACTAGTGTTTTAATTCCCACCATGTTCCTACAGATGCTGCGGAGCCCCTTCCTTAAACTTCTAGTGCTGCGATGTCATGTTCCTTACAGTGCTTGAGGAAAATTGGCTATTCAGCAGCAACTTGTCCAAAATAGGGCCGTCTGAGTGTGAGCTACAGTTGAGAAAAGCTCTTAAGGTTCTCCCACCTAGAGCATGTAGTTAGAGCAAACCCATTTCTTTTGATGCTGAAAGCAGGCTGTTTACCCAGAGGGGTTCAAAGCTAGTTTCTGTCTGCTTCCCTCGAACCCTGGCATTATTCAGGAGTCGATAATCCAATTCAAAACAATGCAGTGACAATGAGGTGGAATTTTTTTTAGTGGTGTTTACTTGTTCTTAATAATGTGCTGTATCTCCCTGTTAGAGAGAGAAGCAGATGATAAAGAAGGGAGAAACTACACAATAATGCAGACAGTAAAATCAAAGAAGAGACACTCTTGTTGAGATAAAAGAGAGGCTCCTGCCAGTTTCTGAAAAGTCACAAATGTAGGATTTTTACTGCTATATTTGAGGTCTTTCTGCCAACAAGGCAACCAATTGTAAACTGTAAAACCAATGAAAAATGTCCCATTTCAGAGCAGTTCAGAACCCTTTTCAATACAAGCATTTTACCCCCTAAAGCAAGTTTTTGGCCAAACCAGGATAATTGTCTGCTTCCTGTCTCTTTTTTTCTCATTCTTGACAGATTTTATATTCCCAAATGTGACATTTCTTCCCCACCCTCCGCTCCTCAGTTCAGAGAAAACAACTGAAAAGGGAATGCTCTTATGGTAAATGCCTCAGGAGAGGAGGCAAAGAAGGAAAGGGGTGGAAAATTGGTCTCTACCACAATTTACAAAATCTTGGAGTTGTTTCAGTTTGAGTAGCCCAACAGGGCACATGAAGCCAGCTGCAGTTTGAGAGCCTAGAATGTCTTTGCAGCCCCACCATAAATCTTCCTCAAAGGGTGTGAGGAGAGACACAATAGCACCAGTTTAAAATTTCTGCCTGCCTATTTTGGTCAGCTCTGGAAAAACAGCTGGGAAAGGATTTAATGCAAGGCAGGATGTGCTTCTACCTTTCCATTTCTTTAAACACAGTGCATTGATATTGTGTTTATATGGTGTAAAAACAATTTCCTCAGTCTGTGAGGGATCCTGCCATATCACAGATTTGTGGTCAGCTTTGAGACCGTGATGACTGTCACTGTTGCTTTGCCATTTTCCCTTCTCTATTTGTTATTTGTCTGTGATTGCTACTATGGTTTGTGTGCCTCGGGGTCTGTAAACCTTCTTCCTAAAGGGGAAGTAGGTTTGTTTTTGAGGACTTTTGTGAGGAAGGTGACATTACAAGAAACTGTTGCATATGAGAGACTGGAGTGGGCAGCTGTGTTGTGGGTACTGCTTACTAAACAGTCCCTGTTTGGGCTTATGGTTCCAGCAAAGGTTGCTTCCTGCTTTGCCTATAAGTTGAGAAGCATCAGATCTGACTGTGGGTTTTGCTAGAGTTCTGGGAAACATTGGGAAGGAGCTGGTGGCCACCATCCCCAGTGATGTATGGGGAGAAAAAAGGGCAGGAACTCTTTGGTGGCTTTCCCTAAAATAGTCCTGGTAATCTACTCTGAGCCAGGCAGATGTCATGACAGGTAATGCTGTTTGGAAAATTATATGTGTAAGAGGTATCAAAACCGTGAAGACTAGAGAGATGTCTGTAAGCAAGGGAGTGTGCCCAGGGCAGTGTCAGCTGCTGATGGTGCACAGGAAGGTGCTGAGGAGCACAGGGTTCAGAGAACACAACCTGACACTTCAAGAACTCTTCATCCTTGGGTGAAGCAAAGCACAAAACCTGAAAAATGCCAAGTTACAAAAGAATGCACAATGGCACAAATAGAAGAAAGTGAGGAGTAATTTTATTCATACATCTACCTTAATAATAGCAGTTAAGGGAGTTTGAAATATTTAGATTTAAATGAATATAAATACGTAAAAGATATATTGGAGATTTGGTGGAAGGAGGATCAGATGGACAATGTAACACTAATCTGAAAAATTATACTGGAAAGAAAAATCTATAGATGAATGAATCGTAGTAGAGCCTGAAAGAAACTTCGAATCAGACCAAATTAACAATCAAGCAAACCTTGTCAGCAAGTAACAGAAACCCTGTGAAACAAAATTCAGTCCCATGTAGGCAAAATACAGCACTAAAGCTGTATTACAGACTGCCTGATGAAGATGGTGATAGAGATTGACACACTGAAGGAGATACAGGAAGGCAGGAATGAACAATAAAAGAAGATTATAATTGCCCTCATTTACTGGGTAAACTTCACTGTGAAGAGTGATGTGTGGGCTGAACTTTCAGACCATGACAATTTCTTTTTCTATGGAAATACAACACAAGGAAAAGAAACGAGAAGTTGTCACCAATGTGCAGGACTTGGTGACTGTCACAGAGCTGCTGTGACAGGGAGATACAGCACATCACACCACTGGGAATGGCGGCAGTACTGTATTTATGTCCAACATCCTCATTCCCCCTGCAAGAGCAGAGAGGTCTGCTATTGCAATGATGAATTTAAAAAAAATCCTAACTACCCAAAAATAAGGGTTCTTGTTATAATGAAGCTGAAATAAGTGGTTATAATATATAAAAATCTTTTTTTTTTGGACAGCACTTACATTGTTTAAAGATGCCATGGTGGATGGTCACAGCAAACACTTACTACCTGTCCATAAATATTTAAGAAACACCAAAAGATAACAGGTCAAGCTTAACAGAAGCATAACGGAGCTTTATTAGGAATAAGAAGGAATTATTAAAAAAACATAAAGCTGTGTCCTACTAAAACCAAAAACCAACCAACCAAAAAAACCCCCACAACCAAACCAAAACAAACCCTAAAGAAAAAATTGTCTGAGAATGCTGAAGTTCAGTAAGAGGGATCAAAAAGTGAATGGCAAAAAACCAGAGATTCTAATTATTATGTAAGGCCAAGGAAAGATCAAGGAGCACAAAACTTTAAAGACAACAAAATTATAGCAGAAAACCCAAATATTTCTGACTGCACTAAAAATGAAATGCTTGGGAAAGCATATACTCTGACTCTTCAACCTGGAGAAGAGAAACTGGTGAAAAAACAAAATGTAGATTTGTTAAACACAGGAAGCAGGGAGTAGTTCTGGTCGTTTATTGACAATATATGATTATGTACTGTAGAAAGCAAACAAGCACTACAATCTTTCCAACCTTGGTGTGTATCAAGTGTTCACTGAAATCATAGAAAAGGTCAGGAATACAACTGTAACAATAGATTTAACATTTACTATTGCAGAGATGCTTGAGATGACAACACTGTATATGCCTAGCTACCATGATTTTATACCATAAAAGCAGACAACTTAAATGGTTTAGTAGGTTCCCAGACATGTCTGTATATGCATCAAATTGGACTGCTTACCTATTTTACCTTGTGAGGTGAAAAACATTGAAGTAACATTGTAGAAGGAGCTGATAGGTTGCACTGGTTTAGTTTATAGGCTGAATCCCTGGAAGTCCAGCCAAGCTGAGATGTGAGCATTCCAGGCTGCCAGTTAAAGGTTGAGGCCCACTTTACACCAGCTAGTTTAATATCACTTTGCATTACAGAACTTCCCATTGCAGTATAAATAGAGGCAAGATAGCAGATATCTGTACGGTTCATTGCCTAATTTTGCAAGTGCACAACTTGAAATTGACTCTTCTAAATATTCAGTGGCTGAGTTTCATAAACAAATCCATTGGCTGTACTTTTTTTTAGGGGACTGAGAGTCCAGTTAAAGTTTCCACAGAGAAATGTGCCCCTGCACGTGCTCATGTAGGAAAGTGCAGACACACACATAAACGGAGGAAGTCTGGGAGTTTTTCTGATCCCTGGAATGAATTTGTTCCATGCCTCTTGTGCTCAAATAACAGATAGGTCGTACAGAGCATACACACAAATGAGAAGTGTAGTTCCAGCTGAACTAAACCTTTTAAAGTACTTGGAAATACGAGTGATGTCTTCAAGAGCATTTGCAATGGCTCAAGGAGAGGGAGCTGGAGAGGTGAGCTTACAAAAGTAAGAGATGAGGAGGTCATGGTCTGCATGTCCTAAAGCAGTGACTCTCACAAGGTAACACGTATTGGAATCCATATTTTAAACCAATCGTTTCACATATAGAAAAATGCATGTCAGGGAAAGCTGTTCTCCTGCCACTGGGTACACCTGCAGCAACTGAAGTCAGTGAGATTCCCTTGGTATCCTGCTGCACGAGACACAGACTCCAGGTTCTGTGGTGTGTGGACATTCTGCCAGTGTGGAAGGACTTGGCTATAAGCTTGTCAGCCTTCCTCAAAACATGAGTTATGGCTCTTCCACATTCTCCCATCTGTAATTGTGTATTCAGCCCTCTGGAAATATCTATAAATTCAGCACAGGCATTGCTATTAACATGTCTTATGCCTCTTCCATCCAATAACTTTGTTTTTCTGTATGAAATATCCAGGTCTTCTCGAAGTCCTTCTCAATTAATCAGGACCAGCTAGGCTGAATGTTTCTTCAACCCCAACTGTTGCAGAGACAATCCTTGTATGTGTGGGGATATATAAAGAGGCTTCCAGTCCTTTTACAGTGTGTTAAATAAAATATGGTCTTCAGGCAACTAACCTATTGACTGTAAATGTTCCATCTAACTCAAGACATGGGCACACACTGGAACCCCAACTCCTCAGTTAACAATGTTTTCTAATAATAGAATGTGGCAACTTGCTCTGTAGGTAAGAGAATTAAGGCAAAGCTCAAGAGCCCTCCAGCCTTGTATCTTCGCACACAGTACTGACCTGGGTGCCTTGAGACATTCAACTTCACGCAGCTCCCAAAAGTTATGAAAGACATCATGTACTTTCCTTCAGATAGATGCTCAAAGGTCAACAACTTACACTAGTAGTCACAAGTGAGCAACCAAAATAAAGCCTGTCTTGGAGGACCCTGAAGAAACGCCTCAGAACAAGAGCAAGCTGTGAATTTCATTTCACATGGCAGTACCCAGTGGTCCTAGGAGAGGCTGTGTACTTGGCCCCTTGGGTTTATCTGTACAAAAGGCTTTACAGATAATTGAGAAAAGTAGGATTGTGAGCTTCATCTCCACATGATACAATTTTTAATGAGATGATTATGGAGAGGAAAATTGAACAAAACCCCTAAGGTCACATGTCCAGAGGTATTTGAGCCAGAATCACAAAGGCTACAAGTAAGAACTGTGTGTTTAAAATACTATAATTATAATTGCAAATTGTACTTCAGGCCAAGGCTTTATAGCAAAGCTGTAAAAAGTAAAATCAATTTTAATCTTTAAGGGCACTTTGCTACATTTTTCTTCTTCAAGGCTAAACCCAACTAGGTCAGTCCAGGTAGTAGTTGAAAAAAATATGAGCTCTTTCTCCCTGAGCAATAAATATTATCTTTGACATCAAAAGCTGGATTGCTACCAAGTACACTGTGTGGCTCCTTGAGGAAGCTCAGCCCTGGGTCTGAGAATCTATCAGAGGCATCCAGGGTTGGGGAAAGTACACTGGATCACTAGAGAAGAGCACTAGTACACTAGAGAAGAAAATCTCTCACCCATGACCTTTGGTGACCATCAGGCAGCAGGAACAGTTCCTGCTTTCTTGGTCTTAAAGTGGGTTCATTGACTCTCACTGTGGAAGTACCCTTGGGGTGAAAGGGTTGCTTATTTGACACTTCTGTCTTGGAGTTTTCCGTCTTCATATCCCAGCTGAGGAAAGCTCTCTTGATTTGAATTGATGCTAACTCTGCAGTTACACGCTGCAAACCCTCTAGCCTGTGGAACAACACTCTCTTTCAGGACCACTGCTACAGAGCTCAGTGCTTTCTCTCTGGAGTTTCTGTCTCCAGTGTTAGACTGGAGATGAGGAAACAGGAATGCAGTCATAATTGCACTTCTGTCCTCCTGTACTACTTCATGTGTGGTAGCTTTCATCCCACCTGAAGATGGGCATGTTGGTATGGTTTCAGAAAAAGGATGGACATCCTAATTCCCTTCTGCTACTGCTTGGTCTTCTTTTATTTCATTAAAAAGTGACAATTAGTTCCTGAGTTAGAAAGATCATATTTAATCACAGTAAGTATTTTATAAGCAAAAAGTCTTCCCAGAATGCTCAGACATGATTATTTGAGCCTCCAGTAACCATTTAAGAATGCACTTGCTGGTAATGCACTATTATTTAGAGTTGGTTGAATAATATTAAGTGGATAATTTATATAACAAATGTTACAATCTTTAAAAAACAAATTACTCATCTAGTTTAAAATATTATTAACAAAGGTAGGGTCAGAGTGAGTTATTAAATATATTCATCAAGTAAGTTATTCAAATTTTGCGATATATTTGAATAAATTATTCATATTGTTCATTATTCTTTGAGTTATTATTTTAAACACATATAGCAATATTAGTGAACTGACATAAGTAGTCAGTGACAAAATGACAGTCTTCTGGTGGGTCTATGATATAACTAAGGTGGACTAAGGCATGGTAAAAATGGGCTTCACCCATACTGAAAGGAGAGATTTAATGATCTTCACATCAGAGATTACAGATTTGTGCCTACGCTCCTAGTTCCAGGAATCAGAGAACTGCAGAGGGCCTTTTTCCCTGTATGACTGGGAAAAATGCCTTGTTGGCAGCAGTGCAAAGTACCAGGTCCTGCAGTGGGGTCCCAATGACCCCATGCAGTGACACAGGCTGAGCACCACAGAGGCCTGGCTGGAAAGATGCCTGGAGGAGCAGGACCTAGGGGTGCCTGTTGACAGCAGCTGAACATGAGCAGTCCTGTGCCCTGGGGGCCAAGAAGGCCAATGGCATCCTGGCCTGTGTCAAAACTCGTGTGACCAGCTGGACCAGGGCAGGGATTGTCCCTGTGAGTCAGCACTGGTGCCTTAAATCCTATGTTCTGTTCTAGGGCCCTTCACAATGAGAAGGCCACTGAGGGGCTGGAGTGTGTCCAGAGAAGGGCAATGGAGCTGGGGAAGGATCTGGAGCACAAGTCCCATGAGGAGTAGCTGAGGGAGCTGGAGTGGTTTAGTGTGGAGCAAAGGAGGCTGAGGGGGAACCTTATCACTCTCTACAAATGCCGGGAAGGAGGCTGTAGCCAGGTAGGGGTCAGTCTCTTCTCCCAGATAATGAGTGATAGGACAGGAGGAAATGGCCTGAAGTTGTAAATGGGAGGTTTAGATTGGATACTGGGAAATTTCTTCGCCAGAATGGTTGTCAAGCACTGGAACAGGCTGCCTAGGAAGTGGTTGAATCACCATCCCTGTAAGTATTTAAAAGTTGTGTAGAGGTGGTACTCAGGGACATGGTTTAGTGGCAGACTTGGTGGTGTTTCTGTTGGACTCAATAAACTTGAAAGTCTTTGTCCTATAATTCTGTGAGTCTACTGAAATTATAACTGGCATAGTAATGTCAACCTAATTAGAGAGCAGCCTAAATCAGCAGCTTGGAGGACTCTGAGCAGAGCTTTGGAGTTTAATTCCAAGCCTTTGTCTTCAGGAGCAGATGATGCGAACTTTATTAATCCTAACTTCATGGGAGATTACTGCCATTTAGCTCCCTTTGGCTTCAAGGGATGCCCTGCAGGAAATAAGAGGATTCAGCCACAAACAGGATAGTCGGGAGCATCACAGAGCTGTGAGCTGACCCCCGCATGCCTGCCCCTTGCACTGCTGTCTCACCGTCTCACTCCATGAAAAGCTGTGGGAAGAGTGGCAGGTATTACAGACCACCTGCTTGTCAAAAAACCACCAAGCTTTCTGTTTGTTTGGTTGTTTTGGGTTTTTTTTTAAATTTTTGTTTTATTAAATGCTTTTCTTTCAAAGATCTGATGAGACATACTTTGCTTTGTACTTCCTAAGTTCTACTCCATTACTTTAATGGGTAGGCAAAGCAGTTTAATAGAGAAGAAGGAACCAGAAATTTCCATATTGTACCCCCTAAATGGGGCTTTACAGGGAGACTAAAAGTATTCCCAAGGCCCGTTTTTGAAACCAACACCAGATTAGACCCTTCCTGGTTCTCCCGAGTTTTCTGAAAAGAGGGTCAGTTCTTCTGAAAGAACAGCGTAGTTCAAAACCTAACAGATTTGAATGGAATAGACAAAATCTAATGTTGCAAATATACATTCTTATTTTTCAAGGAAATGGTTCTCTTCCTTGTTGTTTTCTGATATCGTCTATCAGCATTCCTTTTCTCTAATTTTCTGTCACAGACTACCACATGTACATGTATGAGAACATTTTGTCCTCTTTTCAGTGTTGCCCATCTTTCAATTTTGCTACAAATCGAAAATTAGAACTTGTGAAATAACATCTGCTGTTTTTAAAGTAAGAAGTTATGGTACAAAGCAAGCTTAAAAAACTACTTTTCAGTTATGTCTTCCATATCTGAAAAGCCCAAATTGTCATTTTTGGAAAATGCCTTGTGAAATAGTTTGCACCAAGTGGAGCTTTCTCCGTGGTCCATCACGTCTCTCCTGCGTCCCAACTGGGGTAGGTCTTATTATAACCCTGACTACAGAAGGCAATTTACTTCAGGCAAGACTGGAAACTTAGAAATGCATCAGGGAGAAGAGTTACATCCAGAAAATGCCAATTCTATACCATCGGGAGGGGGGAGTCACCCCTCCCTATATATATACTTAATTATTTTCTGGTCTGGAAGCTTCATGCTAGACACGAACGCAATGTTTGAGCACTGAACTGTAACTCTTCTGGGCTGCCTTCTTGTTGATAAAACTCGAAAAGGCAATTTACTCTCTTGGAGCTGTTTAAGAATTTATAGTGCAGAAAGGGGAGGGATAGAAAGATAAGCCACATCCTTTTATCTCTCTTCAGTTCCTGCCTGTTTTTTAAGAAACGAGATGGGAGGGGAGGGACAGGGAAGGGAAGACACACACACCCACACACCCACACACACCTGTGCATGCACAACCCAAGGGAATGACAGTGTTTCCCTTTCCCCTGCCTTGTCTTCCTGCCCCTTGTTTTCGAGGAACACTTCCAACAATCACTTTGCTTTCCAAGAGGAGAGGCAGGGCAAACATCAGAGCCTTTCCTGAACTGTCTGCAAAGCTATGAACTCCAAGCTCACAGAGAACAGACACCCCTGCCCCACTTGCCTCCTGTCAGGCTCTGTACTGAAGAGTACAAGGAACTGTTTTGTGAATTGAAAGCATCATTGATATGTTTTGTGAAAAGGGGCTCTGTCTGGAGCAATGTGAATGCCCAGTCCTTTGCAATTATAAATGGCAGTTAAGTAATGGCAACTAAAAACAAAGGATGATCTAGAGGAAGACATGGAGTGAGGAGAAGCTTGGTGTTTGATGAGTTCTCCAGCTTCCCTTTTTCACCTTCTTGAGCATGACAGGCTCTTCTTGATTCACAGGGCCGATGCTCCAACTTGTATGAGGTCCTCTGCAGCATCTTCCTGGACTCTGGCACCCAGTTGCTGCTTTGGTGAACTGAGCTCCACTCACAGCCTTCCTTCCTGCTGCAAGTTGATGTTTGTAAAACCAAGCTTAGAAAGAGTTCGTGACCTTCGTGTCCCCTTCAGCCTCAAACTAATTATCATGGACATTCTGAAAGCTCTCCTCCCACTGAGATTTCATCATATCTGATATGCTGCCCAGTCACTTTTCTTTCCTTCTACTGGTGTTATCTATGCCTCCTCTAGGATATGGGCTCACTCTGGTATGGGATCTCTGTGACTTAAAATTGCTTCTTTGTGCATCATGTCAGCAATTCACAAGTCATTGTATGTTTATTTTGGCCTGATGAACCTCAAATACGCTTGGGTTTTAAAAGACTCATTTTATTCATTTTAAAGACTGACTGAAAAATATCCCTATAAAACTCAACAACATTCAAAACTAGATGAGCCAAAGCAAAACTGTCCAACATAAAGGATATGAGATTACTGCTGAGTGTTCACATTAAAATCATGCATACTAAGAACTGCAATGCTCAGGCTGAAACAGTGTTTTCCAGCAGCAGCAGGGGAGAGTGGAGGGAAATGCCAGGTCGTGATTGACTTCTATGGAGATGCAAAAGGCACAGAGATGACAGCTGCTCATATCTAAACACAAATTAGCTGCAGCAGCACTGAAAATAGTGGCATGGAGAAGAGTGCTCCTAACCTTCCTTCTCAGCTCCACCTTTCCCTCCACTCCTTACCTCTTGGTTGAAGACATTTCTGTGCTTATACTCAGATGCTGTGCAGGATGCAAAGAATGTGTTGCATTCCATGCCCCATTCCATTTCCCAAACATTCATGTTTGTGCACATCATGTCTAAACGTTACTTTTCCCTACATCATCTTGGGCCACAGCATTTGTGAATTTTGCTGTGGTTTGGCTTATATGTATGACCAGACTTAGCTAACTCAAGGCATACTCTTGAATCAGAAGAAAGGTAGATCTGGAGTCCACACTGACTGACAGAGATGCCATTACTAGGAAGACCATAACCTCATGCTGCCCAGAATTTTGGGTGCTTTCTGGAAGGTCTCATTTTTCTGGAAATTCTTCATTACAAGTTCCAGTATTTTTTTATAACTGCTAGGAGATAATATATATTTCAGACACTCCATTACTTTGTGCTTACACTAAGACATCTGAAAGTCCTATTGCATTTCTAGCATGTCTAGATCTACTGTACAGATACATTCTTTTAAATCTTATTGCTCATGTGGATAAATGGTTCAGATGAAAAGTGAAGTGATGAACTTCAGGTTTTATTCTAGAGCTGTGCTTGTTATTCATTAACCATAGAAAAACAGCACAAACATATTTGGGTCTGAATTGTTCATCACCTTTACTCAGAAGGTGGTGAGGCACTGAAAGAAGTTTTCTGGAAAAGTTGTAGATTCCCCATCCTTGGAAGTGTTCAAGGCCAGGTTGGATGGGGGTCTGAACAACCTGGCCCAGTGGATAGTGTCCCTGCTCTTGGCAGCAGGAGTTGTAACAAGATGACCTTTAATGACCCAAACCATTCTGAGATTCTGTGATCACAAAGCAGTGTAGAGAATGTTGGCCAACCAGGGTCAGCCACGCTGAGCAACAAGCACACAGAGGGCAGCGTGATGCTTCGGTCTCCCTGTCAAACCTTTGGAGCAACATCCACCTCTACCTTACATGTTTAAGGCTGAGACTCAAGTTCTGTAGTATTTGCAGATTTGTGGCCATGAGAGCTGATTCAGGGTATTTGCCAAATATGCTGAACTCTTTGCAACAGAGTCTCTCGCTGTTTTTCCAAGAACTTAGCAAAAATGTAGGGACCATGAGGTTCTATACCTACTGTTTGCAATAGAGGAAAATATTGTATAAAGCTGAGTGGTCTTCTGACTCCCCCTGTACTTGCTCAGAGAGTGGGAAATGGGCTTTTAAATTGTCTGAAAGAGAAATCATTTCATCCTCTGGATTTTAAGGTGAGTAGTCTTTAGAGAGTGATAGAGAATTTTTACCCTCTCTTTATACATTTTTTTTTTAATGTGAGTTAGAAACAAGAGGGATTGACATCCTGGATTGTCTAAAGCCTCCATTTCTTGTAGAGGAGTTCAGGTCCCTGTCCATCTTGGTTCACCAGAATTTTGTAGCTGTGTTACATCCTAAATGAACAATGAACTAATGGGATTATTGATCTGATCTGCATTGGGATAGTCTCACCCACCTGTTGAATATAGTTTTAATCCTGGATGTAAATATTCCCAAAAAGAAGTTTTGTCAAAAGCAATAAATTTCCTCAAAAGTTCGACAAATCAGTATTTGCAAGGAAGAAGCAATAAAGTATTTTGCTGTGCAATTGTGGGAGTCGAAAGGTAAACATCCATGCTAACATTCATAAAATATTTGGTATTTTTGTGATTAAATTAGTAAAAATAATAAGCACTTGAACAGGAGGGTCCTATGAATAAGAGCAGAGAGAATTTGCATATTTGTTTTGGGTTATCTTTGCAACCTCTCTTGGTTTAACTCAATCAGCTCAAATCACCTTTCTAAAGAATGCTTCATCTACAAACCACATCAGAGAAGCAATTACATAATTTTGCATGGCTGTGCTATTGAACTGAGCCTCATACGGATGTTAGAAAGCCAAAAAAAAAAAAAAAAGAAAAAGAAAAAAAAAAAGAAAACAGAAAAAAGCACAAAGAAAAGAAACCAGGATGTAGGCTTGTCAAAAGCATCTGCATATTGAACAAAAAGGAATGCAAGGCAATGCTGTGAACTGTACAGATACTCTGGTAGTGTGGCATGCTGTGGGTTAAAACTCATAAATAAGAAAAGGCACATGGCAAAAGGCACTACAGGCATAAATGAAATTCAGTTCCTTTCTGCATGTCTGCAGGACATAAGTCAGGGGTGTACATGGGGTACACATGCTGAAATCTGAGATTATGCACAGCAGTCCAGCAGCATATTTGCTCTACTGCCTGCTGGCCTGGATCGCAACCTGATGATGTGTGTTTCCAGCCCTAACATTGTCCATGCATTTGCCATGGCTTATACGCCTGATATTTCTTTCCAATAATAACTTCCCTTTAGGCATGGTTATTAAGACCTCCGTCACTGTGAAATAACTTGTGTTCAGTGAGGCAGGCTTTTAATGGGATGCGGTGCTGTATAGCAGAGTTTCATCTACTACGTTCAAGAGGGTCAGTGATGAACTGTTTACTCCCCTAATCCATCTAATTATGGCAGCTAAAAAAAAATTGGAGAAAAAGAATTTGTGCCACAGGTGATGCTGAGAGAGATCTGAGAGCGCGTTGATTTAAAAGGCCATAAAGTATTGTCTAGAGTGTATACAGAGTAGCTTGTTGATCTCACTGTAAGAAATAGCTCTGATAAATAAATCCCCCCCCCCCCAGGAGATGGCCTGTTACCAGATACCATAAAAATTTCTAGTTTCTTTTGTCTTCCTTTGAAGGGTGGGAAGCTCAAGAGAAAAGCCCCAGAGCTGTCCTTGTAAAGCCACATCCAAGTATGGAAGGGAGAGGATGTGGAAGGGGAGTTGCTGCAATAACAGCAGAGTCACAGAGCTGGGGCATGTCTGGGGAGCCACAGAGAGTATGTGCCTCCTCTCTGCTGCCACATGAGCCTTCTGCCATGCCCCTGCTCTGGGACAGCATGGATAGGGGTGAACGTGGCCTTTGACAATCCACCAACACCTCCTGGTCACACTGCATGTCGCAGAGCAAAGGGAGGAGGGCTGGTGCCTCTTTCCTCACTGACAGCTACAGTGAGAAAACAGAATGAGGAGTTCTGGGAGCTCTGGTGCAAGTCGAACATCATGTGTGTAAGGCTATCTTTCTTGGTCACTGACTTTGGGGTTTAAGAAGGTACAAAGTCTGCCTGAAACTTTTGCCCCAGGTGTCCCATGAAGACTCATCTCCACGTGGATTGCCTGGGTTTTCAGTCACAGGAGGGTCTCTGCCTCAGACATCAAGGGAGATTCACTTATGTACGAGCAACCTATTTCAGTGAAACTTGAAGTCACCTCTGTCAGACTGAGCGGGTTAAAATTCAGGACTCTGTTTGCTGGAGAGTGGAAGAGGAGAGAATATCCACAAAGCAAAGGATATGAACTTCTGATAGGAAACCAGACCAAAATGCAGCCACTTTTAGTTCACTACATAAACAGCTGAAATTTCAACTATTGCATCACTTTTCTAGAATGCTGCCTCTTCTGCAGCCTTATTACTTTCTACTACTGACATTGACAAATCTTCTAATTTGTGGGTTTATTTTCTTCCTGTTATTGCTTTTGCATATCTCAACATTTTAAAAAGTCTTCTTTCTTCTCCCCATATCCTTCCACTGCCCCCTCTTACCATTATTGAGATCAGGTGCTTTTATGACTAATTGCATCTAATTATCTATGAAATAATTAGTATTTCTAATAGCAGCTGCCTCTTGGTTTTCACTGGGGTGCAGGAGGACAACAAGGTAAAGAGTTTGACAATTAAAACTTCATTATTATATTCTGCCCTTTACATTCTGTTTAATAAATCCTTCACAGCAGAAATGGATAGACTAAAGCTCATTTGAGATCAACATCGTGAAGAGCTCAAGATTATTTTTTCATCAAGGTTAAGTGGGGGAAAAAAAAAATCTAATTTGAAAAATTAGGATGATGCCTTAGGTTTTAACTTTTATATTTTTCAAATCCTGTACTGCCTAGTGTGTAAGTCTGAAGCTTTGTGTGACCTGTTAACTACTGTTCTCTCATGCTGGTTAGGCATAACAAATCCACTCTAGGTTTGCTCTTCAAGGACACCTAGATTGCCCCAGACCCCAAAATGTGTAAACTAAAAGCCTTTGAAGAGGAGGGGCAAACTTGGGGTGATTACATCATTAACTGAAGTTATAATTGGAATATTAACCCTGATATGCAAATGGACCAACCTTATAAAAGTGTGAAGAACCTGTGATCCAGCATCCATCTTAGGTGTAGCCTTTTGATTGCCCAAGGTGTACCTTTGGAGGCCCTTCAAATAAATACCTACTTTTATTCTCTTATTCTTGTCTAGCCTCTGTTTTCAGGTAGCCATTCCAGGCATCAGGGAAGTAGTAATATAGAAAAGATTCTTTCTTCTTGCAACCTGCTTGCCAGATGGCCTGCCAGACAAAGATACCAGACTGAGAGAACTGTTATATCTTCTTGTGAATCAGAACTCAAAAATATGGAGTCTGTTGAGTGTGCATGTGTAAGGGATGCCATTGTGGTGACCAGGGACTGAAATACTGGCTTCCAGAAATGTAAGCAGGAAGGGCTCCAGCATGTGTTGCCATGAGGTGTGGCTCTCAAATCCTGAAAAGAAAACTCCTGCCATGTCTGTAGTAGGTGAAATGTGGAGATATTGTCCTTCCTATTCTAAGGCTGCAAACACCAACATGTGTACAGCTTGCATGGTGGTTGCAGTGGTTTCTCTGTGCTTTTGAACAGGGATGGGATGCAGGAGACTTTTGCTTTTAGGCAGAGCCCTTAACTGGGTTAGGAACCTGTGTAAATGAGTGAAGCTGTAGCTTTTAAGTTTACATCTTTATGTCTGAACTGAACTGTGTGTGCAGAATGTGATGGTTTTAATTCCCCCAGTCAGAAAAAGCTACCCAAGTGCTCTGCAAAGCCACAGTTCATCCCTCCCTCATCTTGCAGTGAACCCTGCCTTCCCTTCTTGATGACACTGTATCATCCTACTCCCCTTGGACCTGAAGGTTTTGTCCCTTCAGCCATAAACTGTGAAGCTGGCAATGGTGTGAGGAAGTAGGCACAGCAAGGAAACAAAGAGACTCAATGAAGTTCATCTTTACCAAGGGGTTTAGATGCTCAGTGGCATTGGTAGAGTATGTGCTTATGGCCTTGGTAATCCCAGCCTCCACACCAATCTCCATGCTTGGTCTCAGAAAAGGCAGGCCACACTGAAGAGAAGTTTAAGAGGCTAAAATGAAAGTGATGAGCAGGAATTCATCTAGGGGCAGCCTACAGAAGGCTTCAGCCAAAGGTGTTGCATGAAATTCACTCTGTCTGCAAGTGTTTTAGTGAGTTGTGGTCTAACTTTTCTCCTAGTATGGTAAAGATGGGAAGTAGGAAAATGAACACTCATAAGAAAAAGAGCATTTTATTTTCCCTGCTACCTATATTTAAAACAACATGAAGGGAAGCAAAGCTGATAGCTCAGTGGGAGGTTAACAGGAAGGCAAAAGAAGAGTAAATGTGTTGATGGAAGAGCCTATTGTCCCCTGCCAATCCCAACTGCTCACTGTATTCTTTCCCTCTAGTTCCAGAGCAGAAGAAGTAAACACAGTAAAAAATCATCAGCTGGGACTTTTTTGCAAGGCAACAGCACCGAGCAGAATTACTCCTTCCATATTTTATAATTTGTCTGAAGGCTACAGACATCTGTTCAGATGGCCAAGGGGAAAAAAAGCATGAGGGATTTGGGCTAAATTCAGCACCACTTAGGAAAGATGCACCTGGCCTGCCATTTGTTATGTTCTCTCCTCTCTGCTTTATGATTTATATTTTATAAATCCTTTCCATTGTGGCTCCTCCACTTTCCTCCTTCTGTTCCAGTTTGATCAGATTGTAAAGGTTCAAAGTGTACTCCTGTTACTTTAATTAAAATAATTTCCCTCTGCCCTCCCTCTTAGAACAGATGTATTGGAAATCCCCAGGCACCTTCTCCCTGGGCAAACTTGGACACTAAAATGTAAAACTGCATTAAGACAAATTCCCTGTGCTAATTGCTTTTCTCTATGCAGCAAGGATGTGTGGGACTGGTGTTTCTCTGTGCTAGCAGGTCTGGTTTATCCTCTGTCGAGAGTTCAGGTGGCTACCTGAATTCCTTCTCACAACAGCTTGACACTTGCCAAAAAGGCACATGATAATAGAAGCTACCAGGTGCATCTGGCATGATTTGGTACTTTTACTGCCTCCCCCAGCAACATCCTAGTGATTCCATGCCCCTGGCTGGTTTCTGAATTTAACATTTCATTTCCAGTGGAGGATTTTGCCTGGCACATGGAGATTATTTAGGCACCCTTATCCCTCAACTAGGTTTAAGGCTGAGAGCAGGAGAATATAGCCTGAGGTAAAACCAGACTTGCGGTATTAAGTCATGAGATGAGGCAGGAAAACACATTTCTATGATTATGCTTAACAGAAAAGTGCCAGCTCTTGCATTTTAGCTAGCTCATGAGGTAGCTAATTAGTCTACATGAGCTTGTCTAGGAGAGCATTTAAAGCTAGGTTTTTTCTGCTACTTGACTTAGCTGTCCCCCTTAGTTTCTCCCTCCTCCTCAACCTTGCTTAATGGAGATTTATTCTCCATATGTTGTTTATAACCAGGCTTGATGCTAATTTCCCTCTCTTGCAACTTCTTTAAAACACTGCAGATACGCTGTATGTGTCTTTCCCTTCTGCTCTGACAGGATAGCCCATAAAGCAGAAAAAAATCCATATCTCTGCAGAGAGTAATTTCATCCTGGCGAGAACATTTCAAAAGGCCTAAGCACAAACACTGACCAACCCAAGCAGCAAAACAGCCAGTTGGTCAGCAAAGGTTGCTTTAGCCAGTCAAGGCATCATGGGCAGGCTGTGGAGGACAGCAAAGACTTTGTGGCACAGCCAGTAATGCTCTGCTGGCCTTGAGGGAGTAAAGCCTAGTTTCGTGCAGAGTTTTAAAGAGAAGTAGAAGATTGAGGCTTTTGCCCTCGCATGAATAAGATATATCATATACACTGTGCCTGTACTGGCCTGTCCTGGAGCCCTGGCTGTGCTATCCAGGTGATATTCCCAACCTGTGCACAGTCACATGCGTACAACTCCATAAGTCAGCAAAACCTCAAAAATACCCAACCCTGGCAGCAGTCTCCAGCAAGCCCCATGCTATGTGTGTGAGTAGAGCTGCTCTGGTTCACTAAGCCAGTACCAGTGGTTTAGGTATTATTTGGAATTCTTGTATCCCAAACTGCTCCTTCACCCTCCATCTCCTCAGAAATGCAGAGCTGTGTAACTCCATGTCCTCCCCAGAAGCCTGCACAGGTTTACAGTAAAAAGGAGAAGGACAACATCACTAATAAAGACCTTTCTCCCTTTTCTGCACATTGTCTTCTAGAGACAGTTTTCCTCTCTAATTTTACATGGCACGCTGGGACTTACCATCTGTTTCAGGAAGACCTCAGATGAGCAAAAAACATTCTGTGTCTTACAGGAGAAGAAGAAATCTTTGAGCACCACACAGGCTTCTGACAGAGCAAGGTTTTGGAGAACATTTCAATTTAACATTGTAAACAGTTCTGTTCCTCCCTAAGTGCTTCCCACAGAGCAGCCAAATTTTGCACTGTCAATTCCCAGTCCCAGCTTTTGCTCCCCAAAGGATGACAGAAGTCTGTCATTCTTAGGAAAACTCTCATTTCTCTCTCCTTCCTGTTTTTTGTTTTTGTTTTTGTTTTTGTTTTTTTTTTCTGGTGGAAATGTTCATTACACACCAGTTCTTCCCACCCCTGTGTTGCATTCAGTCATTGATATTCCCAACCTTCCCATGACACCTTTGGTCAGTGTACTATTCCTCAAATGTCCTAAAATTTTTGAGATTGTGTCTAAATCTGTTTAAACTCTTTCCATTCTGCTGTTAAAGGGAGATAAGACTGGACTGATTCATGTTCCCTAAGTCAAAGTCAGCATGCCCAGCACCCAGTTTGCATATTTGGAAGTTTAAGAAAATTCAAACTTATATATTTCAAATTTCAGATATCTAGGATTGTAAACAAGCATCCAGGACAGCACACAAAGCATTCATTTTTAATTGAAACTTATAAATAATTAATATTATTCAAATGTTGAAATCCAATAGCCTGAAGATGACTGCTACACTAATGCATAAATACAGGAAAAAATCCAGTCATGCGTGCTTCAAGAGTATGAACTCAATGGGAAAAGGTAGTGAACAGGCAAGGGTAATGACCATCTGATGGATAGATATTATATGGGATTTCAAAAACAAGCACTGAACGTGCCATCTAATAGAATGCAAAGACAGAAAATCAGAAGGAATGCACTTAGGCATGAATTTTTCATTAGAAATCCCTTAGGCTAAAACTGATAAACATTTCACTACTGCCAAAAATTCCATAACTAACCCATGCCTCACCAGTAACTCCAGGTCAGTAACAGGCTGCAAAACCTCATTTCTGGACATGGGTAGGTCCCTGTGTACTATTTTTAAGCCTGGAAAATATCTGCAAGTAAATTTTAATTTTCTGTTCAAGCCAATTTTCATTCCAGAATAAGGCAAACACTTTCAAAAATGTGTGTTTAACAGAGAAACGGATACAGACGGGGACATGTTCTGGAGCAAGCACCAGTGACAGGTTTACAGGATAAATGATGAGGCTTTGGAAAGCAGGTTGCACAGGATACAAGGGACACCTTGTGCCTGTGAGGGTTGAGAGCACTGATGCATATGCTGACAAGGTTTGCACAGCTTGCTTGTGTGTACATTTGCATTTGCACACTATACTGGAGGTGAGAAGAGCTGGAGCTGGCATGAAGATGTGCAGATTAAACATGACAAAAAATGAGAGTTAGTGATCATATGTTTGCTGGAGGATGCTACAAGCTTTGGGCATTTCTTACAAGCTAATTTAATTGCTGTTTCTTATGAATTTGCTTCTTGACTTTTTTAAAATAAAAACCAAACATAATAAATTGAAGCTCTCTGAGTAATTGAAGGTGTCTGGGCTCTGCATTGGATGAAAAGGAAGGTCCTAGGGAAGAGGAATAAAAGATTGACTTGTACATGTGTGTGGATATGCAGGGCAGTCACAATTTTGGTGATTTTCTTTTTTCTTTCTTCCTTTCCTTTCCTTTCCTTTCCTTTCCTTTCCTTTCCTTTCCTTTCCTTTCCTTTCCTTTCCTCTTTTTCACCATCTCATTTATGAGGTTTTTTATGCCAAGAAAAGGATGATGTGCCTTATCAATTTTGCCTGCCTGGCATTGTGTAGGTAAAGCACAGCTGGAATAGTTTAAATCTGTGCTTTCTATTTTAATGCAAATACTACAAGAGTGAATGGTGCTTCTGAAAAGCCCAGCAGCACCTGAGTCTGATAAAATACCTGCCTTGGCAAAGACAAAACCAAGTACTTCTATCAGCACCAGAATGAAAGATGCCATATTTTTTACATGCCTGTGGAATTCTACTTGGAGTCTCAGCTGTGTCATATGTCAGGCTCAGTAGCAGATTTGAGCAGATTTCTGCAGATTTCAGCAGATTTCACGTTTCTTCCTTGTGCTTCGGTCTCAGCAATGGATGATCCGTAGCTTTCTGACAGCCATTGCTCTTTTCTCTGCCCATTGGTCAATTTGCACAAAATATAATAGAAGGTAACATGTCTGAAGATTCCTGCTGTTTTCACACCTGGTTGATATTTGACAAAAGCTCTTCCACTTCTACTGATTTCTTCCAGAGATTCCCTGAGGGCAATGTGGGCCATTCTGGGGAGGGTCAATGATGGTGGGCAGAACCTTCTGCTCCAGCAAACTGAGCAGCAGTCACTGGTGCTGGTGGCAGCAGGAGTTCCAGATCTCCAGGGCTCTCTCTTCCTTAGCAATGCTCCTTCCTGTCTTCCCTCTCTATGCTGAAGAATGTAGATCACAAGTCCTGTAGCTTTAAAATTGTAAAATTCAGTTTTTCTTTCTCTGCTGAAAACCACTTAGGTAAGACTTTGTGCACTATCCAAAGCTCATCCCTTTGCTATGGCAGAAGTGTTGAAATAATCTATCTGAATTGCAGAAACTAGTCTTCCCGATCACAGTTCTTCACTTTGCAGCTATCCACCTGAAATAATCCCTGTAAAAGATGGCTTCCTTCTCAGCATTCTTACAATGACAGGGCACTTAAAATTCTTCTCTTTTTAGAAGTACCCAGCCATGAAGCCTAGTTTCAGTCTCTAAGGTGGGAAAGAACAGTTAGGACTCAAAAAGTGTAGTCCAGCAAGTTCCATGTTTAGACAGAGTGACGAGGGAGACTTCAGTAAAAGACACTCACTTAGTTCCTGGTTCCTTTGAGGATTGTGATTCATTAGGGATGTTTTTTCTTCACCTGAGTATCCACATCAACTGGACTGTAATATGAGAGGACAGGACACCCATAGGTCTCAGGACTCTAAAAATTTTGGAGATGTTTTGGGATAAGATTAGATAGTGCTCCTAAAGCCCACAGGTCATTGTTGGGGAACATAATGTTTATCCTTTCATGATTAGTGTGCGTGCAAAGCTCTCCTTCTGGAATTCAGATGGTCCATACTTATTTTTTGACAAACGAATAGGGAAAAGGGGATATTAACTGTGCCTCAAAAGGGAAAATCCTGTTGTTTCTTATCATACTTTGACAGCATATCCTTTGAGGCAGGGGACCATGGTCTTCTGGCATTTTTATACAACACGATCACCTCATTACTTTTGTATGTCAAATGCTGCTGGTTATACAAGCCACAAGCATAGGAATGGAAATCAAAGTCCTGATGGAAATAAGTCCAGCAGGAAACTATTTCTGTCCTAGGCAGAGAAATTGGTTTCTCAAGGCTGGGTCTCAGTGAAGACAGAAATTTGGTTGTGGTTTTCCAGATGCAGTGACAGAGTGTTAGTGCACAGAGTTTCTCCAGAGACGAGTATCAATGAACTAGTGAAAATAGACTACTTTTTCATCCATTCCTCAAAATGTCAGATCACTCCATCCAGAGGCAGGAAAACCAACAAATATTGCAAGTAGATGGAATATTCTTTTAGAAATTTCATACATTGTTTTTCTGTCCAACTCAGGAGTTACATTACAAACAGCCGCAGTCTTAAATGTGTATGGATAAGAGATGAAGAAGAGGAGAAAACAGCCTAATAGTTGTTAAAAAGATATCTGCATTTTGGCTGAAAAATTGATAAAGTATCTATTCTTTATTGTATTGAAAAGGACAAAGTATAAGAAATGTCCTCTTAAATGGCTTAAATTAGACTGTGAGCTTGCAATTGTTGGCCTGGAAGTTCAGTTTTTATGGTGTGACTCTCTCTGGTCTTGGAATTGATGGTTGAATAATTTTAAAGTGTATTAAATTGGGATGGCTATATTCCTTTAAGATGTTTTCTTGTTGCCTGTGAAATACCTATGCTGAACTTGCATTCTTGACCTTCACCAGTATGTTCAGTTTTGGAAGATACTGAAGTACTCAGAAACATATGAATGAGTTGGCCCTGCAAATCATGGCACATTGGCTTTACGTGGTACTCTTTCTCACTGCCATTTTTTTAAAGCTGGTGCACGTACAGGTCTGCCACACATTTCTTGAAACAAAGCACACTGATCCCAGGGAATTGTCTTAGACCCATGGGACCTCATTTGATCTTTGACTTTTCTTCAGCTCTCTAGGACAAAAGAGTTTGTGTCAGAAAGTCAACAAGAGGCTTTTGTAAGAAACCAACGTTTGGGGGTCTTGAAGAAAGCCAGTGGGCACATGTGGTTTGCTCTGTCGTAGGGAGGGATGAAGGAATTAACTGATGTTGCATGAGGAGCAGAGGGAGTCTCATCTGTTTGTCTTCGATTTTCTTAGCAGAGAGGAAGCTGGACAGAAAGCCATCTGAATTATTTAATCTACCCTGCATCCATCATTTGCAAGCAGGCCATCATTCCTTGTTATAGATTGAATGATCGAGCACCAAGCAAGGGCTGATGTTTTTTTTTCCTTTCCTCCATCACATTGTTGACGAGGGACCATCCTCTAAATCCATTTGGTCTTGTATTGATATCCTTTAGATTTGGCAGACAGCAGTCTTCCTTCCTACAATGTTTATCCACATGATGTATTGCTGGGCAGCAATCACATTCTCTATCAGCCCTAAATAAGAGCTAAATAAACCAAGCTTGATTCCTGTCTTATGCAGGGAAAGGCTTCAATGTTTCCCCCGTTTCTGTGGCTATTCTAGTTTAAATTAATCCATCTACATCGGAGCTAGCCGAAACTGGACACTCCACCAGGCGGAGTGTTCCTTGGTATTAACCTTGCCTCAAAGCATCTTGAGATCACATCTGTTTGCTCCTCTCCTAATGGTGGGACACAGACAGCCTGCTTTTGCCAGTCACTCACAAGACTTTCCTCATTTGAGCTGTTGAAGTTCAGCATGTGATGTTATGTCTTACATATTCTTCTTGATGATTTCAACTCTTATCTTTTATCCACACTCTCCTCTTTATTCTTTTAATTTACTGCACGCAATGTTTCCCCGCATTTCTTTTTATGAGTATCTGTCCCACATGAAATATGTCCCTCAGGACAAGCAGCAATGGGGAGCTACTAGGGTGGAGGTAAGGAATAAAGTGAAAGACCCTCTGGGTCCCTTAAGAGTCACAGATTTATATCCTCCCATGGAAGGCAAATCAGAGCCAATTTGTTGGCTTTTGTTAAATCTCATTCGTTTCAACACATGATTTATCACCAGGGTCTCCTCTCACATCTCTGAAACAAACACCAGATGCTTTCCACGTTTCCTTATTTCTCCAGCCACTTCAGATTCAGCCAGCATCAATTCCAATATCTCAGTGAGGGCTGTGTTTGTGCAGTCTGGCAATAAAATCTATATCTTTATTCACAGCATTTAGTGAATTCCTAAAATGAGGTCGATGGCATCCTAATGGTTATATCATCTCTGGGTCAGCTTTTAGCAGATCCTCAGAATAAAGATGGATGCAAGCCCTGTGGGAGCCAAGACCCCCATCTTGGGGGGCACAGGGCAGAAATGGCAAGCAAATTAGCAGGGAGGCTGGGCAAGGGAGCTGATCTCTAGGTAAACAATGTGAGCACCAGTTCAGACTTTTCCCTACAAAGAGGTGGAAAAAGGGCTCAGCAGCCTTTATCACTGGATTTTAGCCCATCAAGTGGAAGAAAAAAAATTTCAGTTGTATAGACTCATGAGTATTCCTGCATGCTTCCTTTATTCCTGATGGGACATCATGAAACTTAGCATTGATTTTTGGAGGGAAAATAGGAAGGAAAAGCAAAAGGCAATGCATCAAAGAAGTTCCTCCTGAAGGAAAGACCTCTAGAAGGTAAGCATGAGGCAAGATTCCACTTGTCCCACAGTTTTGAATTGAGTGAATAAACCCCTGTGATGACATCACTTATTTACCAGGACTTTTCAGCCTTGGAGATAAAAATGTGCCCAGCTACACTCTGTGAAAGCCTGCAAGGTGCAAGGCAGTGACTGAGGAACTCCTAGCAGGGTGTCATTAAACACAGTCTCTGCTACAGCTACTCATCCACCCTAGTGTCTTCTAGGCCACTGTCCCCGCATTTGACCACTATCATTCCAATAGGAATTTATTTTTCCCAGTGTCTAACTGAAATTTTCTTTATTCTTTCACAAATGCTGAACAGAGTGGAAAAATCTCTTCCCTTGACACTAATGCAGTCCAGTGAATGGTTGGCCTTTTCCACAAGGAAACACAACTGACTTGTCCTAAACTTGTCCATTAAGATGCCTGCAACTCCCTCCTTACACCAGGACTGAATTTCTCAGAGAAAGCAGGAAGTTGTACCATTTAGGATACTCATAGCTCTGAACAAGCACAGGTTGAGTGGGTGGTAAGCACCATTTTAAAGTACAACCTGTCAATTTGAACTCAGGCCCCCTGATTTGAACTCACCCCCCCAAAATAAGAAATCCCTCTGTTGTCCTGTGTGCCATAAAGAAATCTTCCAAGAAACTTTTTATGCTGTTTCCATTACAGATTCCCAGTATTTATAGCTTTAAATGCCTTTATGCAGGGGGAAATACAAGGAAGCATCATTATCATGTTTCAAAAAGAGAGTGGAGTGCTTTTTCATCTCCATTACTGAGAAATTGAGTCAACTTTACTCTATATAAATTCTGTCTCTGAGAGCTTTTGTTCAAATCATATTTGCTACTTAACAAAACTTGATTTACTGAGGGGGATATGCTAAGAAGAGATGGAAGGAAAATATCAGCATTTCATTGGAAATTTTAATATTGATATAAATGGCACCAAAACCCAGACAAATTGCTGCTTTTATTAACTTAGACTGCTAGGAACTAAATGTTTTTCCTCTACTGTTTCTCCTTTTTTTCCTGCTTTTATTACTCCAGCCCTACACGTCACACTACTTTTTCTTGTGTGATGTCTCGAAATGGTACCATCTGTGATTTTTTCCACAGTATGTATACTGAAACTATGGACAAAGTGGTGTCAATAAAAGAAGTGAAAGGTAAACAGCAATGACTACCTCCAAGCAGAAAGCAGATGAGCCTTTCCCACAGGGCTCCAGCAGGAGTGTGCAAACTGATGAGATGGTGGCCACTGACCCTCGGTCAAGGTACACTCTGCTACTGGCACTTCTGCTTTTAGACCTTCATTCAGTCCAGTTGGTCATAGCTGACCATAAGGATCCCAGTAAAAAGCTCCTTTTTGTCTTCATGTGTTGGAAGGCTCACGCAAGAGCACTTCTCCTTTGCAAGGAGCACATTGGATTGTGAAGCCAAAGGTGATTTGTCTGAATGGGTCTGGGGATGTTATTAAAGCCATGCATAATAATGATATATATTTCATCCCCTTTTTTGATCACTCCTTTAATCTTGGTGAACATAAACCTGTATTTCAACTGAAAGATGATAAAAATGTGGTGTTTTTTATACAGAGAACAGCAATACCATGGCAATACAAGTAGAGAACATGTTCATAAACCACACATCCATGTAAGACCATTAGGAGTCACTAAGTCTGACATCAGACTAGAGATGTGGAACTACTTTGAACAATTCCAGCTTGAACTGAGGAAAAATATTTGAGCTTTACTTCAAATTTGACTGAAGTGAAGAAATTACCATCAGCCTTGTTCACTGCTCCAAGCTGATAGCGATACTCAATCTTCCAAACTACTATCTTACTTTCAATGTTTTGTAACCACTTGCTGCCTTCCAGCCCAGCTAGTTTGGGATTTCTGCATGAAACTTGGTGATAAGTCTCTATGCAGGTAGTTCCTCTTCCTCTCAAAACCAGATCTATTGATTGTCTGTTTCAAGCCTCTAGGAAGAAAAACATTGTTTGACTCAGGAAAAAACAAGTCAGTGCTTTTTGAATTATTTCTTGTTGGTCTGCCAGGACTCAAGTTAAATTCTCCATTAACTGTGCCCCTGATTCATTGATCTTTACAGCAAGCTTACCCAGAACCTCTTGCTGTCACTGGTTAGCAGTCACACAGGCAAATAACACATTTACACCATTGATGAAACTCGGCTCAGTAACTACTCATGAGCGAGCCAATGACTCATAGCTTGATGAAAAAGGAGGAGAGTATGCCACTTGCAAATAGTTTCCAGCTGTTCATTCAGATGTGTATGCTAAACACCACAAAAAAGATGCTGAAATGTAAAGGCCAAAGAAGTAAAATATACTAGTGTTTAAAAAAGTGGCAAACAAATTAAAGAAAAAATCAGGACTACTGTTGCACAGTCCTTGTAAAAAGAAAAAAACCCATAAAAAAAAAAAAAAAGAAGTCTAAAAGAAAGAGTTAACAGATTCAGATCAGTCTTCCAGTACTGTATAATTCTCCACCAGTCACTATTTACACCTCCCACACAGCCTTTCCCTTGCTTCTTGTTTTGTGCTGTAATGGAAATGCACTGCTGAATCTCTACTGTTGACTTTATACATTTTTTATTAAGTATGAACAACATATTTTGAAAGAAACACATCCCAGGGTACATGAAGCTGTGTCAGACTGTGACAGGTTTTCTCAGAGTGTTCAAGGCTGGTGAAGCAGAAGAACTTGCTTATGGTGAGGACAAAAATGATTGATGTTCGGTGGCTTGAGATGTGTTGATTGTAGGGTATTGTAGTCTTACGTAGGTGTATGGGCAACTTACTAATTAGTGTTACACCATATTTTGTAGTAGCTAGCATAGCCAACAGGGGTATTTTTATCCTGTACAATAATGTATGTTTGAGCTTGAGCACATTAAAATCCCCTATTTCCTGTTTAAGTGATCTATTTCTAGTCACCTAGAAATAGCCTTTTTTGATATCCACACAGTTTTTAGAAAAAACTTTGAGAATTAATACATGATAATTTACTTCTGAGGTGAAATAAAGATCAGACTGGAAAGAAGACATTTTTACGGAATAATGAAATGAATGTAATTAACCCTTAACCACTTTCCACTTAACTAATTAACTGCTTAACCCTAAAGTATTTATAAAAGAAACACAGTGGAGTCTGTGATGATCTGAAGATTTTAAATCACACTCAAAAGCCTTTCTAAGAAGTACCTTCTAGCTAATCAAGTAACTATGAAATTGCTGTAGGAATTGCAAAGAGAAATTTCAGAGCTAAGTAGGAGATTAGGAGATCAAATAACATTCTCTGTAATTCTATCATTCAGAGCTTCCACAGAACAAAAGATCTTTCTTCTGCATCTCTCCAAGCACTTAAAAAATGAATTCATCAAACTTAATAATGGACACATCATCTGCCCCTTTCTCAGCTTGGCAAACTGAGGCACGGGGAAGTTACAGAGCTGGTGTTTTTAGAAGTGGTCTGGAATGCTGGGTGCCATCTCTTTGGGATGTTCAGTGTTTGATGCACAAAGGGGGATTAGATATGTCACAGTAAACTGTCTGAGCTCCTGCGCTCTGCCCATGCAGTGAATGAATACGTGACAGCAGGAGACCCACATCCTCACATTCTCATTTTCTCTTTTATTCTTCTCCCCCAGTGCTACAGAGAGATTAGCACATTGCTCTGTGCACTGGCAGCTATGATTCCAGGTGACCGAGTGGATCTGCCAGTCTACTTCTCATGCCTTGAAAGGAGAGCCCCCGTGTTCAGTGTGTGGATCCTAAGTCCACACAGTAAACTGAGGAAGGATAGAGAGTGTAATGAAAAGTAGGAGTGAATTGCAAAGTGCTAAAAATGTTGCTTCTGATGCCAAGATAATCTCCCACTGCTCCTCCTTGCCTTTTGCCCAACAGCGAACCACATACCTGTAACACGATATGCTGTGACAATCATTACCCACCAACATTTAGAAATACAGGAAAAAGAGTTAAGATGATAACCAGAGCTCTGCCTAGCCTCACTGCGTTGACATCTCAGCCTGTCTCAGAGTACTGTCCAAGCACAGGCATACAAAGGCTGCCTGTGTAACATTTTTGCCTTCTCCCTTGAGTGCTTGCTCTGGCCAATTTTTCTGATCGGTGATCAGTGACCACCAGCCCAGCAAATGGGCTGTACACACCCAGCAGACAGCAGTGGCTGTACTCAAGCATTTGCACGCAGCTCTTTGCACGCAGAACTCGCTGCAGAACAAAGCAGACTGTTCAGGCCACCAAGACACAGCTCTGCCTCTGCTCTGAGCTTCAAGTAGAAAGCGTTTTGCTACCTGCTAAGGTCCTATTGAAGGTCTGGAGCGTTCTTTGCTGTAAGCTAGAAGTGTGCCTGGGAAGCAGAAGAGTTTCACTGGCTTCTGCTTTCTAGGACTCCATAGGAGGCCTTTCAGTTGGATGAATTCTTAGTGTCTGGCCTAAGGGAGCAGGAAAAATGGCTTCTGTAGAACTATTCAGCCCAGGGATACACTGTCAGCCATACTTCTGACTCTAGAGGAAGCACTCTCCTTTGAAAGGCCCTAAAGCATTGAGAGCTGCCAAATCTTGTATATGTACTCTATGGTTTCCTATTTGTCCATATCCTACTTCCAAAACCTCCTGGAAACTCCCAGTAGCCATCTCCAGTATTTGCTTCCATGTTTCTTGGGGTCAGGGGAGGAATTGAGCTCACTTGTAAGAGAACTCTTCTTTATCATTATATTAGGACATTTTGGAAATCATCCAGCCCCATTTCATCTAACCACACTCTTTTTGATTGTGATAGATAATTCCTCTTATGCTAGTATTTAATAGCAGTGAATATAGAGAAAGCCATTTTTTTGTTTATATTAGGTAGCAACTTCAGTTACAGGCTGGAGCCCCATTATGCAGAGAGCTGCAAAAATAGCACTCACAATGAGCTTGTAGATGGTTATCACATCCCTCAGGCCTTTGGCATGTTATTTTTTAAGTGAGAAGAGTTTGAAGACAGATGAAACTAATCTTCCTTATAATTCATACCTTTACATAATTTTGATTAACTCATGTAATAAGGAAGTCCCAGAGCATCCCCATGGAAACAGACTCTGAAGCTACTTGCCTGCATGCACCTCAGAAGAAGATGTCCAGAACGGGAGCCAATATACCCATTATGCTCTCAGCAGCATCTCACAAGAGACTGCCAGTCCTGTCCTGTGAGAGAGCATTTCCATTTGGGCTGCCCAGTGTTTGCACAGGTATTTTCTGACAGTGGTAAATGAAATATCAGTTTGTGTTGCAAAGATTGGTGCATATTTCATGAGTATGCAGTCCTAAACTGAGATAGTTTCTCCCCTCCTCATAGCTGCTGGAAATTGAAGGCATGTATGAGTGCAACACAGCCACACTATTTAAATCAATATGTTGCCATTTGCTATTAACCTTTCCATTGACCTCCAGCATCGCTCTTTTCCAAATCTATTGGAATCAGTTCGGTGCATTATGCTTTCCGTAAGCAGCATAACAAACTTTTGCTTTTACAAAAAGCAAGCAAGAATACTTGGTGTGGTTCAGCTCCTCATGGACCTAAACTCGTTGTGACAAAGAAACTGGGAAGTCAATCTAGGTGAGGAGTTCACAGTATAGCATTTGGGAGCCCTGGAGGGAGCAGGTGGAACGGACATTATCCTTGCATTTTGCATATTGCCAACTGGAATGGAAAGTGAGGGCATGTCAGTTTGGTTGAAGACAAGCATGAGTTAGATTGCAAGGCAGATCTGGTCCTACCTTGCTGAAGACAGTAAGTGGACTGAAGAGGTTTGCATTCAAGTTGGAATTCAATTTCTGCCTTTTAAGAGCTAATTTTAAAAAAAACCCAAAACATCTCCTTCATGTAGCACCTCTGTAACAGAGACACTGTCTATGGAGGAAATCATTAGGACCCAGTGGAACAGAAGCAATCATCCATCTGCAAAATGGGAGCATAATACAAAACAGACTGAGAATCCCTGCTGGAGAATTAACTGAATTGGATGCAAACCATTTTTTTTAAATCTGTATAAAGCACTCAGAGGTTTTTTGTGATCTGCCTGTGTTACCTGTAGCAATAGACTGTTATCCAAACGTAGATTAAATTAAACTTCTCCTCCTCCCAAGGGTCATTCCTTACAGCTAGAAAACAATCCCAAAGTTAAGAGAATTTAGTATAAGATTTACTGCTCACATTTAGACCATAGTTTTAATATATGCACAAGCAATAATAAAGAACAATTCAATTGAAGAACTGAAAAGTACATTTAGTGCGGAGAGACACACTTCTATTTAAGAGGGAAAATATGTTTTAAAATATAACTCTTATAACAAAACATATTGGTCCATATTTAAAGTAGACTGCCAAAGGAATTATAAACAACTATAACATTGTTATTATCAGAGTTTGTAAATAAAAATAAATGTAAAAGCTCAAGATGTGGCCTCAGTCCTGTCCAACTAGATATGGTAAAAACAAACAATGGAGATGTTCTCTTTCCAAAACCTAGACTTTGGTGGCTTTTTCTGTATTGTAGCTTACCTGACAGGCAGCTAAACACTGCACAGCCCCTTGCTCACTCCCTGCTCCAACCCTGTGGAATGAGGGAGAGAATTTAGAGAAAAAGTAAAATTTGTGGGTTGAAATAAAGGCAGCTTAACAGGACAGAAGAGGAAGTGAGGATGATGATAAAATGGTCTATAATTCTTAGCAGAACATCTAGCTACTTACCAAAACAGGCACAATGCCCAAGAGATGAAAAAGGAAAGCCGTGAGACTATGTCTTATGAGAAATGTAAAATTGCTTTTGAAATTGGCATTTTTTTGTCTTCCAGAAATATTTAGGGGATGGAGAGTAGAAACAACTCTCAGACTTTAAAAAATGTTTTCTTCTGCCTCTGACGTACATTTCACATTTCCCTTCAAAATTGCCTTTAACAATATGTTTCTACTAATACTATAACAGGGTTCCAGTTGTAAGCCAGGGTCCTGGTATCTTGTTTTTGAAAACTACAGTTTTATAATATCTGTCACTAAATAATTGACATTTCTTTTAGTTTTTCTTCAGCAAACTACCCCATGTCAACCTCCGTGTTTTGGCTTTAGAGAAATAGCATGCACACTTTTTCCTAGCTTGCTTATTTGATGCCTAGGTCACTTTTGCTGTCAGAATCTATTTATTGAATAAAAACGGATTTTTTTTCCCTTCTCAAGATAAGGTGAAAAATGTGCAAGAGCTCCCAGTACTGGGATGCTGGTTACTATTGAAGGGTCTCCAGAGAGAAGGCTATGAGCACAAGCCTTGGACTACAAAGATTTATTTAGGGAAAGCTCCTACAACAAGGGTTGGAATGAAAATAATAGTAATCTAAAAAAATGCCTTTTCTGAAGGACAAGTTTAAAGAGAGAAATGTATATCTGTAAGAGTCTTACAACAGTCTTCTCTTGTTCTAAGAAGATAGTTTATGTAATAGTCCAAACTCGGTGGATATCTCTCAGGAAAGAAACTGAAAACACTCAAGTAGAAAAAAAAAACCCAAACAAAAAGGTATGAGAATTCATGAATCATATAATGGTTTGAATTGCAAGAAACCTTTGGAAGGCCATCTAGTCAAACTCCCCTACAATGAGCAGGAATATTTTCAACTAGATCAGGTTACTCAGCCCCATCCAACCTGACTTTGAATGTTTTCAAAGTTGGGGCATCTCCCACCTCTCTGAGAAACTTGTGACAGGGTTTTACCACCCTCATTTTAAAAAAAATTCTTTCGTATATCTAATCTAAATAAACTCTCCTTCAGTTTAAAACCACTAGTCCTTGTTCCATCACAACAGGCTTCCAAAGATTTATCCTCGTCTTTCTTTTAGTCCCCTTTCAAGTACTAGAAGGTTGCAATAAGGTCTCCTCAGAGCTTTCTCTTCTCCAGGCTGAACAACCCTGACTCTTTCAGCCTTTCCTCATAGGGTAGGTGTTCAATCCCTCTAACAGTTGAATAAAATCCATCTGCTTCGAATTTAAAAGATTTCTGGTCTTTGGGATAGATTCCTACGAAGACATATTCTGAGCACAATTGCACTTGACTAATTAGGAACCTTGTCACAATTCTGCATTTGAGATATATTGTCCAAAGCACTTCCTAGATGACTTTCTTTCCTATGAGAAAGCCCACAACACCCCATGGGTTAAATTGTTTGAAATTCCTCGATGAGGTCTGGAAAATATGTAAAATAGGAAGCAGTCACTGACGACAAATTTAATCCAAAACATTTGTAGTACTGGAGCAAAACCCCAAAAGTATCAATGTGTCTGTATTACTTATTTAGAATTACATATTTTAGAAGAAGAGTTGTAGGGGAAATCTTTCCTTTTAGCCTCTTGTAGTTTCACTCATCTATCACCAAACAGCATAATATATGCCCCAAGGAGATTTGAAGTAAATAAAGATCCCTGCATTCACGTGGCCTGAATGCCATCCCAGTAAAATGTAAAGCCCTCTTGAAAAATTCCTAGAGAGACTGTCAGCTGATAACCTGTTATGTCTGCTCTGAAAGGACCATGTAAGAAAGCACTGCCTCAGGCCATTTGTCTTAGGTGTAATTAGTGTGTGTCAGATGTTCCCAAACACGGAGTGGAGGTAACTGCAAGAGCCAGCTGGAGGATGGCCCTGTAAAGTTGGTGCCAGGCAGTTTGAAATAAACACTGGCCTTTCCCACCCAGAAGTTTGCAGTGCTAAACTCATTGAAGGCAGGCAGGCAGGCAGGCAGGCAGGGACAGACTCGTGGAGGTAAGCACATATATATGATGGGGTAGATACCAGAGGAGGAGGTAGCCTTAATCTTGGTAAGTTGTTCTCAGGTGAACAGAAGAATAACAAGCTTTCCTACGCTTAGTTAAAAACAAACAAACAAATAAACAAACAAACAAACAAAAACCCCAAAACAAACTAACAAAGTATCTGAAAATAAGCAAAGAAACCATTTAGGTCAGTGGGCACCAAGAGAATGGTTCATGAAATTAACTGAAAAAGGTTCATGGCTTCTCTTGGGAAGACAACTTTGAAGCCTGTAGCCTAGGAAGGTCTCATGCACCCTTCCACACTTAGGAGACTGAAATCCCTAGACTAACAAAAGCTTCTCTTGGACTCTGACCTCAAAGGCTGGAGGAGTTCTCTAGGTCACAGGGAAGGTGTGTTTTCACATAGCACTGTAGACTGGTGATCGACTCCCACAGTTAAAAAGCAACAGAATGGTCCCAGAAAAACTGAGAGACATCAGCAGACCAAGGATAACTGTGGTTGGGTCTACAGTGATGTAGTTTTTTATCACAGACGCTTGCAAACATGCTTTTTTGGTTTAGTCACAATATCAAATTATGCAGAAAACCTGGGGTATCTGAAGCTGATCAAAGAGAACAGGAAAGATAATGTCCCTAAGAGAGGGATTCATGGCCATTTACAGAGAAAGAGTCAGTGTCCCACGTACTCACTTCCAGGGGCCTCCAAGGAAATGGCCCTAGTTAGTACATACTTAAAATCGAAAAGGCACAGAAGCATTTAATCAACTTGCCAAATTACAGCTTTGATATTAAAAAGGAAGAGCTTCTTTCTTAAGCCTTTAGTCTGTCATTTCATTCATTCATTCATTTCCATGCTTGAATTTGTGGGTGGGGGCTGGCAGTTTAGAGAAAGAAAAGTCATTGTATTTGAATTTTGCTGATTATTTGACCATGATAAGCATTGGGACAATACATCAAGAACATCAGCATAGTAGAATCACTTTTCAAACATTTCTCTCTATGGACCCACAAGAAGAATTGTCACATGTTCTACATCAACTACTTCACAGCAAATAGCTGTAAAACCTGGTCAGCAGTGACTAAAAGCACTTAACATGGTCAGTGTCAGTTAAATATGAGAAACATTTAGGAGTACATTGTTTGGACTACCAAAATCAGGTTGTACCCATCAGCAGACATTTGGTTTAACAGCAGTAAAAATCTTCTTTTAGATAATTCTAGAAGCTTGAACTGCCCCGTGTGCTCATTAGTCATGGACTCGTGCACCTGGCAGGACACATAAATGTGAAAGAAAAATCTTCTTAGGTGTAAAATACAAAGGGAGGTCAAGGGATTGCCCTATCAGCTTGCACTCATGGCAGCTCACTGTAATCAACAGCTGTGGGCAGTGGCCTTTGAGCAACAAATTTGGTGATCCCTGTGGAAGCCGAGTATTTGCATGTGGTGCTCTGGCCAGCAGCCAAGCACTCCTACAGCCACTCCCTCCCTCCTGTCTTCTGTGGGATGGAGAGAAAATAGAATGGAGCTGAGGAGACTTGTGGATCAAGAAAAAATTAGTTTAGTGGGTGAAGCAAAGGTGTGCACACAAGAAAAGCAGAGGAGGAATTTGTCCACTACTTCCCTCTCAGCAGCAGCCAGAGGTTTAGTTGCTTCCAGGAAAGCAGGGCCTTTGAATGTTAGTGGTTATTTTGGAGGGCAAGTGCCATAAGAGTATTTTCCTTTTCCTCCTCCTCTCCTTGAGTTTTGATTCCTGAGCATGGCATGATGTTGTATGGAGTATCTGCTTAGTCAGTCTTGGTCAGATGTCCTGCCTGTGTCCCCTCCCAATTTATCACCTACCCAGCCTACTCTCTGAAGGAGGCAGAGTGGGAAAAAGATGCATTCTTGACAATGTGCGAGCACTGCAGAAATAGCTGAAGGCTGGTGTGTTAAAACAGCACCTTTTTAATCACAAATCCAAAACCCAGCACTGTACAGCCTGCTCCATCCCAGCCAGACTCAGTACACATGGATTCATAAGACAATACTGAGCAGGGAAAATAAGGAGAGAATCACAGAAACTGCAGTCGTCAATAGGAGCTCGTGATAAACAAAATCTTAACGTCTTCAGTCCTAAACCAAAAATTATAGTGCTAGGCCCAGAGGAATATAGTGGGTGATACTTCATTACAGGATATGGATTTCAGGTCTTGGATCTGAAATAACACCACATCCAACCAGTATAACAAGCTACAGAATTGGAGATGTATATTGGGATATCCTGGGAAGTGTTCATGAATAACAACTGCACTAACTACAATAACTGCATGTGGCATTCTAATTTTGTCCTTGTTTCTATGCTAGGAGAAAATTTCAGGCCAGGAACAAGAAAGGATTGCTGATACAATTCAGCAGAGCATAAGGTCTGTTCATGTGCAGGAGGTTCTTGTCAGACATACAGTATCCTGGATCTGCTGGTGTATCAGCATGCACAGTTCTTTCCCCATCTTCACCAGTTAGGACTGGACAATATTCTGTGACTCTTGTCTTAGTGATAGCATCAAAAAATTCAAGCAGCATGGCAAATTATGGCTAACAGTGTTAAGACCCAGAGACTGACATAAAAGCTCAATAGGAGAGAAAACCTAGTGCTGTATTAACAGGAAAAGTCTGGAAAGGCCAAGAATTTATTATCAAATTCTTATCAACCTTGTCAGTCACCTGCTTTGCTCTCCCAGGGGGAATCAGAGTAAGGTGGCATAAGTCCAAGAACATACTACTTTTTTAAACCTTGTCTGTCCTAGACAAGGAGAAGCTGCCAGACTGTTCAGCTGGAGGTGTCTGCAGAACTGCATAAACATTTGACAGGTCCTCAATTGTGGTATAAGTAAAAATGATGCATAATACTTCATCTAATGCACTAACCTTCTATGCATTTTAGTTTTTCCTATTTACCTAGCTTTTCTGCACCTTTATTCCTTTGCCACCTGACTTTCATGGGATTCTTCTGCTTAAATAGGCTAATAAAAAACCTAACAAAAGTTGTCAGTTTTGGTGGATAGAACATCAGGGAATTTTTTTCTACAGTCCATTGTGGAGTTTATGAACAGCTTGAGTGACTCCCTCAATGGAATCCTCCCTGTCCGTGGAACACGAGGTGGCATCTCTCCCTTGGCACCAAAAGGCCTTGGCCTAGTTCTTTAAACCTAGCCCCTTACCTCAGCACTGTCTTTTCCCTTATGTACCCAAAGTGTCCCCAGAAAAACCCCATGCAGCCTCAAAACCTTTCTGTGAGTTTTACCTAAGGTACGGCGTTCATATCAGTGCTATTTAAAATTTGCAAGGAAAACTTTGATAAGCCTTTGAGAAGCCACACTTGCCATTAGGAGAAGGCTTATCCTGAATAAAAACCACCAAAGACTGCTTCTAATTAATTCAGATAAGTCTAGAGGGAGTGCCCTTAACAGAATGGCAAAAAACATAAAAGCCCAGAGGAAGATTGTGACACAGAGGTGCAAGTTAGGGATAGGTAAGTGAACAACAAAGTTATTTAGGACAGATCAAGGTCTGAAACACAAGATTAGGGGATCTATCTGGGGAGGCCTACAGCAGCCTCCCTTTCTGAATGTGCTGTGGTCCTTTTCTAAATTTTAAAAGGTGTCTGTGCTGCTCACTAGCTGAGCCAAGACAATTGTTCATGCATATTTCTACCCTGTGGCAAATGTGAATTAATGTGTGATCTCTCAGCCTTCGCATATTGAGGCAAAGCTCAGCTTATCTTTTATTAGCTGCAGGCTAACCCTGCACACAGACCATGGCAAGGGATCATCTGATGTTATTACCTTGTTCAGGAGACTGAAAGCTTCCACTGAGGCACTTAAAAATAAAGGCAATCTGACAAGTGTCAATAGTAATTAGTGACTACTTTTTCGGGGATAATGATGAGGTGAAGAAGTCAAATTTCGCAGCAGTATAGTCTCAAGTGAGACACAGGCTTGAATAAATCATCAAAAATGGATCCAAACTATCTGTTTGAAAGTGAGCTGTTTACAGGGAACTCATGGTAAGTACTCAGATTTGAAAGTACTTTGGTCTTTGAAAAAGTTGTTGATTTTTCCAGGTGGTTCCAAACCCCTCAAATAATAGATCAACATAATCTCCTCCTTTACCCTAGATACTCACTCCAAGAAAAGGTAGAGGTTTTGAAAATGTTTCCTAGGTGATTGCTTACTGACCTTTGAGAGCTCCAAGCAAGTCCACAATGGGGCATTGGCCCCACAGCTTTCTAACAAAAGGCTAAAGAACCTACATTATTAAACAGTGGTAGGCTGAGCAGGCCCTGACGATCTCTTTAAACCAGGCCTGGTGAGACCATCTGCAAAGGTCAGCTGAGTCCTTAGATATACCATTACCTTCTTCTTCCTAGGAGGAGAGATGGATGATTTCTGTCAACAGGGTCAGATCCTGTCTGACTGGTGTCCTGTGGATCTTGGACATTTTCTGACCAAGGTTGAAGTGATGCCTTAGGTTTTTAAATTTATATTTTTCAAATCCTGTACTGCTAGTGTAATTCTGAAGTTTCCTGTAGCTTGTTAAGTGCTGTTCTCTATGCTAAGATAAAAAACCTCTGTAACTTGCTCTCCAAGGACACCCAGAACAAGAACTGTAAACCACCATTGTGGGGAGAGGAGGGCAAGCTTGGGGAAATTCCTTCATTGGCTGGGTTCTAGTTGGTGAATTTATGCTCATATCAAAGTGTGAAGAACTCGTGACCAGTCGTCCATTTTGGGATCCACTGAAGCAGGACCCTCTGGAGCCCAGAGTGTGCATCTGAAGGCCTTTCAAATAAATACCTCCTTTATTCCTTTATTCCTGTCTAGTCTCTGTTTCTAGGTAGCCATTTAAGGCATCAGAAGGATATTTTGTGTAAGGCCATCATTGCAGAATAGCCACTCCAAGCACTTACTCACATTCTTTCATTTGCTGTGCTGGTTTTGCTCCAGGGAAGGGGGATATTTTAGTGGGACAGATCTGGGATAAGAGGTATGAAGCTGTGTGGCAGGGCATATCACCCCTCTCCCCAGCACAGGTGGCTGGTGCAGATAGGAGAGATAACCCAGGCAGGCAAGGTCCAGCAGGTATCATCTCCCGGCAGCAAAAGGCCTGCCAGTTTAACAGATGTGGGAAGAGATAAAAAAAAGCTATAGGTGACCAAAAGGCCTGTTTTACACTATAAAAGCACTGTGGATTATCACAGAGGCAGAAGCCTTCTACCCACATGCCCTGAAAGCATGTGAGATTTCTCCCTGGAGCCTGGGCTCAGGTTTCATGGTTACTTTCCTGGGAATTGAGAGAAAGGATTTCGATGTGTGCTCCATCAGGAATTGCATGGTAAGAAACATTGAATCCTAAGTTATAGAATTTCTTCACTAGCTGTAAAATTGATGGTACCTTTAACCCTGCGTGTAATAGTACTTGTCTCTTTTTGTCTTATTCCCATGTAGTAATAGTCTGTTTTAAGTCTTATGTTTGTTAGTTTTGTGTCTATTAAATAAATAATTCATTCTATAATAGACTGAATCAGCCATTATTAAAGAACTTGTGAATGAGAGTGGGTCTTGGGGTGCTGGCCACCTCAATAAAGTTACTGCCTGCTGCCAGAGGCCTGGGTAAAAGGCAGGGACATATTTAAACCCACATCATCCATCCATAACAAGCCGCTTTCCATTTGATACAGGAATATAGTTTCCCTGTGCCTTGCTGATCCCTGGCTATTGCAATAGCCTTCTGATTGCTGCAGTATGATAGAACAGCCCATTTAATTTACAATTATGAGGAGCTGGCCCTCCCCAAACACTGTCTGATGCTCAGAAAAGAACCCTTTCTAACTTCTCCTCTTTCCTTCCCAATATGCTCTGTGCCCCTCACCCGTAGTCATGCACATGGTGGACCTGCTCTCCGGGTGGAAGGTCTGCAGGGACCAGCTGTAAGCACATAAATCAGTGAGCAAATATTATAGAGTATGGAGTACCATTTGTACTAGAAGTAGAAATTACACTCTCTGTGCATGTGTGTGTGTGTGTGTGTGCTCATGTGTGTGTGTGTAGAGGAACACATCAAGATTGGACAACATCTTCTGCTCCATAAACCTATGAGAGGAGAAAGCATCAGTTTTTCTTTCCCTATCAATTCAAATTTTTTGGTGGCAACAATGAATCAGTAGGGAAATGGATCGCCTAAAGATTGTCACTTTGCACAGTTTAATAGCCTTCCTCCAGTCCTACTGCCGTTTTCTTCATCCAGAGAACCCAACTGAGGCTCAGATGCTGCTTCAAATGCATTCAGGATATTTTCACCAAGCACGAGATCTCTGGCAGGTGATTTATTTTTCTTCATGATCTGTTTTCAGCAAAATCTAATTATAAGTGCAGCCTCCACATCTATGAGACAATGGTTCAAGGCTGCATAGCTGAGTTGACAGTAAGACTTATGGAATTGCCCATTATAGAAGGATTTTTGAGGAGCACTGCAGCCTGACACCTCTCCAGATTGCAATGCTGTTGCTCTGTTCTTCACTGTCATCCCCTGCTGCACTTGAGGCAAGAAGGGTTGTGCAAAACATGACACTATGTGACAATTAATCTTAAAAATTGAAAATTTTCACTTTTATTTCCTCGTAAGAGAATCGTATGCTATTACAGAAAAAAAATTTTGAAGAAGCATGAACTTATTACTGCAGTCCACTGACCCCAGTATAATACTATCTCGCCCATTTAAATTCTTTCCCAAAACCATCAGTGTAAACAACAGTTCAACACCTTCAAGTATTTCTTTTAGATCTGCAATAGCAAGTAATTTATGTGTGCTTACTTATGACACCAATAATGTAAAGCAATTAATTTCTGTGAATTTCAGCTTTTCTCCAGACTTTATCACCAAAGGTTGAGATTGATTGCATGAAGGCGTATAAAGGATGCAATCAGTCCCTTTACCTCAAGGACACCATACAGCAACAGCTTTAATAGTAACAGTCATGCTGCATAAAACCACAAAGCAAAACAGAACTTCACATCTGACAACTGGAACATGACACAAGCAGGTAGAAATTATTTTTTCTATCTCCTAATTCCACAGAGTCTTATTCCACAGGACGAGTTTTCTACATGTGTTGGGGGCAAAGCTAATCTAAAGGCAAACAATGAGTCTTCTTTGGTTGGCGAATCCTTTAAAAACATGAAAAAAAAATTAGGGGATTTACAGTCTTCTTAGATCATCCATACCATGGACATGGCTGGGAAAACAGCTGAGCCATCTTCCTACCAGAGAATCCCTCCGGGAGGGACAGCCATAAGAATTTTGCTGAGGGGTGTGGAGACTGAAGAGAGCTCCAAGACTGATCCAAGCCACATTCTCTGATGACAGAAGAAGAGACTGTGGTAAAAAAAGGCAGCAACCTGGCGTTCTGCATCAGTGCAAGACTCTCCAAAAGAGGATAGATGACCATTAAAGGAAATTCAGGAATTTTCTGGAACAGACAAGGAGATCTATGCCAGACTAAATTTGCAAATAAAACATCAGAGTAAAGTTAGCTTTTGGCAAGGGAAGGGCATTCCCCACCCTAGCTGTGTATTAATTAGCCAGGCCTTATACTTCAGGGAATAAAATACTGCCCTTTGCTGTTTACAGCACTTTCTGCTAACACACTCTCTTTATGTAACCTGAACCTGTTCACTAACCAAAGCTCTAAATTGACTGCTAATTTTGTGTTGGGTCAAATTAATTTTGAAACCAGATTAATTAAAGCAGATGAAGCTTTGTTTATCCATTATTCATGAAGTTCGTTGGAACAGGAGAGAGTACATTATCTTTATTTAGGATATTGCTTTAATGAACTCTGTTTTTTGACTCTTAATGCTCCTTTTGAGCAGGAGTTCAGGTTTGTGTTGTTGGGTGGTTTGGGTTTTTTTCCTTTGGTGGTCTTAGTGCAAACAATGGAATTAGCTGATTTTCTGGTTCCAAAATTTACAGCTGACAATCTCCAGTAGTGAGATTGTTTTCTCCCTCTGCCCCTTGTCATAATTCTGCAGAGGGAGAAAAGAGCACATGTGCATTCTGAGCAAGGATCTCCTGCTCATCCTCTCCTGATGCAGATGGAAACTGCAGAGAGGAGAGGATGTGTCCACTTGGCATCAGAGCCAGATAACCCACAGACAGTCAGAAGAGGCTGCTGGACAAATAAAGTAGAACCTAACTGAGAGCATTTAAGTGTCCGTGTGGATGATCCGGTGAAGAATTCTGTTCCTCACACAGCGGCGACTTATAAAAGCTGAACTGGACATGAGGGTGTGTGAAGTGTGGGCTAGGAAGTATTACTGGAGCTATTACAGTGCTCTTTGCACAAATGGTGTATCCCAACTGGAGGTGATTTAGTTCTAGTAGCTCTGTCTAAAGCAATGTATTGAGACCTGAGGTACTACTTGTCTCAGAAACTACTGATATTTATGAGCGAGTGGAAGACTGGAGTTCCTCAGAGTATACAGATTAAAAGTAGAGCTTTGCTCAAAATTTGCAGTAACATCATTTTGTAAATAAAATTAGCCAAACGAATGTAAGTTAAATAAAAGAAAGGTTGTCTTCACAAAGTGGGTTGGACTAGATTAAACAAAATACTAAGATGCCAGTTAAAGAAGATAGGATTGTTGGTCTGTGTACAAAGATAAAAGGACAGTTTGCAAATATGGAAGGCAAAATATTTAAAACTGCTAAACCCCAAATCTTTTTCCTGCAAAACAACAAACTGATTGGCAGATCTCATTGCCACAGGATGTTAATGAGAACTAATGAAATTAAAGACAGAAGTGGTTACCTATATGACTTAGGAAAACATCTAGGTACAATAGTGAGAACACTGTAAAGATCCAAAAATATATTTCAGGTTGTGAAACAGCAACAAAAAATTAGGATGAAGCTTTCATAGAAATAGAAATATATTTTTCTTTTACATAGCTTGTCTGAAGATATGATATTAGCCACTGAAAAAAACCCCAAAACAGTATACACAAGAAAACACACATAGCAATGACTTGATGCTCTTAACTGTGATATCTGAATATCTTATGATCTCTGAGTATTTATCCTCAGAATCCTCTTACGGAAGTGAGAAAGCAATTTTTGTTTTAAAAATGAAGAACTAAGTGGAAAGAAACTAAGGCTGTGATCCTCTGAAGTATTTAAGCACCCAGTTACTCTGGTTTCACACAAAGTTGCAGTAATCAGGAACTGATCTATTTTCCCAAGCCCTATTTCCCCTGTCACTGCTTTGCTGCTCTTCTTAAGAGTAGGTGATCCAAATTTGCTCTTATAGCTATAATTTTTTTTGTCCATCAACAAGAAAAGTATTTTTTATTTGCTTCTGAAGAGAAGGATGATTGCTAAGCAAAAGCATATGCACCAAGGGGCAAGTGAAGTGGTTAGAGAGATCAAGGCGAGAAACAAGAATGATGATGTGAGACCTTATGTTCCCTTTATTCATGGCACTTTCTATTAGTGCTGTATTTTCAAATAGCTAAAGTGCTGTTGTAACATCACCACAGAAAGCACCAAATTCTGGAGAAGAGGCAGGAAAAGAACAAAAGACTGTAAAGTACTGAATATGGGGGATAGAACTTAGACTAAAGCTGCTAGATAGAGTCGTGGTTGTTGAAGATTAACCTCATTTAATGGGGCTTTATATCTGTTTTAGTTATCATTATGGTCAGTGTTATCCAATAAACTTCTACTAAGTAGGTGGGTACTGGAGGGTATACTTCCTGTTTATGGGCTGGTAATTACCACATCGCTTTTGTTGTGTGCTACTCATTACATATGTTACCTTGCTTGTTTTTACTCAGTGTGAGTTTACTGTCTCATTACATGTATTTTCTTGCTTTTCTGTTGCCTTGATGTTCATAGTGAGAGATGCACGTGTTGTCACAAAAACAAAAATGGGGGAATATGGCTCCTCAGGCACATTTAAATAATGCAATGCTTACACTAAAGTTTTTGCAGGCAGGTCATCAATTTTGATCCCCAGTGGAGTGATACTGGTCTGAAGATTTGGACGTGTGAAACCAATTTCTAAAAGGTTTTACGTAAGAATCCACAATTGGGTGTCCACAGGTAAGGCCTAGCTGATTTACTAACCCAGGGGAGAAGGTATGCATGTGTTTTATTGCCAACAGGTCTAGTGTGGATACCTGCTCGACTGGACAAACATGGATTGCCTCTGAGAAGACCAGGCCCAGGGAGAGGAAAAATGACCTAATCACCATCCAGCCCTTGTAGCCAAGGCAGGAGCAGGGGTAGGGCTGCCAGGAGCATGGCTGTGACCTGGAAGCTTACAGAAGCAGCCTGCCAACAGAGGCCTTGTGTCCCACTGCACCTACCGTCATGTTATTCTCTTCCTGCTGACCTTCTTCAGCTATTCCCTGTTCCACGCTTCTGGAAAAACATTCGGTAATGTTAAAGTCAGCATTTCCAGCTAATGGACTCCCTCCTGCCTAAGCAGCACAGCCCTCGACCTTCAGCCATGAGAGCTTTGGAACAGTAGTCAGCTATTTCCCTATGCTGTGGATGTCAGTATATACTGTCTTTGTCAGTAGCATGGTTGTTCTTGATGGGTTTTTTATTGATTGTGATTTGTATTCCATGTATCTTATCCTGTGACCAGCAGATGACCAGTAACAGTCTTAATAAGATAATAGCTTTACAGGCGCAGACTGTTTTAGCATTTAGGTGCATGAACCCTTGTCACAAAAACAAAGAAAGGGGGAGATGTTACATGAAGGTCTTGTTGCCTTAGTAAAATCATGGCTCAGGTCATGTTACTTTGGCTAAGTAGAAAAGGTCTGTGGGAAAGAGACAGAGATAAATTAGGGGTAGAAAAATATTCTGCATGACCATCGCGTGTACACATCGTGGGGTATGGTGATTGGTTGGATTATGTTTGTTATACTTTAAAACTCTGTCAACTGATAACCAGCTAACTGCTTTAAAAGGCCTGGTTTTTGCAATAAAGGGCTCTCTTTTGCACCTGCCTGGGGAGTCTGCGTCGCTTCATATCACAACAGTTTACCTTTAGGTTTTCAGAAACCATGAAGCCCAGAGCTCATGGGATACTGACAATGAAAAAGGCATGCAAGGGGAGCACGGCACTGCCCCAACCTTGCTCCCTCCTATTCTTTCTGTTTGGCACTCACCTCAGCCCAGTGCCGTATTTCTGTCTCCACCTAGGGTTAGGATTAAGGTTAGGGTTACGCCTAGGTTTAGGGTTCAGAAAACCAAAAATCCCAGAGATCCAAGGACACTGACAATGCAAAACACATGCCACAGGGAGCACTGCCCCAACCTTTCACCATCCTCCTTTTTCTGTTTGCCACTTGCCTCAGCCCAATGCCATATTATTGGGTCTGCCTAGAATGAGGTTTAGTGTTCGGGTTATGCCTACGATTAAGGTTCTGAAAACCACAAAGCACTGGGCTTTAGGAACTCTGATGGTGCAAATGCATGCCAAGGGGCGCATGGCACTACCCCAACCTTGCTCCATCCTCTTCTTTCTACTCGGCATGCCCCTCAGCCCAATGTCTAATGAGTCCAACAGCTGGTCTGAAAGCCTCACAGAGTCAGACCTAAAGATAGTCAGAATTTACCCGTGAGATTTTGCAGCCACAGTCATACTCGCAGTGAAATCCAGAAAAAGAAGTTCTGGACACAAGGAGAAGACGTTCTTCTTATGGAACATTGAGTTTGTACAACAAGGAACTTGCATAAATATGTAACCAGCTATACTTTTACTTGTATAGCTAATTGTATTACTGCTTGAATGGACATTGTCTGTTAGACAGCTCTGTCATTGTTTGCTAGCAGCCAATCTTAACAAGCCACAGTAATTGTGAAGAGGTAAAAGAGCAGCAGCAGCAAAGAATAATAAAAAACTTATACTTCTTATGGCTTTGGATTACAACAAGTGTGTGTGTCATTATGTCGGTCTAAACAAAGTGAAAATTTCCGTATTGGGGTGAGGATTTCACCCAGGGTTATGGTCAGGGTTCCGCCTAGGGAAAGGGTTCAGAAAACCACAAAGCCCAGAGATCCATGGACACTGACAATGAAAGGCATGCCAAGGGGAGTGTGGCACTGTCCCAGCCTCGCTCCTTTCTTGACTTCATGCTTTGTGCTACCCTCAGCCCAGTGTTGTCACTTCGGCTTCGCCTAGGGTTAGGATTAGGTTTACCGTTGCCTTACACCTAGAATTAGGGTTCAGAAAACCACAAAGCCGAGAGATCCAGGAACAATGACAACGAAAATGCATACCAAGAGGAGGTGGGAGTGCCACGACATTATTCCTTCCACTTCTTTCTGCTTGCCACATGCCTCAGCGCACTGCTGTTGCTTCAGCCCAGACGAGGTTTAAGATGAGGGTTAGGCAAAGCGTTAAACCTAGGGTTAGGATTCACAAAATCACACAGCTCACTGCTCCAAAGACAATGACAATGCAAAAGGCCTGCCAAGGAGAGGGTGGCACTGCCACAACCTTGCTCACTCCTTTCTTTCAGTTTGAAACTTGCCTAAGGCAAAAGCTGTTGCTTTGGCTCTGCCAAGGGTAAGGATTAGGGAAAGGGTTTGAGTGACGCCTAGGCTTAGGGCCCCCAAAACCAGCAATGACAGTTTTCCAAGGACAAAGACAACGCAAAATCGTTGTCAAGGGAAGAGTGGAAGATCTCAAGTATTAGGACGTTATTTTATTTGTGCACTGCGCCAGCCTTAGGACAAAGCTGAGTAAAAAATCACAGCAGAATCCTAGGATGCGTCTAAGATGAGGATTAGTGTAAAGGTTACACCGAGGATAAGGCTACAAAAAACCAGAAAGCCCAGACATACAGGGGAACTGACAATGCAAAAGCCAAGCATAGGCATCTGCAAAAATGCCTCAAACTTGCTCCCTTTTTCTTCTTTGTATTTCTCTCTGGACTCCTCGCTGCCTAATTTTAGGATTAGGGCTAGGGTTAGGTTAAAGCCTGGAGTTAGGTTTAAAAAAACCACAAAGCCCAGACATACAGGGACATTGAAAATGTGAAAGCCATGCCTAGGATTGTGAAAAAGTGCTTCAGTCATGCTCCCTCCTCATCTCTGCATTTCGTAATCAATTCAGGCCCCTACTGCTGCTTTGGCTCTAACTAATTTTAGAGTTACGGCTAGGATAAGGATTATGCCTAGGGTTAGGCTCTGTAAAACCACAAAGCCCAGAATTACAAAGACACTGAAAATGTAAACGGCATGCCTAGGATTGTTCAACATTGCCTCAAACTTGCTCCTTCTTCTTCCTTCTTATTTGCATTCAGTTCAGGCCACTGGTGCTGTATTGGCTCTGCCTAATTTTAGACTTAGGGCTAGGGTTAGGGTTACGCCTAGGGTTAGGGTCCGCAAAACTACAAAGCCGAGACGAAAAGTGGCACTCACAATGCAAAAGCCATGCCTAGGTATGTGCAAAAGTGTCTCAAACTTGCACCCACGTCATCTATGTAGTTCGTACTCAAGTCAGGCTACTGCTGCTACATTGGCTGTGCCTAGATATAGAATTAAGACTAGAGTTAGTGCTTGCAAAACTGCAAAGACCAGACATACAGAGACAATGACAATGCAAAAGTCAAGCCTAGTAATTTTCAAAAATGCCTGGAACTGGCTCCCTTTTTTCTTCTTTCTATTTTTTCTGGAGTCTGCTCTGCCTAATTTTACAATTAGGGCTAGGGTTAGGGTTACGCCTAGGGTTAGGGTGCAGAAAACCGCAGAGCCCAGACATACAGGGGCACTGACAATGCGAAAGCCATGCCTAGGCATGTGCAAAAGTGCCTCAAACTTGCTGCCTCATGATCCCTTAATTTCGCACTAAGTTATGCCCACTGGTGCTGCTTCGGCTCTGCCTAATTTTAGACTTAGGGCTAGGGTTAGGGTTACGCCTTGGGTTTAGGTTCAGAAAACCACAATGCGCAGACATACAGGGACAATGACCATGCGAAAGCCATGCCTAGGAATTTTCAACAATGCCTAGAACGTGCTCCCTTTCTTCGTCTTTGCATTATTTCTGGACTCTGCTCTGCCTAATTTTAGAATTAGGGCTAGGGTTAGGGTTACGTCTAGGGTTAGGGTCCGCAAAACTACAAAGCCCAGACATGCAGGGACACTGACAATGCGAAAGCCATGCCTCGGAATTTTCAACAATGCCCAGAATATGCTCCCTTTTTTCGTCTTTACATTATTTCTGGACATTGTTCTGCTTAATTTTCGAATTAAGGCTACGATAGGGTTACGCCTAGGTTTAGGGTTCAGAAAACCGCAAAGCCCAGACATGCAGGGACACTCACAACGCGAAAGCCATGCCTAGGCATGTGCAAAAGTGCCTCAAACTTGCTGCCTCCACATCCTTTATTTCGCACTCAATTCAGTCCACTGATGCTGCTTCG
>VZRF01006367.1:0-159070 GCA_013396875.1 Vireo altiloquus
GGGAAGGGAAGGGAAGGGGAAAATGTAGATTTTAGGTGTCATAGTAAAATTATCCAATTGGTTAACTATGAACTATGGTATTAAATACCTTTTTTTCAGATACAAAGAAATAAAAATATATAACATATGAATAAAATGAACTAAGATAAGATCATATCTAGAATATAACTGAGAAAAAAATGCTGAATATGGTTTTGTATGTTAGGATCATAGTTTTGAAAAAGAAAAGAAACAAAAAAAACCCCACCTACAAACAAACAAAGAAAACCAAAATATTTTTTCTGCATTCTCTAGTTGTTGTTACATTGTGACATGATAGAGTCTTGCTAAATTTCGTGACTGGTGCTGAGTATACCCACAGTGCAATGTTACCTGCAGGGAAATATCCCTGGGATTGAGATATTTTATCAAAGAAATCACAATTGCAGAGAGTGTGTTTCATTTTTGTATTTTATACCATACTGTTGTCACACTGAAAGAGCTGGTTCTGGGGAAAAAAAATGAGCTCTACCATTTTACAGTGTACTGCTAAAAACTGTAATTATGTACTTCAATTCCTTACATCTCTATGGATCTATGCGAGTGAACACTCATGCTTCGAAGGTTTCTGCTTTTCGGGAACACTGCTGTGGACTGTGATGCATCATTTTCTGTAAGAACATGCCCCACAATTAAATGTTTCAATTACCTGAAAATTTACAGGACTAATAAACTTAATATGATTAGGGATTTAGTAAACAGTTTTTTTCAGAATACCTGAATCAGCTTGCTAGACAATCGTGGTATCTAGCTTTGAGGAATAATTTAGTAGGACTTCACTTTGTATTTTGTTATCTCTGAAAAGAATAAATGTGATTGTGTAACCCATTTTTTACTGTATGTTTTGGGTCTTCTCTGTCCAATCCAATTGTGATGGCCTCAGAGGAAATGTCTAGCCTTTCAATGCAGCAATGATGAGATTGTATCTCAGAGTGCTGGCCAAGAAAATTCCCTTTGATTTCAGTTCTTGAGGGGAATAGTGAAACATTATTTTTTTTCCTAATAATCCATGCTTTAAAGTAATGGAAGGTGAAGACTAAATGTTTCTTCTACCAAAATGTCAAATCCCCACACTTACAGTTAAAGTTTTGATTTTCTGGTCAAAGAAATGTTTAAATCAGGTGTATGTGTGAAAATAAAAGTAAGGCACATATCTGGATGAGACAGAAAGTATTTACAGAACTTATTAGGACTAGGAGAATAAATACCATTCTTTTAATATTCTTAACACTGAAGAGTTAAAATAATACAAAATTAAAATCATATAACTTAGCTATATTGCAGGAATATAAATACACTACGATATACATTTATAGATATATAGCTATAAAGATATACACCTATACTCTTTTCAAGGAAATGATCCTATGATTTTCACCTATTTCTCTGATTTTAGTTTTCTAATAAGAAAGAGAAAGTAGTACGCGAGGAAGAAAGAGCTGAAATTTCACAGAACAGATCTTTGACTGTTCTCACCTTCCTTCTGCCAGTCTCACAGACAGGAACAAGCATTTTCAAAGTATTTAGACCCACAAATACACATTGCACTCCAGCTATGCTTCTGAGTTGTTCATACATGTACTATTTTTACATCAATGCCCACTTTTTGCATAGATTAGAGACTTTGAGATGATCAGATCTAAGAGTCCCCTTTAACACTTCAAGTTTAAAGCAAAGAGTCTAGACTTCTCTGTAGCTGGTAAAAAAAAAAAAAGAAAAAAAAAAGAAAATCCTCTTATGTCTTCTATTGCATCAATCACTGCTCTTCTTTACTAGCTATTCCCTTCAGAATACTTTGAAATGAGATCTGTCTTTGGATTGTCCTACCTGCCACAGTTCAAACACCTTTCTAAAGAGTGGCAATAAAAAGCTCTAAGTGCAAACCTGGCAGAACAAGGAGTCATTAGGCCCCTTAGATACCGTGAAAGTGGTGATTGCATAAGAAACTATATAGATAGATGAAAGCTTTGGAAAAACATAGCATGTTAGCAGAACTGTAAGAATTTTTCCCTGCATGCAAATAACTTTAAATTTAGAAGTCTTGTGTATACAAAGAATTCAAAGTGGTGTTGCAGTCACAGACACTCAAAATTTGTCAGTGGACAGGAAATTTCATTTTTGCATATGTAAATCTGCCTTACATCTGCATATGTATTGCATATGTAGTTACTTAAAATGCATGTTGAACTGTTGATTCCTGTCTTTTCAGAGAGAATCGTCCATGCATTTAGATAATAAAACTTCATCCCATGATTACTCTAAATTTTTGATAGTAGATGACATACTGTCATGACTTGGAATTAGTAGATAACTATTTATGGCATTTTGTTTGTGAGGTGTATGACTACTGAAGGCTTTTCAAACTTTCTATGATTTTTAATTGGGCTTCACCTGAAGAATTTCTAGAAAATCAGACAAGACCTGCTATTCTTAGACAGACGAAGCAATTGCTTTTCCCCTAAGATATTGACAGCATCACACTATCATCTCATGTTCAGCACCAATTTAGCAGAGATCTGCAAAGAGAATAGGTGCTTGTGCCTTGGCTTCTGTGGACTTCCACTGGAGGGAGGAGAATTCCCATGACTCAACATGCTGCTGCCCCCTCTTGGCAATTTTTATGTTTTGGGACACGACCAGTTCACTAGGGTGTTGAATGGATGGACTGCTCATTGGAAATAATTTTGGAAGCCTTGCCCCTATATTGCCTCCCTGCTTTACTCAAATTACTTTCTAGTTTTATTTCATTGAAAAGATAAGCACCTATAATATAGAAATACATTTTCAAGGCAGTAATTCAAAAGCTTACAAGATACTATGGGAAAATTTGGCTGCAAAATCTTATTTATGATATATGATTTTTTTTTTCTCAGAAGTGTATGTATGTATGTATATATATCCCCTACAGATTACCTTCAGTTGATACCCAGTTGATACAGATTACCTTCACCTTTTCAAAACCATCCATCTTTCCAAATTTATACCTGCATAATCTTGAATCCCACACTCACTGCCCTGTCCCCAGTCTCCTCTTGGGTTCAGAAATGTTCTCAGGTGAAACAAGCACAGAAAAGCCTGTGGAACCCGTAAACACAGTATTAAATTTCTTACTCATTATACACCAAGGTGGGTTGTCCTTAAAACTTCCTTTTATGTTTATATGTCAGCTGCTGTTGAGGTCTTTTATTACTCAAAATCCATCAACTTGAAGGTCGTGCTTTTATAGACCGTTGATGTCACTGCCTTTAGCGTTTAGTGTAATGTGTTCTTGAAGATATAGTGAAGGCAAAAGGGCTTTTGGTTTCCTTGGGGAGTCCCATGATATTATGTCCATGACTAGATTCACATGACATTTTCTTATAAAGTAAGAACTTTATCGGTGATGTATAGAAGTGGGATGAGTTGAGTTCTGGTATAACATGCTTCATATTTTCAAGTATTTTCATTTGTTCTGACAAATAAAGCTATTTAATAAAAAGAGAAGCTAATGCACGTGGGTGGACCTCAGAGAAAAAATCTTTTCTTTACAATCTAAATTAATTCCCAAATTGTAGATATTTTTTTAGAACCATACTGTGATGTGCTCTGCATTTTGATGTGCATAAAATAGTATGTTACTTCTGTTCTTATGTGTTGCTTCAGTATTTAATTTGGAAAAAAAAATATAATTCCATAGCACAAAAAGATTTAAAAAAATATTCAAAATCCAAGTATGTATTGTTCTCTGTTTATTGCCGATCATAGCCGTCAAGGCAACAAGAGAAATTAGTACTTTCTACAAGACATTAATTTCTCCTTTTAGATGGAAAACTATGCAAAACTAAATACTGAAACAGAAACATTTAAAATTGAAATAACTTTATCTCATGCTAGAATGCATCTGGAGGGAGACATGGATGTGAGAACAATACTCTAGGTATATGAAACTACATATAAAGGGTTGTGTGGTAAGATAAATAAGAAAAGAAAAAAAAACATTGGATTATATGAATTTCTTAAAATTTATATAACTACCAAACAGAGACAAACTCTACGAGTTTTGGGATAAAAAACACCTTTCCCCTTGCAAAAATGTCAAAGTTTATATGATTGAAAGTGAGGAAAAACAATATCAACATTTTTCAGATCTTCCTATGTTTAACCTCTGCTTTCAGACTGACCATTTTGTTTACTCTTATATATAAGCACAATTCTTGGATTAAACAATTTCTGCCAGGTCTGTAATTTTATTCATGGTTGGTAGATAGAACCATGCTTTCTGTATTTGAGATTTACTTCTGTACATATTTGTCCCTTGGGGCAAAACTAAAACTTGGTGACTGGAAGTAAAGTACCACATAACAGAGACGGATGGGATGTCTAACCCATATCCTCCTCGGTCAGGCAGATAGGAACCTCGTGAAGTTCAAACAAAGGAAATACAAAACTTTGCACCTGAGGAAGAATAATCCACTGCACCAGCACATGCTGGGGGTTAACCAGCTGACAAGCAGCTCTGCAGAGAAGGACCTAGAAGTCCTGGTGCTCCCCAAATTTACCAGGAACTATACAAATGTTTGGTGATGCTGTAGCAAAAGCACCAACAGAAAATCCCGGGTTGTATTAAGAAACTCATTCCCCATAGGTCAGGAGAAGTGATCCTTCCCCTCCCTTCAGCCCTGGTGAGACACAGCTGAATTTCTGTCTCCAGTACTGAGCTCTCCACTACAAGAGAGAGCCAGATATCTAGGAATGAGTCTAACAAAGAGTCACAAAGCTGATTAAGGGACTGGACCACCTGTCATGTGAGGAGAAGCTGAGAGAACCAGAATTGTTCAGCCTGGGGATAAGAAGGCTCAAGAGGATTGTATCAATGTGTATAAATATCTGATGAGAGAAACTGAAGAAGCAGCAGCCAAATTCTTTTCAATAGTGCCCAAGACAAGAAGTAATCAGCACAAATAGAATCACAAAACATTCCACCTGAACACAAGAATTATTTTCTTTTTTGCTGTGACAACGGTCAAATATAGAAATAGTTTGCCCAGAGATGTAGTGTCTCCATCCCTGGAGATATTCAGAACCCAAGTAGACACTGCTCTTGGCAACTTGCTGTAGCTGAAAACGTGAGCAAGAAGCTTGGATTAAGTTATCTCAACATGTGCATTTTAAACTCAATGATTCTTCTGCAACATGTGAACTTCATTTTACATTAACTATTTACTTGTGGGTTTTTTTAATTAGAGGAAAAATCTTTAGCTTCCATAAGCAGGAAATTCATTCTTATTCACCATTAGGCAGATATTTGCTCCTGCATTGAAATAATATGATCACTGTTGTGTTTCCTAGGACAGTTAAAATAATGTTGTCAAGGGAGATGCCTCACACTATAACTACAAAAGAACAATGAAGCTATCCTTTCAAAAATTTCATGAACTGGAAGAAAAAATAAGAGAGTAATAGAAATGTTTAAATTAAAATTGTTAAAGAATTGCCACATCTTCCTGCATGATCTCCTCAAACTGTTATTTTCTTCCCTGAGCTCTTGTATCTGCAATGTATTTATGTCACTTTGACCTTGGTTAATGACTGCAGCATTTTTTATTTTCTAGAAAACATGAAGTCATTATTCAATTCTCTAAGTAGTTTTGTTGTTGCTCTTCTTTTTTTAAAAATTAACATAATGAATAATAACTTCACATAAACCAAGGTTTGGATCATCAGCCTGAGAATCAGCAATGCTAGTGTTAAAAATTGGCTCTCATGCTCTACGCTAAGGCGCAGAAAGCTTTCTCTCATAAACTATCCTCAACCATAAAATATGGTGTTACATTTGCACTTCCACGAAAAATCCCTGTGGTCCTTCCTGAATCAATTGTATCCTCCCCTGAACATGCAGTAGCAGACAAAAATGCTATTATAAGAGGATATACATCCCAAATGACAAATACATATAAATAGTACTCTATTTAGCCATTTTATTGAGTGATTAATGAAGATTTAGTTGGATAGATAAAAATAATAATCTGTGGTATTTTGCATGGAAAACCATTCAAGATTATTAATGTTACAGTATTTCACAATCATTTTGTCAATTTTGAGTAAAATTTAAATTCCTACGAACAACAGTGAACGGCGATTTTAGCAACAATGGCAGGTTTTGTTGAATATTGCCCGTGACACATAAAAGCTTTTGTTAGTCAATAGAGAAGTTGATAACAAGATTTTAAGTTAATTGAATTAACATCATGTAGAAAAATATATCTTTGGGCAAACTAAGTGGAATAATACCAACTCAAATTTTAAGTGGAATAATACCAACTCAAATTTTAAGTGTGTACACATGAACAAAAGATATTGACATATCTTTCAAATTAGCTTCCTTTGTTGTTCTGTATGATTTTTCCTATAATATCAGTCACTGCTAGTTTTGAAGATACTGAAATAAAAGTTAAAAATTGCTATTAAAATAGCCTATCTGTGAGGAAAATGTTTTTCATTCCCTCATTAGTTTAAGAAGAACTGATAATTTTTACGTAATAAAATTAGTCTTAGTTCTTATATATGCTTTTTTTTTCATTTTTGTCATAACATGGTATCACAGATAAAATGGTAAAGACAGAAGGTTCTGGCAAAGACTGCATAAATCTCTCAAATAATTGCCACAACTAATCAGCGTTGCCAAGACTTTCATCCCCATCGAGGAGGTGTCTACTTAATTTATTGTAGGTCATTTGTAAACCATAGTGATCTATGAAGACAAAGCTAGGCCTAAAAGCAGTTATTTTCATGGAAAGTGAATTTTTCCCCTGTTCCATTAATGTCAGAAGTCATTTCTTGTAACCATTTCCCCACCCTGAAAAGAGAAATACATTCTCCTTTCATGACAGGAGACAATGAACACTCCATGTTGAAGATATTACTTCCAAATTCTAAGCCTCTGTTCTTGACCCAAACAAATGATTCAAATCAATAGAGAATACAGTCATCCAGTCACCTAGAGGACTTTAATAGTTTTCATCATGGACTGGAAATCCTAAACATCAATACTAAAGTCAAACTCACCAAACACATTGAAGATTGGGTCATATTCAGAGCTTGGAGAAAACTGATCAGAGCACCCAAAGACAATTAAGCAGATCTCATTGGCTTTTTTTTGGTTTTGGATTATTTCCCAGATGGAAGTTGAAGTGTAATTAAACCTATCCATTTTATTAATAATTGTAGCAAATCATGGAAATTATGTAATTAGAACCACAAAATGTGAATATGTGAGTACACATACTAGTAATATTTGACTGAAAACCACAAAGGATGAATATGTCCCTATTCTGAAAGTACAGTTCCCTTTTGTTGCAGGGGGAGACAAAGGTTAGAACAAGAAGGCATCAAATTATGCCTTGCTCAAAACTCAGTTATGTCCTTATACATTTGAAAGGCAATTAGAAAAAAAAAAATAGAGATAAGCAAAAAATCAGAATGAGAACAAATATCTTGCTGTTTTATAGTATGAAAGCTTTTTTTCTCTTATTTTATCCCAGTGTATGAACAGGATACCTTAGAAAAATGAGTATATCCAGTGATTAATCATCAGAATGCATTTCAGGAAGCCATTCTCCTAGCAAAAACATTTAAGCTTTAAGAAAGTCCTGCTGATGCTGTGAACAAGAGAGTTTTTACGCACAGAATAATATCTTTTTTAAAAATAAGCAGAAAATGCTGAAATATTGCATCCTCTCAATGCCCCAGATAGAGACCTTTTGAGATGTGTATCTATTTACAGAAAATGATAGAAAGAGATGGAATTCAGCAGATGTTTAAATCCTGAAAAGACATCACGAATGGTACTTTTTCTTCAGCAATGCTCCAATGGTATATATCAGTTTGACAGTGAAAGGCCACTCTAATTCCCTCTGTAATAACCCAGGGAATGACACTTGCTCAGAATGTCAAGTTCTGGAAACTTGCTGTTAATTACAATGCTTGCCATGATATTTTCAATTCTATTGGCACTGGTAGGAGTTTTTGTCTGTTTTTCTGTCATACAGTAAGCACTGAAAACTGACCCTCTGGTTTGTGCTTTGCCCCAGCACACACAACTTACACCTTTAAAGTGACCTTTATGTTCACTAGCAGGTGTAAGATTATATAAATTATGACTCCCAGTGTATTATCAATCGAAAAGCTACTTGTCAAGCTGCTTTTTTGCTAACAACAAAAAAATCAAATCTATCCTCAGAGGCTATAATCCTGTATAGGCAAATAAAATACCATGGGGTCTGTTCTCCTCTCAGTGCACATACGTAAATCTCATTCTTACTAACATTAATGGGGAGTTACACGCATGCATCAGGAGAAGAATAAATCTGCAGCAGAGCACACAGGAAACCATTCAGTGTGAAATGTTTTAAGGAGACAGATAGGGGAAAACACGCATGGAAAGAGCTTATAATGCATTCATTCAGTTTTACTTACAACTCTTGATGAACTTTTTCAGACTGAATGCTGTACATTTGTGTCATATGGATTTAGAATGCTTGATAAATTATATTAGCAAGTACATATTAACTGTAGCATGATTCAGGTGGGATTGCTGTCTCTAGGTCCTGCATTGCAGACTGATGGTTATATAGTCCAAAAAGCTTTTAAAGAATTCATGTTGAATGTTTTCAGGTTTCAGTTTTAACATGTTCAACAGTATTTTAAAACTATTAAGGTCTTACAGTCTCTCCTAAATGTTTCTAAGTCTTGATTTAAGCAAAACCAAGGAAATATATATATCTGCTTCCTCAAATACATATTATTCTGAACAGGGCAATCAGCACAGAATACAATGATTAGATGCTGCACTTTGTAACCTCAGGCACATACGTTCTCTGCATCTCCAAGTTAAATGTGGTGTACATGGGCTTTGTAGAGTCATATCTTATTAGGAATATTATGAGAAGGAGACTTTGTCTGGACTGTTGTAAAATGTTAATCAATCCTGATGGGGGGGGAGAAAAAGTAGATGTACGTAAATGTATCAATAAAACTTCCTTATGCACCCAGGTTGAAAATCTGGATTTCTATAATCAAAGTGCCTGAATGGCCATCAGGTCATCTAAATGTCCTTGTCTTTAACAAAGAACTTAGCAGACACAGGACGTTAATAATATATGTATCCATATATGTGTATATTCATACACACTTATATATATAGAATGAATATATAAAGTTGTGAAAATCATGTCAGAAACAATCTAAGATGCCATTTTGATGCACAGGTGAATGGCAAAACAAGTGCCAGAAATGCACGACAATTGCAAATAAAGCAGGAAATTGTCCAAATAGTGCAAATACTCTCAGAAATAAGTTCAGTTTCTTTTCTTTCCCATCCAATTAAATTCAGTTGGATTTAGGAGATTATGAATTGTAAAGTAACTGAAGAAATAATGCAATTTGAAGCTTTTTTTTTTTTGAAATTTTAAATAAATTCATATGTTCTCATGTTATTATGGTTTTTAGTTTGATTGAGTTTCGTTGGATGTTTTTTTGTCTGAAAGAATGTAATCCTCTGTGAAAAGGATGAGTAGAAATTTCAGTTTAAAAGTGTTATTTTCACATGCTGACAGATGTATCAACCTATAATTTAAACCCTACTTACTCTGCATTAGAAATACAGATCTAAAATATTTACTAAACCAGTTAGGGCAGTGAGATAATGGAAGGGGTATGGTAGCACTCAAATAAATAAACTGCAGTAGCATCTGCTGTAGACCCTGAAGGCTTGACGAGAGCAAGTATGAAATATTCCTGGACCGACTATCATAGAGCTTGAAATCTCCAGGCACTGTACTCATGGGAACTTTTGCTGTGCAGCCATCTGGTGGGTGACAAGTACATCCAGCCATGAATCACCAAAGAGATTCCTGAGTTAGATTTGTAGAGGACAGTGCCTGACATGATTCAGGCAGAAGGGTTACCCAGAAATCACAGCCTTTGTCATTATGGAAGTGTTACTAGAAAAGAGTATGAAAACAGTATTCATGCAGACACTTGGATATAAACTAAGTGGTCAGTGAAATGTCTTGCAAAAAAACCAGCAGTGCAAGTGGAGAGTAAGGGAGAATTCAAAATAGTGGAGGACTAAAGAACAGTCAAAATCCTTGGCCTATTCAGTCTCATTTGTATTTTGCTGATGATTTGGATAAAATCGGGTTTTTGTTTATAGTGAGATAATGACAATGAGAAGTAGTTGAAAATGTCTGTAGAGGAGAAACTGAGATACAGAAGTACTAAGATTAAATTACAAGAAAGTATTATTCTAATAACAAGGAAAAATGAAAGAAACTATAAAAGGCCAGAGTAGCTTTACAATAAAATTCCTAAAGGTTAAAAGGATCCAGACAGCAATAAATGTATAAAAAAAAATCAGACTGTAATATTTTTTTGCAACTCTCTAAAATCTCTATGATTTAGAGACCCCCTCCAGAGACCTTTCTGTAGCCTGATTTTGCTATCTTTATTTCTTATCTAGAAGGACATAAATAAAAGCCTGTTAATAAAATATACAAGGATTGCAGAATTTGTAGATAAATTAGCCTTTACAAAAAAAGAAAATTTAATAAACAGGAGATTATTCCACAAGTGTAAAAATAGTCCATATTTCACAGCTGTAGAACAAAAGACCCAGGGACTGAAATGAATTCCCTGAAAGTCCTAATGCTTCTGACAACTCCATCTGAGGGATCCCAGTCAACCTTGCATGCTGGACAAATGGCTATTTGGTATTTCTCATGTAGCAAAGTTCTTCCTGTGTCCATGTCTGGGTAAGCACTTGTAGGACTCTCAAATCTCAAAGGAGGTCACATGCTGAGTTTGAGTTGATATCCAAACTCCTCTCATTTATGGTTTAGGTACCTCAGCCTTTTATTGAAATAGAGCCTCAGGAGCCCACAGCAAATTCTTGTTTTGCATACCAATGGAATAGATGGTTTAACACATTCTCTTTTCCATGTTTAAATTGTTTTTGTCCCAGAAATAAGTTCTTATAAGCTCTTGTCATTATTTGAGTAGACACTGTTTCACAGCATCAGTACTACATGGCTATAAGCATAAGATGCAAATGTGGATGCAAAGCAGTGTAATTCCCTTTTAAGTAAAGGCTAGAAATTCCAAAGTATTCCCCATCCAAAACCCATAATTTCTTGTCTGTAGTGAGACTTTTTAAAGTAACTATCTTATGTAGAAGGCCTTTGAAAACCTCATATTTATAGCTTTCTCTAACATGTCATTGAGCTATGTTAGTTCCAAATAGGATGAGAAAACTTTTTTTTGATCTTTCAAAATACTGTTTTAGAAAACTTTCCTTCTGCTGCCTAATTCAGGGAATGCTTCCAAAAAAAGATTTTTATTCAGTGGAATAATTTCATTTTTTTGGGATTAGGCACATGAATAATATTCCCCCTGCGTGAAGATACTTAATCTACTTATATAGTATATAATTTCTGGTTTAGATTTAATATCTCAAGCTCACCCAATTTCCCCATGAAGGTAAACCCTGATAATCCCAGATACTGTATTTTTTTAATTGAGTAGAGGCCACTTAAAATAGAACTTCTAATTTAGATTTAATAACTCTATGAAAGATAAATCTAGTTGCCATGTAATAAACAGTAATTAATTAGTTAATATCAATTAAATACTAAAAATATTAATTTACATTTAACATCTAACTACTGTAATTTGCTATAGCTATCTTATTAAATGCTAATTAAATTCCTAAACATTCTTACAAGTTTAATGCATTAATAATAGGAACGTAAGTACACATTTACTGTATCTGCAGTTCTCAGTTCATTACATGGCAACTAGATTTATCTCTTTTACACTAATTAAATATACTAAGCAAACCTCAGTAACTTTTCTTAACACATACCATAACTGTTTTATTAATTTCAAATTAAATGCCTGTTTAAGATTTTTAATCTACAGCTGCCCTAAACAGTTTCTTGCTAACAGAGCAAAGGTTGCACTGATATTATAACTAAACCATGACACTTCTAGATGTTGGTTATATGAGAAGTAAGACTTTATTTTCTACTCTATCTTAGTTTAAGCATAATGACTTTTTACTAATTCTCTTTTCTTTTTCCCAGAAAGGACTTGTCTTTCCTTTCTCACTCTGCCCCACGTCAACATAATCGTATTTCCTCTCTGTAATCAGTTTCTCTGCAGTTTTTCTACCTGTAATAGCTGGTAGTCCACCTTGGTTATCGTTTCAATAATATTGAAATAAAAGGAAAATTTTTTCCATATGTACAGTTATCATTGTGTTATTTAAATATATCTGATCTGATGCTTACAAAATCATATTAATCTTCAGCAAAAACACTCAGCACCATGGAAGGTTTAAGCAAATGACCATATAAACATCTATAAGCAAAGAAATTCAGGTCAAAATGTCAGTCGGGCCACTATGAACATGTCAGAGTAACATCCATAATAAGATTTCTTTGGGAAACTGAAGGAGAAACTAGAGTCACATGTATCAAATTATTTAGAATCATGGTTCTTTTCACATAGGATGGAGGCTGTCATAAAGACAGGCGGCTGCTGTGCAGCAAGAAAAGCACATTAGCTATTAACCTTCCCCCAGCCGATCAACTTTGTTTTGCAATCTTTCCTCAGAACCATTAGAATACCCTGAAGAAATAACTTTCCAATTAAAAAGGATCTCAGAGAACAAAGCCATTTTATCTCTGACTCCTGGTGTTCTTTATTCCAATAATTTAAATTGGAATTGATTTTTCAATTTAGCCGTTGACTTGCTATGGACACACAGCTGAAAAGGCCGAATGGAATTGCATGGCTGAAATATTTGTCTTTGTGATGCACTCCTCATAAATTCACAGGAGCCTGTTTTTTTTTTTTTTTTTAATGCATTTTCTTTTTGCTGCCACTGCTTTAGACAACAGCTTTTTAGCTCAGCATGAGCAAACTGAGAAAACACGTCCAGTATGACCTCGAGGGCCTCATACTCAGTTCTTCATAGATCTATTTAATTGTTACATCCCTGAGAAAAATGAATAGATCCAGTGTAATCAAAGTGATAGCTGTTTTTTAAAGCCTGAAAATGTGTTCTACAATTTTGGTGTGTATTTCTGACTTTTTTCTTTAAAATAATGATTTTTAAAAGTGAGAAAAGTAATAAAATAATAATTTTTAAAAGTAAACACCTACAGTAGGTAAATTTCACTATGTTCAGTATGAATATGGAACTGCATAAACAGCTTAGGTATATTTTCTCATTGTTCTAGTGGCAGACTCACTTAACACAGTAATTGATTTACCTGTGGAACAGTTTTGAATTAAGCACTCAAGTTATTAAGAAGCCTTTTAAAAGATTAAGGCCCGGTTGTGCCTGTAGTTCAGCTCAGTGTTAGTGCAACCCAACGCTGACATAACTAGAGAATGAGTTGTATCAGGTTGACTGAGAACAGAGATGGGTCCTAACACTCATAATTTTGTAATGTCAGCATCTTAGCTTCACAGTGTTTTGTGAGTAACTTTTTTCTGGACAAACACAGAAAACATCTGAGGCTAAAAGTAGAAAGCAGAGCTGGAGAAGGAAACGTAAGAGAGAGCAAATTTCTGGTCCAGTTAACTAGTTATATTCATCTATTACGGGGGGGAGGGCTGTGCTTATAAAGAAGAATGAGATGCTATTGTTATAATTTTATCTTTGTGATCTTTCATTCTTGCATTTTTCTTCTTCTTTTTTTCATTTTTTTTTCCTGTAAGAAAAGTATCAAACTTATCAATATTTGAAAGCAGCTAGTCAAAATGTTATTCTTGAACACTTCTCTGCTGCCATAATTTTACTGTTTTAGATGGGAAATTAACTACAGATAGTTTACTGCTGGTAAACCACGCAGAAGAAAACACAGCAAAAGAGGAAGGGTATCATATTCCCCTTCTCATATATACAATCAGAGAAAAAAATCAAAAAAATAGGTGTTGGTCTTGCTGAAATTTTAGAGCAAATAAACCTCTAAACTTCTAAACCTCTGTCCAGTCAGTTAAATACCCCAAAAAATCAACTTCTGTTAATTTTAGAGAAAGTTGTTTTCACAATATGTGTCCCATCTATGGTACATTTATACTGGTACAGTACTTAAGTGAAAGATGACCATAACCACAGCAGCACAGAATATTCTGAGCTGGAAGGGACCCACAAGGATCACTGAGATCCAACTCTTGGTCTTGCACAGGTCAACCCCAAAAATGTCCGAGAGTGTTGTGCAAACATCTTGGACTCTGTGGGGCTTGGTTCTGTGACCATTTCCCTAGGGAACATGTTCCAGTGCCCAACCACCATCTGGAACATTTTCTGCTCCAGTTAGGTTTCTTCTGGGTGTACTTTTAGACAAACCTGCTCTTAGAAGATTAGATAGAGCAGTGCGTACATAAGCAAGCGCGTGTTGCTGGGATCTAGGTCAAAGACTGTCCCTGACCCCTTTTTCCCCTTTCTTTTCTCGTTTTGTCAATGACCTGTACATCTGTGGAAGGATGTCTCCACTTAATTTTGAAAATTCTTAATCAAAATCTCAACCAGTGGGATGGCTACTGTAACATGAAAAAACTTTTGAAGGAAACTATAAGGACTGTGTTACCTGTTGAATATTAAAATATCATTAAAACGCTCTTTGGCAAATATATGAAATAGTGAAGATGAGTAAAGGAGGAAAAATACATAAGGGAATGGACAATGCTGTATCAAAAACTGTTATTACTAAACTCTCAATAAATTGTTAAGCAACAAAACTGAGCTAGGTTTTTAGCAACCTTTTTAATCATCAGAGGCGAAAGACATCTTGGTTCTTTTCCAACATGAAAAGTGTATAAGCATTTTCGCTACTTTTAAAATAGATTTTGATAAGTTTATAAATTGAACTGTACATAACAGTCTCTTGCAATAATATTGTCTTGGAGCCAGAAGTTCATTCTAGTTCTGTATCGCCTCTTTCTGCTTATTTTTTATATATATTATGGGTCATGGGAATATTTGACTATTTCATGGTTCCTTGATCCAGTTGTATTCCAAACATATTCAGATGATACCCAGGTACATGCTAGATTTTTCCCATCCTTGTCAAATTTTGCTTTTGATGTAAAGCAATCCCAGACTCACAAACTAGACTGAAACAGAAGGAAAATCTTATTGGTCTGGTTGACTGACAGGATGACCAGGACTTCAAACGTTTTGTATCTTGCATTAGACAGCAGAAGTGAGTGCAGACTCAAGAGACTTTCAAAAGAAGCTTGGATGTCAAAAATAGCATCCAAATTCCTTCAATTACTGGGAAAAACAAAAATGGAAACGGATTTCCCCATACATACATACATACTTACATAGACACACAGAAGTATATATTTTCTTATATCTTAAAATACTTCCTTTCCATGTGGACTGCTGCAGATCATCTGTATCATAAAAGGGCAAAACAAATGACGAGAAGCAATTTTGAACTTATTCTACCAAAAACCAAGAGCAAAAAGATTGTCATCATCCAGCTGGGCTATTTGAGAACAAGTTTAACTGCTGAACAGTTGTCTTCCTAAAGTATATTCGAAACTGATTTCTTGCCCTTACGTACAGATGAAGGAACAGATCCTTTCAAGAGAGGGAAATGTCTTTTTTTTTTTTTTTTTAAATGAGAAAAAAGGAGAATGGAGAAGCTGCTCATTCCATAAAAGACTGAAGTTCAAGTCTCCCTTCAGAAACACAGATGTACATTGTCATTCATTGTATGCTGTATTAAAAGCAGTCAAATATTGGCAAAATCGGTGCGTCCATGTGCAAGACACTGCCTTGGAACTATTTACTATTTTACACTAGTTTGAGAACAGGTTTGATCCTTTAATTTTAGGGTCCTTTAAAATCCTCTATTAATTCTGTTAATGTTATTCATTTATTACAAAGGAAGTGATTTAGAATGCTAATAAAAATCTTGAATGCATTTTTACTTTGTCTTAGGAAGGCACTGCCTGAGAGAATGCATTTGGTCAGTCTGTTCAAGGTCTGTTGCAAGTCTGTTGCATTTTCTCCCTTCCTTGGTACAGTCATCTTCTGCAAATTTTATCTCTTTTTAAAAACTGTGGTAAGATTCTGAGAAGTTGCAACTGATATAGTAGGGCAGGAATATTTCTTTCTTTTTCCCCTTTTTGCCTCCCTATTTTTCCTTCATGATTGTTATTTTCTCTTTGATTTCCTATAAACAAAAATCGAGATCTTATTTGAGGGTTATTTTAAATAAGCAGATATTCAGTGTTATGACTGAAGTAATAATAACTGCAAAAAATTCAGAATGGAGTTCAAAACAACAACAACAAAAGAATGGTCTAAGTGTTTAATTGCAATTGAGCATGTCGAAAACATTTATTTGTTACGGAAAATTATCCAAAAGTGTTCTCATCATATGCAGATAGAAGAGACTACTCATTATCTAACTGCATATATGAAGCTCAATGTCCCATATATCAGATTCCAGTCTGACACATTATTTTAGGCAAATGAACATTGACTGAGTGTATGAACTAAACTTTGACATTGCACACGTTTTGGAAAATGACCTTTCCCAAATTATTTCTTGGTCGTATTAATTTCCAAGTATGCCAACGGTAATGAGTAAATGATGCAACAGGTCCCACATTTATATAGTTTATTTTGTTTCTAACATCAATAAAAAAAACCTAATCTAGAAATCATTGCATTCCTATTAATGTGTATAATCACATTTCTGTAGGAAATGAAACCAAAATAAAAGCAGAAAAAATCCCAACAAAACTTACCCTCAACAAGTACTGCATAGGTATTATGTTATTCCACACAAATATTTTGGAATTTTGCTCTCCTAAAGGTCAGGGGTCTAACTTTGCTTCTTACCTGATCCCTGTCCTTCAGGGCTCCAAACTCCAATGATGCATGATCAGGAGACAAACTGGACAAATCTGACTGTAATTACACACTAGTGCTGAAGACACAAGAATCCTAACCCCGATCAAGATTTTAGTAGCAAGTTATCTGATTGGGAATTTAGACTTGGATTTAGTCTGTCCTATTTTTTTCCGGAACTTAATTGATTCAAATGGCAGCAGTCTTTTGGGTAATTTTCATGTGATATGTGAAATTTCACTGAATTTCCATTTCAAGTGTATCTTTATATTTTTGTTAGATATATTGAGCTTTAGGGTCAGTGAAAGAAAGCATGTGTGCATAGCATTCATTGTGGTATGAATAAGCAGATGATATTACTCTGTTTATTAGATTACTTAAGATTAAGGAAACACATTTTTACTGTGAGAGTGACATTCAAAAGCCGTCTGGACATGGCTCAGGGCAACAAGCTCTAACCGGCCCTCTTTAAGCGAGGGGCTTGAACCACATAACTTTCAGCACTCCTTCAACTTCAGATGTTCTGTGATCCTGTGATTCTTCCTTTGCACAGAGCCCCAAAATATGTGTTCAGTTGTTTCCATATGCTCTAGAAAGTGCTATCTATTGCATAATTCAAATTCTTACCAAGAAATTATAGTACATAATGATATGTGTAATTGCGTTTAGCAGAAACTTTCTGAATTCCCCACGTACACAATGAATGACATTATTTTTTGCCCTTCAAGCTTTTTATAGCTGCTACTCTATAGGCTAGCACATTTATTCATCCATTTAAAATGTGTTTTCTAATTTTTAGATATATTTATTTATAAATAGTTTCTGACATGAAAGTTAATCTAATCTTCTAATAATTTGCCATGGCAAATCACTTAGTAGTCCAGGTGATTTTTATTTTCTAAAAGGATTCCTCTTTTTCATATTTATGAGGTGGGGTTCTTTTGCAGTTCTTAGTTGGATCTCGGTAAGAGTGCTTTACTAAAATTTTCACTACAGAATGTTTTTAGTGGATCAAAAAATTGTGTGTGGGGGTGTGTGAGTATGTGGGCAGAAGGGTTTCAAAATGATATTATCTGAAATGAATTACTAATTGACTGCACAAAATGTAGGAAGGTTTTCAGTGTTTTTCACTTACAATCATTTCTCAAAATGTATTTATTTAGGGACCACTTATTAAACAAAATTAGTTGATTCATTAAGTTACCTAACATCACCCCAAAAAATTAAGACAAAGAGAAAATGAAAACAAAGGGACTTTCGGGAGCAAATTAAAGAATTATAACCTTGCAGTGTATAGGAATTTCAGAGATCATTTGGTCTTGAAGTTGTTGAGGTCTTTTGATTGTATCTAATCTGCTGAAAGAGGACTAGGGAAAAACTGATTACCAACTTAACCTTGCTGCTATTTTGGATGCGTCATCTAGACATGTTACTGATGGAAACAGTTTTCAGCAGTGTGTATGCAAGCCAGTCTGTACAAAATGGTCCTGTGGTCAGTGATTACCCTCTTTTAGTTAGCAATGTCAATGAATTTAGTTAATCTCTTTATGCAAAGAGAGGCAATATCATTTTATTTGCTACATAAAATGTAGCCCAAGGGTTCCATTGGGGTTTCGTGCTTATCAAGCCTGAGTTTATTCTTTGGAGATGTAAAAAAAAAGGTGACACCTATGCTACCAAATAATACATGATGGAGATTAATCTGGCTGGATTGCCAGAGGTGTCACAAGTTTTTGGTGATGCTTATGTGCAGAAATGTCATTTATACAAAGGAACAGGAAATCTGAGTCCTAAGTGGCTTCATTTCTAGTTTCTAACAGTTAGCCATATTTGAAACAAATCTACAACATTTTTGATTTGATTTTACTGGCTACAAATCTTTTATTTTTCCTATTTTATTTATTAGCATATACAAAGACCCACCCCCTGGTGCCCCAATTACTTCTTTTTTAGACTACAGACTGGTCCAAAGGCAAAGAGAATAGGAATATTGAGGGAAGTGAAGACAATTTTCCTGAAATGAAAGACTGGTTAGACATGGGCTATCTCCAAGAGGGAACTACTAAAAGATAATTGATTATCAGGTTATTCAGTTTGGTGGATCAGAATGAATGAAAGCAGTAGCAGATCTTCCCACTGGACTGAGAAAAGCAAGCAGCAAAATGGCTTTAAAATAGTTTTAGAATACACTACAATAGCAAGTCACGTTTGTTTGGTTTTTTTCATACAGTGAATTCAAAGTACTGGGGTTACTGTTAGGAAAGAATTATTGTCTCAGTATTTGGTATGTCAATGAGAGATGATCTTTTAGAGAAGTGCAAGAAGTAATCTGTTGAGAGCTATAAAATCATATTGTTAGACTGAGGTTAAAATAATGCTTTTAGAAGAAACTAAATTCTATTCAATTCATTTTTAAAACCAGGCTTGTGCACAAATTCTGTCTGATGTAGTTGTGTATTTGGTGGCATGAGGCATGATAATCCTAAATCATTCTGTTGTTCAGCAAATCTCATTACGAAATTGAAACTAGAACATTGAACCATAATATTTGTGCAGAAGAGAAAAACTACTTTCATACTTTTTGAGGGGAAATGATTAGTTTTCTGATGCTGATGGAAAATGTAAGAAATACTGTACTTATGTCTGGCACATCTAAACTCATAACATCTATTTGCTTTGCTTTGTCAAAACATATGAAAAATCATTAAAGTGTTTTAATAAATGTCTGGTTTTCTTGCTCATTCATCTTATAAATATTAATTAGCCATGGATCAGGCAATTAAAGTTTAATCAATTTGCACTAATTAGCACCACATACTTGCATAAAAAGATAAAACCAGCTCCTGCATCTGGCTGTTATTTGCAGTTTTTGTCAAGTGCTGATGAGTTTCATCTTGAAGAGAAGATTAAGAAGAAAAGAGGAAAATAAGAAAGTAGTGTTAATTTTATTAAATCTTCAATCAAACCTTCTATTCATAAGCTTTATGGGACAATACCAGGTAACATTTCACTTTACAAGAAACTAGACATGATTGGGCAAAAATTTAACACTTTTCTGTGACCACACCCTTCCTAATTATAACTTCTAAGAAAAAAATAAGCTCTTCAGTGCAAAAGCTTAGGTTCTATCTTATAACAAAATAATTCCGTAATCATATACCTGGAGCTGAATGCCCCTAACTTTCATAAGGAAAGTAAATCCAAATTTTCATCTAAAAATATTTTCAGTTCTCACATATGTGAGTGGAAATAAACCCCACAAAATATAATCTTAAATTCACCTAAATTTTTGATGCTTTTCAGGATGGGTTTCAGTATTTAGATTATTACCCTTTCCAATGGAATGATAAAACTTCAAAGGTCACCTTCTAGTATTTTTCTAGAAGTTTGATCATAGGGAAGAAGATTTTAGCCTGACTCAAATGGCACAGAAATTAGTTGATAGATACATTACCAGAAATGTGTCAGGCACCTCTAGTGAAAAGGGGGATAAAATAACTTCCTGCCCACCAGAAAAGATTATTTGCTAATATTTCTTGCAGTTAATAATGTTTGGTGTTTGTGTTACAATATTTATTGTCTAAATTATCTATTCAGCAAAACTAACAAAAGTAAAAAGCAAGGTAACAAAATTAAAACATTCACACACACACTCAACATTTCTTTTCATTCAAAAGCTCTTTTCAGGTGTTTCACTGGGAAACAGTGGGGTAAATCTTATTCTAGAAAGTCCTAATCGACATTAGGGGATTATAAAAGTGTTGGATCTGGTTAAGAAGTGTATGGTATCCTTTAATATTACACTGTCACGTATTTAAAAAAAAATGCACTCTGGCTGTACAGGCCAAGCCACTTACATGGTGGTCCTTGAACATAGAAGAATTCAGACCTTCCATGCATCAGTTAGTTATTCCTAGTTTGAATCCAAAGGACAACAGTGTGCCCAAAAGGATAGCTAAATAACAGCCATCTAGGTGCTGTTAAATAAAAATTGAAAGCTGCATGTTTTGCTTATCGCAGACTTGTCTAAGTCACTGTTCTGTGCCCCTGCTGGCCATGGTTTAACATCATTAAACTTGTAGTTGTCTACTAAGGAAACAATTGAAAATCAGCCTTCTAAGTCTCTGGTTTTTTGCATAGTTAAATGCCATGAAGTCAGTCAAGGCTTTTGAAATACAATTATGGGTTTTGTTTCTGAATTAGGCTGAGTGAATTAGACCCAGCCAATCTACCAGAGAGGCATTAATCACTACTTCTATATGACTATTTTCAAAAGGTATTAATCACTACTTCTATATTACTATTTTCAACTTTAATATTGGGAGAAAACAAAGCATTCTATACAGCCTATTTATGTAACTAAAAATATTTCTAGGGAATGAAACATGTATTTTATCGCAAATGAAAATTTATCTTAAAATCTGCAGGTAAAGCAAAGCTTTTATAAATGATTTAACGGTAAAAAATCCCAAACAAAAAACTAAAACCACACAACACCAACCAACCCATAGCATGAATCATAAAGAAGCTATGCACCATTTACATAGGGATTTTCATGTAGTTTATGCAAGAAAAGACTTGTGAATGGTTATTGATATTTTTCAAATGAAGTATGTATGAACCATTAAACTCCTCATTCCATAGTGTACAAGCCATTGCTCTGCTAAACAGTCTTTTACTAGATAGGCTATAAACAGAGCAGAGGCACTTGGAAAGGTGTCATCTTTCAGTGTTTGTTTAAAGATCTGACACATATGACTCACAAAACCACCTGGTAGCTGAAAGTTCACTGCTAATTGTTGTTACAGAATCTTCATAATAGTGTATGGTGCAGAAGATCTATTGTTCTGGAGTATAGGAAGACTGGTTTTTGACATGATCTCTAAGCACTTTCCTTAACTGGGGCACTGAAACAAACAAACAAAAAAATCATTAGTAGAACAAATTCCTGCAGATAAATCATTTTGGCTGAGTGGTTTCCCCTGTGATGTACCATATGCACATATACATTAAACAATGCCTTTCACTGAAACTAGAAAACTAAGTTCAGTGGAATAGTCTACAGTAAACTTTAGTGGGCTTAGGAAGAAATCAAAAGCTATAGTGTATTTGAAATTAATACATGTCCCCTTAAGCAGTGTAGATTTATTTATTAAGATGTTAGACAACCCAAGGTTTTCTTAAAGCTCAGTGTCCAAGGAGCAACCTGCATCTCCTAATTAAAAGTAGCCAGACCTTGTTTTACTGTTTTTGCACAGAAGACATTGAAGGCTTTGTGAGTAAATCTTTGTGAGTAAATGCAGAGGCATTAAGGCAAACATCTGAAACCATCCTCATCTTGTACTGCCATTGTCCTCTGCACTCTTGAAATATGAAGGTCTCCTTTTTGTTGTCTTTTTCATAGTCTGGTTGGATAGGACATAAATAGAGGTCAGCATGTTAAAGCTCAACTCAACATATATTCCAAACCTGAGTCTTCCTACAAATGTGACTTTATATAACATTTACAAGGAAACCCTTAAAAACTGTGTTCATAGTTGATAAGCGGTCTTTTTCAAACATTTTGAAGACCTGCGTTTTTTCATTTTTTTCCTTCCTGTACTGCTTCTCTTCAATTCCAAGACTCATACAAAAATTATACAAAAACTAAACTAAAATAAAAATTGCTTCAAGGTGGAGCATTCTTTAAATACCTATTGCTTTCATAACTTTTGCAACACAAAGATTTGAACTTATAAAATGAAATTTGATCCTATTGGTTCAGCTGCATTTAAAAAATTAACAGATTTCGAAGACTGCAATAGTAGCTTCTCTACTCTCATAGCACTGGCAGACACCATTATGACTTCTGAGTTTCAGCTGACTGCGAGGGAATAGAAATCTAAGAAACTGAATCAGACTCTTGAGACACCTGGAGGGAAATGGCATGAGTGCGGGCCCCAGCATTTCAAGGCAATGTTAAGCATGAAGGTGTGGCCATGCACTGACTTTATGTAGCTCTATGCAGCTGATCCTTATGTCCAAAGCAAGGGAAGTGTTGTTGAGTTCCTCGCATTGAGAGCCTCTCAAATACTACTGCTGTGGTATAGCCTTGGACAACAGGACTTGAAAATTGCTGTCATGCTTTTGATTTTTTCGCAAATATGTTGCAAACATAAATTTATATAGTATGCATTCATTTCAGAAATACTGGTTTGAGTCCCCTGTGCTGCAGACCACTTGTGTAAGTAAGAGAGCACATACCCAGAGATCCATGAGTCTTGTCTGTTGAACAAATCTTTCTGTGACTTGCACCAATTTGACTTTATAGCATGTTGTTCAATTTTCTGGTGAAGAGACTGTGGGAGAGACTAGAACAACACTTGTGAAAGGTGTTTATGGTTGACTAAGAGCTAGCGGAAATGGTTTTTTTTAGAGGAGAGGGTATTTTCAGAAGTGTTTTACTGGCTAAAGCTATTAAGCTGAAGTGTCATTTAATTCATATTAAGGACATTAGTGAGAAGTTAGAGGGTGTCCTTTTAGGGTTTTGAAAATCAGAAGTGGAGAAAATCATGAACAATACTTATGTCTTGCATGCAGCCTATAGGTCATGCATTTCATATCTGACAGTTTTAATCAAACCCTTTTGGATCTCGATAGTCATAGTAATTTAAAATCTGTGCCAACTTTCCTCTTTCCTACCTTTTTCACACAAGCCCTGAAAAAAATAAAATGATCATAACTTATCATAGTAAGAGCCCTCACCTACACCCAGGGACTTCCTCTCATTTTTCAGTGTTTTGGTTTTTTATTGGTTTGGGGGTGGTTTTTTGAGGCTTTGGAGTTCTTTCAGTGGTTTTTTTAGGGTTGTTGTTTTTGTTTTGTTTTGGATTTTTTTCTAGTTAAGTTTTTTTTCTGAGGTGACTGTTTCTTTAAATATCACTACATTTTTCCTCAACTACCTTTTTCTGAGGTAATAGGTTAGAAATTATTCACTAAATGTCAGATTATGAATTTCTTCCTGTCGTTGGTGATGTTACCCACATAAGTAATTTCACTGACTTCACTGTGAGTAACCCTACTCACTATTGTGAAGGCAGCAGTTGCTATCTACTACAGGAGGAATGCTATGGATGATGAGAAGATAGGTACCCATCCAGTTTCTCTACCTTTGATCAAGATCAAAGTACACTTTTTGAGATTGGTGCTGTGTTAGATTAGGCTGCCTTCTTTACTATTCCAATTTGCAATTCTGTTTTTCTTTTGAGTGTATAAAAATTGAGTTGCTTTTGTATTGACAGGCATTACGCTGAGAATATCAATTTGGAATTTTGTTATTTTAAGTCTGTGCGCATTCTTTGTAAAAGCGCATAAAGATACAGTGATTTCCTACTTAATCTTGATATGTGCCTGGAGGAAGTGAAATGAGCACTCAGACAAATGAGTTCACTCTTGGAAGCCTTACTTCACTATCTGGGAGACAAGTAAGAATTGTGCCGCCTACTTTTGAGTTTATGCGCGGTCGGCAGTAAATATCTGTCTCATCTGTTTTGCAGCAACAATGGGTGCTTGGAATGGAAGAAAGTGGTGCACAGCATCTTTTTGCCACTTGCAGGAATGTGACTTCCAGAATCAATAACAGCCTTTGTCTGAAGATATATTGTGGGATGAAGTATTCTGTACTGTAGAAATCGAAGAGTGTTATGGAAGATTCATTCAAACTGCATGTAGTAGCACAGATAATCATGCACATCATCACTTCCATAGGTATTGCATGAACTTACTTAATAATATATCTTCTAACTTCTAAAAACTCTAAATGTCACAATGTTGGTGTTTTAAGGATAAATTTTGCTCAGAAATCATTGTTCAATGACTAATGAATAGTTTGCTCTCAAGGACTTGCATTCTAAGGACGACAGATGGCTCAGCACAAAACAAAGAAGATGGTACAGAAAACAGCTAGAGGGTGCTCATTGTAGTTGGAATGTATTCATCCATTCTGGAATTGTGTGAGGAAAGTTTGTGTGAGGGAAAGATATGAAGGAAGCTGCTAAGAGTGACACTTGATTGAACAGATGGAGAAGAATAAAGTGTAGAGACAGAGTTTGGAGCCAAAGTCTTATCATTGTGACTGAATGAGAGTCATAGTCAACTTTAGTCTACATATCACAGGAGCTAAAATTGAGTTTTCTCAAGTATTTTATCTGAGCTTGCTTAAGTGTCATAACACTTTCATCTTTTGACTTTCATAGAGTTCCCCCCCTCTTCTAATTACTTTCTCCTGCCACTTACCCACTGGAAAAGTATTCCACTAGGCACAGAGGTGCTTTCATTGACAAAATCCAGAAATCCTCCAATAATGAGACATTCAGTAAAAATATCTTGATAAAAAATCAGAATATGAACAGAAAAAAAAACCCCAGCATGCTAGTTTAGTTGTATGGTAGACTTACAACTTGAATTAGATCACTACTCAACATTTACAGATTGGAACACAAAGATCTCTTTTTAGAGAGAACCCTAATCCTTCAAGTATCCATGGGGATTTATCATATTTATTAAAGTGAGACCTTTCCTATCTCTGCTTCATAACAGAAGGTATTGCAGCAATGGCTGTATTTGCATGTGACAAGAAAAGAGGCTGTCACAAGGAATACAGCTTCTTTAGCAACTCTGAACTCTATTCAAGGAATGCTAATACTGAAGTAGCATGAAGCTGAAACACAGCATAACTTTAAACTCAGACTGCTCAGGTTTACCTCGTTGAAATTCCAGTAGTACAGGAGGGAGGATACTGAAGTGCCAAAACCATGAAAATACCTTTGTAGGTAAATTAAGGTAAATTAATATGATTTAATTTTCCTACTAACATAATATAATTTTGCTTTTAAATACATATTACAAAGTAGCACAGGTGAAATCAACATCTAATCTGGAATTTGCATGAGGCACTGTATGTAACACCAACAGATTGTCCAGAGAAGTTGTGGGATTTTTTTCCAGATCTATCCGCATGATGAAAAAATACCATCTGAGAAAAACAGATGGTCATGCCTCTTCAATCTTACATTTCTATATATGAGCTTATAAAAATAAGAACTGTAGACAAATTAGCTAGAAATGTTTCCTATTTTATCTTGACCAGTGGATAAAATAAAGTCTCTAGAGTAAAACTCGTAGCAATAACCTAGGATTCCCTGTACCAAACTGAATGTGCTAACTAGCAGACAGCTCTTTCTCTTCTTTACCCTCTCCCTCTCCCTCCTCCCTCCCATGATATCCTGAAATCTTTTCTGCATAGTGACACAGCTTCAACAAGAGGGGTGGAATACATTTCCTTCCCTCCCACCTGCCCTCTCTCCCAAATGATTAGAGCACTTTTCAACAAAGTGGGAGATGTGGGTGTCCCTCCCTGCCTTATATACACTGAGAATACATTAAGTAAGAAATTGCCTCCCAGGGGAAGTGATGGAAACGCCACTTCTTCATTTTTAAACTGAATCTGAAAAAGCTTTATAGGAAAAAATTTTGCTGTAGCAAGGGAGAGATTACATGACCTTCTTGAGAAAGATTTTATTTTCTAATTTCTAATATCTCTGATACTGTGGTTTACTCCCTTTCAGTCTGTCAGTTTTTTCATAACATTGTGGTTTAGGAGATTTATTCAAAATGTGTGTGAGAGAACCAACTGACGATCTTCAAAGCAGACAGAATATAGCCTGGTTTCATCGGCTGTTTGAACCTGAATTACTGTAATGACTGTAGTGGAATTATTTTCTTTTAAATGGGCAAATCTGACACGAACTTCAAAGGGGAAGTAAATACATGTAATAAAGCGTCTATTTTCCTTTTTCTTTTCCTAAATGATTTATTTTATCCCCAGAAACCCCAACAAATGTTCAAAGTTCTAGATATTTAAATAGGTACCAAGATGTCTGAAGCTGTAATCCTTGCTCTGCCAGTTCATTGAAAAATTGCTGACCTTATAAAAGCCTGTGCTCCTTTTCACTTTGATAACAGCTTTTGCTTCATCAGTCCATAATATGTATTACAGAAGTGAATCCATGCAGGATCAGCTAATTGCTTGTACATGCATTTAAATATAAGTACCCTAGAATTCTTATCACATAACCATACATATATAATTTTATTTTAAGAAAGAATGAAAAAGTTTTTGTTCTCTTAAATTATTTTTGTGTTATGGACCTTGTTCTAACAATTACATTTTACCAGTTAGTGCTTTATGAAGCATGTGGGAATCTAACCAGCAACTAATATAAGAGCTCCAGTTTGCCCTCAGTACACAATCTTAAAGCCCATTAACATTTGTGAGAATTATATGTGGAACGTGCAGGGAGAATATAACCTTAAGCAAGTGAAAACTGAAGTTACTGTATATGTTTCATCCGACAAATGCAATCTAAATTTTTCACAGCAGTGTGTTACATCAATTGAAGTTTGTTAGACAGTAGGGAGACTAATAAAAAGAGGGATAGTGTGAATAAGATGAAACAAATAAATGAACAAAGCCTTTCTGCATTAACTAGGACATAATCTACAGATGTTTCTCAATTGGTAGAAAACAGATTTCCACACAGCAGTTGCATATAATACAAATGTTTGCACAGAATCCAGCTGGACTAATATATAGAGCCATCTCTCAAGATTAGAAGCTTCATAAAAGAGTCACCAGCTGACTCGAAAGAAGATGGCTATCTGAAGTTGTCCTAATCTCCGAAGAAATAGATCAGTCTAAGCTTCTGGTGTAATTGAAGCAGAAATTCCTTTTAACTGTGCAATTCCTGACTATTCCTGTCTTTCTGTTCAGAAATTTGGAAAAGATGTTGAATTAAGGAAAAATTCCATGTAGTTGTGAAGTTCCAAACTTAATACATGGATCAAAACTGTTAACATGTGGGTGTGTTAAGCTTCACATATGAAGCCTTTATTTTCCTAGCCATGTCTTCCAGCTTAAAATTATCTTGGGACTTGACCAAACTAATTTTAACTTTGACAATGTAGGCAACTAGTTGGAACAGAAAGGTCAGCAGGGAAAATATGAATGGTGAAACACAGGGCACCTATTTTGAATGAAAGAAAGTGAGTTAAAAGGAAAGTACAAACTCTAAGTTTTCAGATTTATGCTTTTTCTAGTGATTTTGGTCAAGTTAGGGATTGGACTCAATGATCATTTTTGGTCCCTTCAAACTGTGGATATTCTATGACTATGATATTCTGTTCTATGATTCTAAGTTTCTTCATGCGAAAACATAATTTTGTAGCAAATTTGGGGTTTTTTGTTTGTTTGTTTGGATTTTGCTGTAACAAATGTCTCTGAATGCTAAGCAGTTGGAACAAACAAAATTTGTGATGCTGCTTTTCTGTTAGATTCCCTGAATCAAAGATTCTAGTAAAAGATAATATCTTCTGTCTTGAATTTTTTAAAAATGCTTGGAAAGAAACGAAATCCTGGATCTTTCAGCATGAGGACCCTGCTTTTATACTCTTATTGGTCAAACATAACAATGAGAGTCTTTCCATATATAGGCACCATAAAAATTATCTTGCTGAAGTTTGTTCTATAAAATGTCCATCTCTTGCCTAACCCTTGGTTGTCTTGGTCTCCATCTGCACTCTTGAGGGAACCACCTCTAGAAAGTGCTTAATTTTTTTTGTAACTGTAATTTTAGATATTCATCTTTCAGGAGTGTAATTTACCTTCTGAAAGGGGCCTGTCCTTTTATTTTTAACATAGAGGGATCCTTGTAACTTGCTTAGAATTGGCACTTAGCACTTTGAAAGATAGTTAGGGAAGAAGAATCTACTGTCAGCATTCTGCACTAAATGCACTGAGAGTTTATCATGGTGTCAACATGAGGAGAGTTAATCCACCTTGGAGCACTTCTGAAATCCTACATTTCTCTTGTAACATTTTAAAAACATGCTGTAATAAATACAGTGGCCAATGGCACCATGCTGAGTTAGCAACATTCAGGGAACTGTTTTTATCTGATGACAGTTACAAAGTTTGAAAGAGGATGAGGTCAGTGCTATGTATGTCATATCAAAACACTTTCTGACTACATCTTTCTCTTTTGAAAGAATAGAGTTCTCTTATCATAATCATAAAATTCCAGTCCTTATTATATTCTTATTTTTCATTAGCAAGCATAGTTCAAAATAGAGGAAAATAATCTGCTTTTGTGCTTGTAAAAGCTGATCATTTTCAGCATCTCTACTGCAGTTTTTTAAGTTTCTTAATTTTCTATTTCATTACCGTTGTATCTTGTATAATGATACTCTGACTTCCGGGTACTCCTTTTCAAAGTAATATTTTCTTAAAATTTGATGGAAGGCTTGAACAGTTTGTGACTTTCCAGCTTTACTTTCCCTTGTTGCTCCCTTTTCAAAGAGCCCTTGATGGCACTAATCATAATTATTCAACTGCTGTGTTTTGTTCTGTGCAAACTATTTTGTTTGTCTTTTAAGGTTTTCTTCCTTCTCTAGCAATTACACAGACATTACAGCACTGTTGTTTACAATTAACCTCTTGTTTACATATATTCATCAGCTCAGAAAATCTCCCTGATTTGTATTGATTTGTGCAACTCCTTTTGGACATTATTTAAAACCCTTTTCTTAGATTTTCTTCTTTCCACTGTTTTTTTCTTTCTTTTTAAAGAACAGAGGGCAATAATTATTACTGCCTTTAAATATCAGCTTGTAAAATCATTTCGCTTCCCTGAAATTTTTTGAAATTCCTTATTTTATGTGTTATTGACAAGCATACCTTAAAAGATCTGCCTTTAAGATACCTTGAGGCTAGTGTTTTAATGCTAATTAAACTGCAGGTAGTAGCATATGATTGCCTTTTCTTGTGTGAATATGTGTTGAATGTGTATCCGAGTGCAAGAATGTGTATCCTGGTAGCAAGAACACCCCATAACAATGATCAGCATCTGCTATTAATATATATTAATACAGCAGATGCTGCATTATTTTTTTTCCACTGCAGAGACACTGTTTTCATACTGCTAAATGACAATATATATGCAGGCTAACGTTTCCAATGGGGGATGCTTGATGTTGCTGTCCTGTGCCCTTATTGTACTTTGAATATCTATGTAATCAGCAGTTACTCTGCAACTCAAGTGTTTTAAGAGTGGTTGCTAAATTTATCCAGATGGCAAAACTTTTGTAATTTTTGTACTTCCAACACGTATCATGGTGAGTAATGTATATATGTTAATCAACATGTTTTACATTTTGGGAAAGTCTGAAAGTTTGACACAATTTAAAATGCGTGAAAAGTCTCTGCGCTAGAGGTAAATATGGTAATATAGGTAATAAATATGGTGCAGTGAGCAACTGGTAGTATCAGGCATGAACTAGTGTTTTAAATCCAAGCGCTTTTAACTTGTCTTGGTTTAAGCCCAGCTGGCAACTAAGCCTCACACAGCCACTTATTCACAGCCTCCCTTTCCTGGTAGCATGAGGGAGATAATTGAAAGAGTGAAAATAACAAAACACATGAGTTGAGATAAAGACAGTTTAGTAAAGAAAATAAAAACTGTGTGTGAGAAAGGAGTACAAGGAATTCATTCTCAACTTCCTATGAACAGGCAGGTGTCCAGCCCTCTCCCAAAAAGAAGACCTCCATTACCCTGAATATCCTCCCCTTATCCTCCCCTTTCTCTTTCATTTGCCCATCTTTATATGCTGAGCATGATGCCATAAGGCCTGGAATATTCCTTTGGTCAGTTGGAGGCAGATGGGCAATTTTATTAAACTGTTACAGATATCTCACCTCATGCATGCAGAAAAGGTGATGTTTTTCACTCAGGTTGTTTTGCAGTATCAATAACCTGAAGCAGCAGATTTTGCAAGATTCCCTAAAAAGCAACTTGTGTCATATTCCATGCATTCTGTTCTTTTATTCAAGGGGTGATAGTGTCTTTATAGGCACCCTGAATTAGTTTTGTTCTACTACGATTCGGTTCTTCCTTGAAAATAATAAAAGCCTCTCTAATTTTTTTTTTATCAGTTCTCCAATTCATTCTACAGGAAACTAAAGCTAGCATCTGAAATGTGTGAGAAAAAAAGAAATTGTAAGAAAATCTGGGCAAGATAAACATACATTCCTGGCCTTGCCTTGTCCAGATTCATTTCCCAGATACACAAAAGCTTCACAAAGTCAAGAAACCAAGTCTGACAGTGCAGTGTAGAGACTGGAAAATAACACTAATAGAAACTCATATAAAGTATGGATCTAGAATAACAACAGCCATTTACACCTGTCCTAGGCTGCTCTAAGTCAGTGAAAAAAGGAAAAATGGAGTTACTTTCCTGTAAGTTCTAAGAACTGAATAAACAAGGAAAAGCACATGGTTTTGATGCATGTAGAAGAGATTTAACATTGTGAGCCTTTTGGTTAAAGTGGACTAAATGACATACAAATCTTTGCTGGTTGTTTAGCAACAGAGAAACATTTTTAAAGAACGAACAGTAAATTTACATGGAGGTCTAATATTCTTGGATCTGACCCATATTGGGAAGGGAAACTTGGAAATAATGGTAGTGGAAGAGGTTGTGTAAGTAATTGTATTGGGCCCTGTTTTTTACAGAAATATAACTTCCATAGTTAGGTGAAGGATATTTTAGATGAATATGTGATTTCCATTCACTACACTGTCAATGGCATCACACTTCTTTCAAGAACTGGTAGAAAACTGTGAGTTTTGGCTTTGCATTGTCAAACTAAATTACTTTAAACATGGTTGGATGAAGTTTCTTTTATTCCTTTAAAACCTTAGTAATGTTTGCTCCACTGTAATAGCTGCTTAGCTGGGACAATGACATAAGCCGAAATGTCCTTTCTGAGTAAGAGAACAACAAAAACCTTGGTTTTGGGACGCAGCAAGTATTATCTCCCAGCCGTTACTGAAGTTACCTTATCACCCATTTGCATTTCTACTTTTAAAAAAGCAATGAAACTTGTTTGCTTTCTGGTCCTCCAAAGTGGGAACTTAGAGAGGAAACACATGCCACATCTTCCGAGCAAAGAAACATGCACTACAACCCTGACAGTATATGTAGGGCACTCCTCATTGTGTAGCAACACTGGCCTTTGATTATTGCTAATAGGTATGAAATACCTTGGTAGAAGAAAGAATTTCATGTTACATTTAAGACAGCCTAAAAGTAGTGGCATGGTTTCCCCCTGCAGATCTGATGAAGGACTGTGCATCGCTTAGCTCCAGTTATTTACTTGTTTGACTCATACAATGATATCTTTATAGCTACACTTAGGCAATTCAATCCTTAATGATATTAAAACCATAGATGTATTCCTAAGAGCAAAAGAAGTACTTGTTGAAATTTGAAAACAAGAAAGTTTTACGTTCCCAAAATTTGGGACAGAAATTACAGGGGACACTTGTTATGAATTTATTGGAGTTTGCTATCAAAGAACAGAGAATTAGAGCAAAGAATAAGCGTATGAAATGCAGATTTTTATTAGATGTAGAAAGTTTCTGATTTGAAATGTAAACCATGAAATAGAAAAACTTTTGGCCAAAGTTTGCAATGAGATGTTTGGGCCCATTTACATTTAAAAGTCTTGGAATGCAAATGCACAAGTGAAAAACAGTTTCCAAAGACACTAGGGAAGCTCTTGTCATGTCTTTTAGATAACCCTGAAAGGTCTAATAAATTTGAGAAAATATTGCAGATATTTCCTCATACATGATGCCCAAAACACATCTGTTTGGAAGGGAAAAAAATGTTTTATCATGCAGTGGCCCTTGAATACCAAATTAATATACAAGTTTAGGGGTATATATTTCACATTAAAGACAAAAAAGGCTTTAATATTAGAACTTATATATTTATCAAGCATCTAATGATGCCTAATCGTTGAACAACCTGATGAATAACTTGACTATCAGCAGAACAAACTATCTGAAATTCATTGCCCTTAGCCAGATAACAAAAGCCGACAAAAGTAGCTTTCTGTGAATTTGTCCTCAGACAATTAACAGATAAATGCATTATCTTATTATGATCTCTCTTCAAAAGTTTTTGTCTTTGATTAACCTTTAATTGTTTAAATTTCAACTGGAGTTAAAAACAATGACAAGGAGTTGTGCTGAACAAAGTTGGTTTTAGAACTTACTACAATTACATTTTTTAAAAATAATCATACTCACTATGCAAAGAAACCTAAGAGATAAAGTGTTTTTCCTGAACTTTCTTCAAGAAAAAAATCTACTCTATACATTTAAAATAATCTCTTTAATATTGGTACCAAAATAGCAAAATGCTGTAATTACACCATTATTTTGTCAGTCTCTGTCAATCCATTGTAAGAAAATATTCTCTCTCTTACCCTTCATCCAGGTCTTAACACCTTCATAATGTTGTTATCTCAATTGTTTTAGAGTGCATGCTTTTCAAGTCAGAGTTATAGCTCCTATTTGTCTGCAAAGTGCCATCATATTTACTGGGTTATATTAGTATATCAATAAAAAGTAGTAATCAATAAAAAGTAGTAGTTCTTAAAGCCCATAACAATGCATTTACTTTGGCAAAGCAAACCATCTTGGTTATACATATTTGCCATTTCTACCTCAGATACTGAACTGTTTTACTATCCCTTATTGCATACAAACACACAAAGTTTACCCACCAAAAGAGCGAAAGGTTATCTTTCCTGCCCAGCAGTAGCTTTGGACAGCAATCTGTCTAATTTCTACTCATACTTTGGCCTGCATCTGATTAGTAAATTAAGCAGGGCAAGACAACTTTTGCAGGGCACTGGAATGCATCTGTCTGTACTGTTATTTTTTAATACTCCTTTGTGTGTTTTCTGGTTTGTTACAAAAAGTGCTATCAAATAGCTCCTGACGACAGTTTTAAAAAAGAACATTCCCCAAAAGACAATATGGATGTAATTTCTGGTACTGGAGGGTATGAAGGTTTTGGTATGGATGCATTACTAATAGTGAATGCAAAACAATTATCCCTTTAGTTTGTTCATAAGTATGGAGGCAGCCTTAGATGCTAACTAATTTCTGTAGATCAAAATGAGAAGCAATTTCTGCAGATGAAAATACAAGTTTTTATTCTAAAAGGCTGAAAAATACTTGGAGCTGGTAAACATCCAGTAATCTTACTGTGGGTTCCCTGCTGCATAGCCATGTGATAGGAATTTCCCACAAAGACTCTCTTTTTTCTCTCCAGGAAAAATTTATGGGAACAAAGTAAATATATTAAATATTGTGCATAGCCTAGTCTTTATTTTCCACTAATAGATACAGTAACAAACAAAATTTGTATTGAAAAGTTGTATTCTGTGTGACACCACAAAAATCTTCAGAAACAGAAGTATGGCCATGACTGTATGCTCTATAGTTTGCCTAAATATATATCTTTCTTCTCTTTACATACATTAGAAAAATGAAGTACATATAGCCAGTAGGTTATCACGTAAGCCAAGATGCATAGTTAATTCCAAGACTACAGTTTAACTGGTAATAAGTCCTCTAAGTCTGCAGCTTATGCTGGTGCAATGACTGGGTCATGAATCTTTGAACATGGATTCATTCTGTCTGAAAATTTAGAAAAATGTCTCATGTTCAGGAGCTCTTCACAGCCTGGTTTCACACATTGTGCTGGGTTTTTTTGATTTTTTTTAGCATTAACAAACAAAGAATAAAATGTGATAAGCATAAATATAGAGAAATAGGAACAGTCTGGAGAGGAATTTTTACCTTTTTAATGAAAAAAATTTTTCTGGTATAGATTTCTAATAGTTCTACTTACTTCAGGGACACTGTATGCAACATTATATAGTATATTGAGAAGATATGAGTGATTCAACTAAGTGTCTTAATTTTTTTCCTTTTCATTTGTGGGAGACTCTGCCACACACTAGATAGAAACACAGATTTAAACAGAATAATATTAGCAAATATATATGAAATTATTCAGTGTCTAAGATAAATTTCAAGAAGACTTGTCTTTTAATATTGCAGCTTTGCATAACTGTACCTGGAGGTATTTTGCAACAAAAGTATATTAAGGTAAACAGAGAAATTCAGATACATAATATCTAGAGCTCTATGATTCCCACTGCAGAAATCTCCATAATTATAGAGATTATAGAGATTGCACACTAATACTAATTCTCCTCTAAAACTGATGCAATTAAAAGATAGTAGTAGTTCTAAATTAAAACCTCAAATTTGCATTTGAAAGATAACAATTAGATTAGTCAATAAAACTTTGTGAAGTAAAAATGTAATCTTTCTTATTTTCCCATGGAAAAACAAAGGAAATAAAGAACAGAAGAGATAGACTGCAGGAACAATGTAATTATTTACAGCAGAGCTTTATTCTCCTACTCACTGCAACACTTCAGTTTTGGTTTTTGGGAACATCTGTTCACACATGTAATATGTATATCTACACTGCCATAAAAGATAGATGATAAGTTAGGCTTCCAAACTGCTTCTTGTATTGTTGAGTTTGTCATTTTACGGTACTTTCTGGGTATGCATCAGCCAAAAGTGATGGAGGAGGTAGAAGGAGGAAATGGCAAAGCCAACCTCTCAGCACTGTACAATACTGGCATCAAAGTTCCCTTTGAATTCCTCGTATGCTTGCCAATATTGATTTTCAGAAATGCTGGAGAGCAAAATTATGAAGACTTTTGTGAGAAATAATTCAGCATTACAAAAAAATGGTTTCAACCATCTCTAGGTTTAAAAAATATTTTAGAGAAAAACTTGAGTGGAAGCTTTGGCAGAGTTCAGAGACTGTAAATGCTAGAGCTATTTTTTTGTAAATGAAGCATGGAAGATTAGGAATTTGATGCATATGTTTGTTCTCCAAGCAACAGGGATGTTTCAGAATTCGTGGCCTAATTTCTAATCCAAAAAAATGGATTTCAATTTTATTTAGTTATCGCCTGCTGTGTAGAGACCTCGTTACAAATGTAAGGATCATAGGGGATGTTGTGGGTATAATGTATTTTTTCCCCTCGTCACTTCAAACATAGAGGAAATAGCTCTCTCCTTAAACCTTAATGAGTCAAGGTGAATTCAAACCAGATGTTTTCTGGTTTTATTCCCATTTACAAATCACAGCTCAACTCACTGCATAGAATGCCCTAAAAGTAATGACCAGCTAGTGCTCCCTCTTTTAGGACTGAATGTTCCTGGGTCAGGCTCCAAGCTAAATGTTTATTTTTCTAACTGTTTTATAGGAGAGTTTTGTTAAAAGACTTGGCACAGTGTACTTCACTTTAATTTTAGGCTTGACAGCAGTCCTGGCCTCAGAGTGTGTATGTGTGTAATTTAGTTGCTGTGCTACTGGAAGTCTATGGAAGATTAATGAATGGTAAAACTCTGTGGCAGTCGTGATGAGATGCAGGATAGAACAAACCAGTTACCATCTGTTCAAAATACCTCTTACAGCTTTTTTAAGGAAAACCCTTATCAGCAGGAGATAAAGGCATGCAATAGTTTTAAATATTAATATTGTTCTGATGTCAGTGGGAAGTTCTGTTGCTGTACTTGCCTTGTGGGACAGTGTCTTGTATACAAGTATACACACATGCATACATTGGTGTTTATTTGATCTGTGTTTAACTGCTTTTAATGTGATATTTTGAAAAAAAACAGGAAAAAACAACAAAACACAACACAAAAAAAAAAGCATTAGACACTTGAAAGTTCAAGTTATTGAAAAAGCTACCATGAATTTTATTTTTCCCAAAGTAAGATGGAGATATTTAATTTTATATAAACGTTTTGTTGTTGTCTATAGTGTGTATTGATTGAAATAAAAGTTGGATGGCTGTATCTAAAATTTAAAGCTTTGTGATAATATATAACATTACCTTGGGACATCCTCAGTTATTCAGATGGTCTTACTAGGTTTAATAGAGAATTCATTGAAAAATTTCAAGATAGAGATATATGTTGCCAGACCATAAAATGCTTATAATTTGATTAACCAGCATTTCTCTATATCTTGGTTTTCAGAAAAAGTACATAATGAAAGAGAATAATATTTTCAAAGAGGACTTGTATCTGATTTGGTTGCTAATGTCCATCAGCAGATAAATCTAGATGCAGCTTCAAAATCTCTCCAAGCCCATGAATGTTTTAACACTTCCTGTTATATAAATATTTTATGTTCAGTATTTTTAGCGGTTAATTCTGTTGACCCTTACTTCATCAATAACAGAAAAGATGGAATTTCTGTCACTTCAGAGGAGGGACTCTGCTCATCCTAACTCCTTTGAGTGAGATTGACTTTCAGAATAAGTCCGAGTCCACCTTGAAGCAGAGTGTCCAGGCTTCCTTTACAACCCATACAACTCCAAACAGTATAGTCACCAAAGTCTGGAGAGAAACTCAGGGGATCAAATGTTCATGATTACTGTGGGATGAGAAAAATAATTCCTCTGCACCTCATGAACTGCAGTGATGAAGGAAAAAATTAATCTGGTGACACATAAACATCTGCAATTTTATATGCCATGAAGTAATTCCACCTGGCTTTTAACTGCTTCTTCATAAGGGTTCAAGTCTCCACCAAATCTTGTTGGCTGTCAGTCAAGCTTAATTTTATTGCTTCTGAAAGCTTAGGGCATCTCAAACAGAATGAGGTTAGGTGAATCTCATCTGCTATTTTTGCTATGATTGAATAGGAGTTTAGATCATCCAGACAACATGTAGCTGTAGAGGTCTAAATGTAGATGGACTGATTCCCATTCAGTTCAACTAGGATTTCACTGGTTGTCTTTAGCTTGACTTGTATGAGACTTGAATACAACTTAAAATGTCCAAGAATATCTGCCAAGTCTAGCATGCTACTGGAGTCTTCGGAGAGATGTCTGGAAGTGTTGATGGAAGCCAGAAGCAGAGTCTGGAACATTGAAAAAGAAGTATGTGGACAGCTGAATTGAGCTCTCTGCCTGTCTTTGCATATGCAGAGGGAAATATACACTCTGGAAGACATTGGTTTGAAAATCAGTTTAGATAAATGTGCAAGAAACAAAAGAGCAAACACATTCTGCACACCACTACCAAGGAACTGCCCTTCAGAGAAATTTGTTTGCCTTTACTGGTTTCAGCAGGAGCACAGGAAAATCAACTTGAATGCAAACTAGATTTTCACATACCTCAAAAACTAGGTGAGACTAATCCCATGCATGTTTTACAAATTTTACTCATATTTCTCTGTTATTATCCAGCTACCTTTGTTTACTCCATGGGTAAAAAAAACAGGCACTAAAAAGTAAGGATATTTTCTTTCTGCTTTTATGTGGATAATCTTTTGCCTATACATGGTAATCCATCAACTACCATAGAAAGTTCAGAGAAAAATGCACAAATTTTTTTAAACTTTCTGCATTGTAAAATAACGCATAAGAATTAGTTGTGCTGTATAAATTGCACATTAGGCAAGTACATATAAGATGCCAAAGCATGCACAATGTAACAAACATATTTGCATTTTATTTCCTTCTTTTTCCTATAAAATTATTCTGCACTTTGATTTTTTTGAGTTTTTATTTGCCATTCATCTTTTATAATGAATAGGTTTAAAGATAATCTAACGTCATCTCGCTCAGTCCATAAAACATTTAATATTTTAACAGTAACCAACATTAATTTTTCTAATTGGAAAAAAAAGAGTTTATTTTCTGTGACATGTAGAATTTTAGGGGCTTTTAATCCATCACACAAAGTGCATTATCATATTTGAGCAGAAAACTATATTTTTAATTAAAGCACTGTACATAGAAAAGACAAATAATTTATTATACTTTTATGAATAGTAAAATATTCTTTCAACATGAGCTAGTCTATTCTTTTTTATTTCTTTGAGAATGATTAGAGGCTACCAAGGCAAAGCATCTTTGGTTGAAGCATTAGACTTTATATTGTGTTTATCTTAAACTCTGTAACAGGTTTTAATAGTTTAACATATCTTCAAACTCTACTCATCTCAAGAAAGAAAAAATTCCATTTCTAATAGAATATTTACTTTTAATAGAATCTTTATATTTTTTCTAAAATAAAGGTAGTGTGTATAAAACTGAGAGATCTAGTAATCTGTTCCTCTTTCCTCAGACAGAGTGATACACAGGAGCCAGGTTGAAAACAGAAACCCAGGTTCAAGCTCCAGACTGGCATAGGTCATGAAATTAGGTAAACTGCAGGCATCAGAGCTATGTGATAAAGTATTCATTCGTGGACTGACTATTAAAGTAGCCTGAATTTTTTAATGTTGGAGATAGGAGATATTTTTACTAAATATTGGAGTACAGGGAGATGAATATCCTTAAAGCACTGTTTTCTGAAATCTGTGAACCTCAAGAACAAATAAAGTTCTTTGTCGCTGGACTCTGAATCAGACAGTCCTCTAGTGGATCCACAGCACATTTCCTTTGAAATTAACGTCATAAGAGAAAAATCTTCCAAATCTATGTTTTATTACAACACAAATAGAAATAAATCTTTAGTTGAATAAAATCTAGTCTGCTGTGTAGGAAGGACACACCTTTCCCTTTCATCTTGCTTTTCGCTGAGTTGCTCCAGGCAGTTAGGAATACTAGAACAGTATGTTCTAATCCTCTGGTCAGATTGCAAAGTCTCCTTCTTTCTTACCATCATGCTGGAGGCTGTTTCCTAATATAGCCTCTTTTCAGCAGGTTCCCAGGGTCTTCTCTTGACTAAAGTCTTGTGCATTTGGCCACTAGAATCATCTTTCTATGCTGCCTAGTTACCTGCTCAGAGGAAAGGAGAATCCTATTAGAAAAAGGTTCTGTTCCCATATCACTTATGCAAACAGTGTTAGGGTTTGGTTCATAAACAGAATTTTAATTTCAATTATAGTAGCCATCATATAGGACGAGATCCAGACTGTTTTTTTCCAGAACCAATTTAATTGTTCTGACACTTAACAAAAGGTGACAGGTGCAAGATAAGTTTATTCAGGTTTTATAAATTGAGGGATTATATTCTCTATGCAATCACTCGAAAAAGTGTTCCCAAGGCTGAGTAGGATGTAGTCAATAAGACTAAACAATGTAAAATCATATGTACAGAGACACATTTGCCTTTTTGCCCTTCTCTGCAGGTTAGTAATCCAATAAATTTCTGCTTATATAGTGATGCAATTAAGTTCTTGATCCTAAGTTTAATCAGAGCAGACCTGCTAACACATCAAATTTATGTCCATGTTTGGTGTGTTAACATACACTAAGCCTGTCTACACATAGTCAGTTACAGAGTCAAAGCTAGGGGCTGCAATCTAATAGCTGAAATGCATCAAGGAACAGCTTCTTAAATTACTTTTAGTTCTGAAAGGTTTTGTGAGCAATTCTAGTTAGCTAAAAGAAAAAAAAAAAGACGATGTAGCTCATAACCAGAAGGATATTTTTTTAAAAAATGGGATGGGGTTTCAACCCATCAGTTTCAGTATCTTAATTGGAAGTGTTGGCTAACCAACTAAAAATGCTTCTAAATAAAATAAGTAAAAAGCTTCCTAAACACCACTCAGCTGGAAGTCTTTGAAATACAGACCTATTATATTTCTTTACTCCTGCAGCAGGAAGGGTGGATTTAATTTTGGATTCTGAGCACTATCAGTTTACATTCAGTGCTATGCTTACCTTTCAGAGAAGCTCCAAATTGCACCATGCTACATTTTATTAGGTTGATGGTTCAGCTGGTAAACCTCAAAGAGAAGATTTAAAGCCTTACTGAAACAGCTACATAAACGTGTCTTTAGAACTGTTTCCTCCTTTTGAGGATCAGGATCTTGGGGTTCTCATGTGAAGGCACATGATTAAATAATCAGACTTTTTCTGTGTCTAAAGACAAGAAGAGATAATATAGAAGTGCCTGCCTTTTGTACAGTAGCTATGAAACTGATTCAAAGCTCCTACTAGCAGAAATTGGGGCATTCAAAGAGGCTAAGGGATAACTTCCAGCTCTTCTGTTGAAGCTGGATCAGGGGGAAGTCAGAAGGAAAGAGAAAGGGACTGAGACAAGAGAATGCAGCTGGAAGGTAGCTCAGAAATTACTATATTGCTGCAAGAAGGAAAAGTTACAAATTCTTTTCATGCTGATTCTACTTCCCTTTTATTTAGCAACTGTCTAATATTAAAATGAATGTACATTTCAGGGAGCAATACTTTTATATTTAATCTGTTAGAATAAAGTAATTTATATTATTTTTATATATATTTCATACACACACATATATACACATTTATATATAAAACTGTATGTGTGATATTTTAGGCTGGATAGAATGCAACTGTGGTCTGTGGAAGGGTTGATTGTGACTGATCTTGCTGGCTGAGTATTTGAGAATTAATCGGTAAACAATTCACATAATGCTCCTGTTCTCTTGTAGCACTCACAAAGTAAATTTAGCAATGTCAACCTTTAGGCCTTGAATCACTGGCTTCCACTAGCTTACTTCAAATGTTTAAATGTCCAAGTGCCTAACTGCCCTTGATGATAATATAATTACAAAGAACTATAAAGAAAAGGACAACAGGTCAATGTGACCCAGGAGTTTTCTTCCAGTTTGCTTGTGAAAGGGTACAGAAGCAACAAAACTACTCTATTGGTTAACTTTCTTAACATACCTCAATTAGTGGCTTTGGAAATTCTCAAACTCAAGCATGAAGTCAGGCAAGACAATTTTAATTTTCCCAGGCAGACTTTTATTCCATGAACTTGTCATATCCCTTTTTAAGCTCACTTGGACCTCTGGCCTTCAGAACATCCTGTGGCACTGCATTGCTTAGTTTAATTACACATGACATCGTAAGAACATATTTTGAGAAATTGTGTATCTTTTACCAAATGGACATCCTTTCTAAAGGAAGAAATTTTATAGTTAGTTAATACCTACCATTAGATCAATAATCTATCTGGAAAAAATAAGACTTCTGTGTGATGGAAGCCCAGTCTTTTTATTAGTTCATTTGTTTGCTTCTTGCCTGGTTCAGTTCCTTTCTCATAAACCTTAACTTGCATTTTAACTTACACAATTCATTATATTGAACAGAAATGCAACTGTGGCTCTTAACACGAGATACTTGAAAATACTCTGTTTCTGGTGTCTCTGTCCTGGTATTTCAGTAGATGAATAGAATTTGTTCTCCTATTCCTTTGAGGCTCCCAGCTTTAAATTGGCTTAATCAACTGTTATTGGTTATATTGGTTTATTCTAAATTATAGAATCACAGAATAGTTTGGGTTGGAAGGGGCCTTGTAGATCACTTAGTTCCAAGCCCCTGCCCATGGCTTGACATCTTCTACTAGACCGGGTTGCTCAGAGCCCCATCCAGCCTGGTCTGGATCATTTCCAGGGATGGGGCATCCACAATTTCTCTGAACACCCTGTTCCAGTGCCTCACTAGTGGAGAATTTCTTCAAAATATCTGATCTAAATCTCCTCGCTTTCCATTTGAATCCACTCTTCTTTGTCCTTTGTCTTTTTACATGCCCTTGTAAAAATCCCTGCTCCAACATTTTTGTAGGTCCCCTTCAAGGGAGGCTGCCATAAGGAACCTTCCCCTCTCCGTGTCGTACAGCCCCAGCTCTCTCCGTCTCTTGTCATAGGATATATGCTTATTTTTTAATTCTTTTAATAAGATGCATTAATTTCTTAATTCTGTGTAATTTTATAAGTCAGGGTCTATTCTTTGTCTTGACCTTGGGCCATCATTGTCTCTCAGAAAATAATCCTCATCATGTTATTAGCAAAGACCACATGGCGTTTCGTAACCAACCTCAGCCCACAGCTACTCCTTCACTTATAAGAAAGCTGGATTTAGCCCTCATTTTTGAAAAGGCATGAGAAATGTAATCAAATACATTTTGTAAACATCAGATGTTCAATCCAGTTCTGCATATTCTGGACAGAAGATTGTGCTAATAAGAAAATCTTGCTTAGAGACTAAAATTGGAAAGCACAGATCAGAAAACCAACAGCAGCACAGTTTAGGCACATAGTTTATTATCTACTGAAGGAAAGGATTTTTAATGAGATTTCCTTGACACTGGTGTTCTTCTATCCCAACTAGGACTGATAATGTACCAATCAGACCAGAGAAGTGTGGCTGCCAGCCTTCTTCCTTAAAGAATGTGGGTTTTTTGTTATGCTTTTTTAAGTATTTAACAGATTTGCATTGCATGCAAATCCTTACAACACAGTTTAGTTTTTCATAGGAAATAAATCAGTGTACAGATATGAGACATGGTTCATTTCAATTAACATGCATTTTCTTCTTCCAAATGTCAATATTTATGGGGATAGAGGTGAATGTGTGTCTCTAATAGTGTTCCTTTTTTGCCCTTTGGGAGAAAAATCTCTTTGTTATGGAGTAATACAACATAATACCTCACTTTCTCCAAGTTACGATCTCAGCTCAGGTAATTAGAGTAGCTAGCACAGATGAATGTAGCACATAGAATCCTGCTTATACAAACCCGATTTTAGTTGTTGTGTGTGGTCACGGCTTGGCAGTGGGTTTTTGAGAAATTTCAGAGAAAGGCTGAAGAAAGCAATTTCTTTTAACCTGTCTTCAATTCTAAATAGCTAACTCCATTTCTAAAAGGGAACTTTGTAGCTTCCCAGGAGAAAAGAATGTAAATATGAGAAATGTTTATGGTAAGGTGCTTCCCTAACCAATGGAAGGTCTCCTCACTGTTCTTGTTGTGCATTCCATTCTGGTGCTGGACACAGACAGAGAGACAGACAGACAGACAGACAGACAGACAGGAGATGATCGCAGCTGCTGAACCTGCTGGAGCAAGCTGCTTGATCTCTCTCTCTCAATCATCTTTTTATTAATATCTATCTATATATCTATCTATAAATAAAGCCTTCTGATGTTCAGTCGATGAACTCTGAGTCTTTGTGGAAGGACCAGGCCCTAGCTAGGGCCTACAACAACCTTACCATTCTACAGATGTGTTGGTAATTAGGAGTTGTGGCATGTTTAATTTATTTAGTTATCTACAGAATTTAAGCTTTTTTTATTGTTAATTGCCAGTTCTGAAGTTGAACACAGAGGGTATTGTGCTGGGCACGTAAAAATGAGACCTCATGCAGAACTGTCTTGAGGAAAAGAAATATTTTAAATTTTTGCTACAGTGTAAATCTAGATATGGAATAAATTCTATACTGAAGTCCATTGTAACAGAGTTTATGAAATACTTCCACTTAATTAGGTGAGTTCAATTTAATTTCAAGAATATTTTACTCGAAGCATGGTCTGATGGTTAAAGGATTACTGTAGTGTGAGGTGCTATGAAATCCTATTTTGCTATGCCTTCCTGTTAGGACCTTTGGCAACTACTGAGTCATGGGAGGAGTTGTGCAGAGTTTGGGTACATAATTTAAGTTAAACACATAGCAAACAAAGTAATAGTCTTAGCAATTGTAGCTGTGGCTTTCTTCCCATGTACAGTATAAATAGAATACAAAACAAACCCCAAACAAATAAAAGCAACAAAAAACCCCCAACCCAACAACAAAAAAATCCAACCAAAGCCAAAACACCCAACAGTGTGTGCTTGTTCTCTACCTTTGTTTCTCTTTCAGTAACTCTTTTTTTTTTTACTGCATAGTTTGTCTACCTGACAGAAAGAAATGAAAATGTCTCTGTCTGGTATAGCACAGTGATAAACTCATTTTCATAGGAGCAAGAAGATTTAATTTTGAACACTAAAAAAAGGTGGAGGTATTGAAGTCATGACTCCATCTTATCAGGGAGGCTCTTACTTTACATTCTTTCTAGGATTGTGTGCTGTATAACAGTGATCTCCAAGAGTAAAAACTCAAGAAGGTAGCAAAGGCTTTGAAAATACAGGTCTGAGACAATACATAAGGCCACAAAAATATAAACACAGTTCATATATGGTCATAGAAGGGTGAAATTTTAAGAGCTACATTTTGTCTAAACATCTGAGATAATCAAGGGTCGGTGCTAAAACGTGTGTTTTTACCTAATTTTGTTTAATAGTAGCTTGCATCTACGTTCTCCATCTATGAAGTGTATAGACTGTATTGTGCTTACAGCCTTCCTCTTCCATCTACAGTGATAAAAAATGTTTAGGATACTTTTTAGACATCCTTTATTTTCCTGAAATTCTCAGCTCCTAAATTATGTATATGACTATAATTTTTCCATCCTGGAATTAGATTTGAAGAAAGCATTTTGAATAATGCCAATACTTAAGTTCCCTCTTAGGTGATTTGTCCCCTAACTTTGACTACCAGTTTCCCTCCCCTAAAAGATTAATTTATTTTCCACTTTCTTCTATGAATAAGCATCAAAGCCCTTTCTTTGAAAGTCTGGCATTTCAGACCACTCTTAAAAAAAGAAAGGGTAGGTAGAAATGCTCTCCGTGACATTTTTTTCTAGGAACTAGTGCTTAGGACATTTACTTGGAAAGATTGAATTCTTTGCTTCAGTGAGTCTTACTCGATGCATAGCAGAACAAATTGCACAAGGAGGAATGAAAAAATGCCTGCTCCAGAAATCCTTGTAGCCTGGTTTTTATTGTCTTCACTCAGGACATGGTCTTACATCTCATCTTATAGAAGAGAGACTTAGGCCTTGGTCACCATTTTGGGAAAGTATTCTGAACTTCTATAGGGAGAAATAGTATTTGGGAATGACCTGCTGCCAGTGTTTTCTTGGAGCTTAAAGTCAGACCTCTGAGCATATCTGCCAGTTCCCATCTGGCACAGGAGTTTGTGAGTGATGCTACAATATAGCCATGAAGTTGAGTATTAAGGTTTGTCAGGACACAGCTGATGATGAAGATGACTAGGAGCAGGCACTTGCAGGCTTCCATCAGTATGTTTATTGGCTAAACATCAGGATGTTTATTGGCTAAATAAAAGAGAACTAGTACTCCAAATGAAGAACAAATAACTTGCAGACTTGCATCCACTCTAATAGTATATATTACTATACTCTATGTAACATAGAGTATATCTCTATGTATCATAGAAATATATATCTCTATGTAACATAGAAATCTATTTGGAACAGACCAAAGAAGAAACAATGCAAAATCAAAGAATTAAGAAGGGTGGGTGATCAAGTTCCTGTATGGAGGTTTATTTCCTGGGTTTTTGTTTTTTTTTTTTTTTTAGGACAATCTGTGGAGCAAGCTTATTTAATTTAGCTATCTATCTGCACTCCTTTTCTTGATTTCTTGATTTTTTTTCTTATACAGTATCAAGTACTTGTACACTAGTGTGATGTTTACTGACACAATGTGGTTACGACAGCTGACTGCTGACACTGCGGGCAGGTTGTCTCTCATGCACTAGACAGATATCTCTTCAAAAGTGTTTCTAATGAGCTTTTCTTCGTTTTCTCAGCGGCAGTTTTGTTTTCCAAAATGCTTGATGACCCCGAAGTCAATGGGAGAAGTTCTTTGAACACCTAGGGTGGGATTTTGTCATTCTGTGATTCACCACCAGTATTGTAAGATGTCTAATTCCAAGCCATTTTGGTGTACAACCTAAAATAGATTTCATCTATTCCTTTAAATTCTAAGTGGTCTGACCATCAGGTGCATGGGCAATAGATGCATCTCCAGCCAGCCAAAATAAACATATCCCTTGGCCTTAATCTTTCCCTGTTATATTTGCTCATTTGTAATACGAAGGCAGTAACACCCCTCCATTTCACTGGGCAAAGTAGAAAATTATTTCTGCTATCTCTCAATTTTAAGTGCCTTCCTGTATAACCTTAAGATTCTTCCAACATGGTGTTGTAATAACAGGGTTAAAATGTAGGTTTTCCTACCATAAAAAAGACTTTGAAGTCAAACTTCTGCTGCTTGATCTCTGTCACTTAGAGATTTGTTTGTAATTTTGAACTGCCTACAGTTCACCTCTAAAGCTCAAAGTAAAAAGCAGAGAAGAAAGAAATTAAAAACTGAAGGGACTTATCACAGTCTTGAATTTTTGCTCTGTGTTTGTATTTCCCTAGATAATACTTCCTGGGTTTTTGAACCTGTTTTGAGCTGCTATGAGCTTTTGCTCGTTATAAAAATAATTTTTTTTCACAGCTTAGATGTAAAGCTTTGATTGTTCTTTTTGTTTCATGCATTTTTTCTGCATTTTGGCTAAAATATTTTATTTTTCCGAAGGAATAACCTTGCTCTGACATAACACCTGTTCCATGCAGTTTTGATCTATTCACGTGTATGCTTCTGTCTCCTCTTTTTGTGGAAATATATTCTGAAATGTACTACTGATATGGTTAGGGGGAATCCTTTATTTGAAGCTATATCTTTTTCATTTTTTGAGAGCATGAGGGATTTTAAGAGGCTACATATTCAATGCAGCAGAAATAAGGGTCCTGTTGAATATGATAATATTTTGTGATTGTTACATGTTAGACAGGTACTTGAACGCACATGACCTATTCATGCCAAAAAGCCCATATCTACTATAATGCTACAGCTTTTCACACTCCCCCTGCTGAGTTTCTAATGCAAACTTCCACAGTGTGTGGTCCCCACTACTGTAAACATGAATTCCATTCTCATTGCGACTGTGTATCTTCTGCACTGATTATAATGATTCTCTATCCGCCCAAAGCTGTCAATGTGCTCCTGAAAGAACTTCTAATCCTAGCAAAGAAAAAAGAAAAAGGAAAAAAAAGGTCTTGGATAGCTAAAAAATATAAAGCTTGACCAGAATCAGGAAAAGTTCAAATTTTTTTTACTGCTTAGTTTCAGTTAAATTAATGTATATTTATATATGCTGCTTCCTTTGAGTTTCTCTCTCTCTTTTTTTTTTTTTTTTTTTTTAAGTAATCTGAATAATTTAACCCAGGGAGCAGCTCTTCCCCTCCATTTCATATATTTTGGAGACATAAAGATGCATACATCACACAGTCCATCTATTTCATCAGTTTTTGTCCTTGCCAACCTCAGTTTGCATTCATTATATTCACCCAGCCCACAGCAGTGTTAGATGTGAAGCAGGTCTGTTTCCTTTTTTTAGAAAACTTATCCATGGTTAGTATCACTTAACTGTACCTATTAAAGGCAAAGTGCTGACGAGGATGTCACTGTCTTTTTGCACAGAAGAGGACACTTTATTATTACAAGAAAGAAAATAATAATGTCACTGTGTAAAGCTACTGCGTATCTCCTTCATCAGCCACAGCAGGAAGCAATGCTGTATGTGGTAGTTTAAGTCTTCTTCAGTGATTTGACAGCCTCCAACTGAGTAAAAGATTCCACATCTTTAGAGGGATTTAGAGGACTTGGAGCATTAGCCTTAGACTTCAAGAAGTTGGAGTTGTAGCACAAGCACATGATCGCATCAGTCTTTCACATAAACCTGGCAATAATGGTAAGCTGTGTTATAACAGTGTTTCGTGAGAAAGAAGCAACAATGTTGTTTTTTATGAGACAGAAGTAATGCACTCCTTAAAATACGAGGAATTTCAGGGAACCAAAGTGTGAACAACGTTTTTCTTAAATATATTAATTTCTCTATCAAAATTAAGGAAAATATGTAAGCAATTATGGTATTTCTACTACAAACCTGCACTATTTAGGTATGAAAAGTTCTTTATCTGCTCTCTACTCCTGGAACAAACTTGGTCATAACATATCTCACACTTCCAAACAAGGAGTACAGGTGGTAGAGATGCAGATATATTGTTCTAGCAACAGTTAACATCTACTTTCATTAATTACAGCAGGGATGGGAATAAGAAAGCTTATCTACTATTAATTAAAATAAGCAAGTGATCAATATGACTGTTAATTGCACAAAGGGCAACAAATACCCTGGATGCCTTTCCACAGGGTAGCAACTGAAGATAATTTTTGTACTGCTGAATTCTTCACACCAGTCATACTCATAGGAAAAGAAAGCACAGGACTGATGTTCAATAGACTAAATTTAATGGTGCTCAGAGATAATCAGGGCCTTCAGATACAATACTAATAGTAATGTCAAGCACGATTATATTTTCAGATTTATGTGAAATTACTGAAATGCTATTTCCTATAATTTTTGTCCAAGGTTCATCCAGTTGTTTATGCAGTATGTCAATATTGATTCTACATAGTAAAATGTTTATAGCAGGGGCCCAGTGGCTAGTACATCTAACATCTCCAGCGCCAGCAGCAAGTGATTTCTGCCAAGGATTGGTGGCAGCATGCCAAGTCATCCAGTGCACTGTTCATTTTTACTATCTTATCTGGTTTTGTATTATTGTGGGGTTCTTTAATCACTTAGGTTTCTCCTGGATACTTTTTCCCTTTACCTAACAGAGCATGCAAAAAACCAGAGGCAGATAAAAGTCTTTTTGAAGGCTATTTCTCAAAGTTAAAAAAAAAAGATACATCTAATAAAGATACCACTTAAGTCATTAGAGCTGTTATGTGTGATTGGTGCTGTGTCATTTAGCAAAGTGTTGCTCAGTGGGTGCAACAGCTGGTATATATGATTTTCTATACCACCTGCAAAAATATCCCATACCATATAATCAACCACCTGCATAAAAAAGAAGGGTAGTGAGACACTGTTTATTATGTAGCAGCACCCATATTTTCCTTAAACCTGTGAGTACATAAACATACTGATAGTGCAGACATGTGTACAGGATAAGGTTTGTTAAAGCTTTTCTGTTCAATAAAGCATCTACTGCCTGCTGTTCAGATAGTATTGAACAGATTTGCTTATTTCTAATGAAGGTGTTTGGGCAATTTTCTGGCACAAATGAAGTAAAATTATGTACTTTAAATGTTCATTTAAAAAAAAAAAGAAAGGCATTCAACCAGCCACCACCATTTTCCTGTAACAGATTGGAAACTACAGAACATACAAATGGAACCTCTGTGATAAATTGGTATCATTAGTACTGTTGGGATTACTCATTTGCTTAGAAAGATCCTGTCCAGTGGCAACATTTCAAACAACTGTTTTAACTACTTCTGATCAGCAAGCTGCCCTCTAACATATACAAGAGATACCCCAGACCATCACTGCTCAGCCAGCTCCCTCCCCACCATTCCCACTGCTATTACATTTGCAGTGGCCACTGTGATTCATTTCCATGCAGCTACAGCAGTTTAATCCTACTGAAAATCTGGCGCTTGGTCTTCAGCATGTAGAGCAACACACCTTTTCATGGCCTAATAGTACTCTGAGTGAGCCAGAAATAGTTTTACTAAAGGCTTTGAAAGACATATTTTCTGGCTGTATGAGGATTTTATGTATCTGTGAGTCATTAGGAACCCAAATTTTAGTGGTGCATTACTGTCTAAGTGAGGTTAAGGGGGCCGTACAGGAAATTCTTGGGTGATTTTAGTTATCTGAAATTTGCAAATGTCTTGTGGCTTTTGTTTAATTTTTTTTTTTTGCCTGAGTTCTCAGCATCCGTCAAAGTTGATGTTTTGGAGGCAATATAATTTATTGAGCCAATAAAATAATGAAGTCTACTTTTAAGTAGACTAATTTTTCTTTCATTTTTACTACTCTGATGGTCAGATTTGGGATTTTTTTGCAAAAATTATTTTTATGTTATAATAACAAGATTAATTTAACTAGAAAACTATAAGAAAAAGTGTAGAAGGATACAGACTCTTTCAAATTCTGGTCTCTAATTCATATCTGCTGAAGTAATAACTAGGAATTTTTTTCCATCTGTTGGTTGTTTGAAGTTACACATAAAATACCCAGAAAATCTAAATCTAATTCTTGGTTCTGATGGGCCAGTAAAATCATCATATGTGACACTAATAAATGCTTTCGTCTGTAAGGGTGAAGACTCATTAAAAAAAGAAAAAGAGGGAAAAATTGTTCTGCCAAGACCAAGAACAGTCTGGTTGGAAGAGACAAGAAATAAGCTCAGAGAAAAAACAGGAATACAAAAATCATAAACTGAAATGAGGATAAAAATTTTGGTTTTGAGATAAAAAGCATTTTCAGGCTATTAGCAGTGTTCCATTAGAACAATATATTTGTACAGACTGCAAAACTTCTTGAACAGAAGACATGGAAACATGCTAAACATAGATCATCATGGAGAGGAAAAGCATAAAAATACCTACTGTTATCCCACCCGCAGGAAAAGTTATCTATTCATTTAGAGCAGTAACACCAATTTTGTTTGCCTGATTTGAGAGATTTTAAAAGGTGTGTTTTCCTGAAAGTTCTTGTTTAACAGCTAGTGGAGAATGAAGCCCCCATAGTCACATATTTAGTAACTTAGAACAAGATCTGTCACAGTAGATCAACAAAGAGATAACAAAAATAGCAATAAAACAAAAACTAAAGAAAACCCCACCCTGATCATTAAAATTGACTTGAAACTAACCTTATACAGAATCATTGTACATCTTCAAAAAGAGGTTGATTTTTCAGGGTTGTCAACTCAGTGTCTTACCCCATTGAAAAACATTTCAGGAATTAAAAAAAATAAAAATAAAACAAAATGAATAGTGCTAAAACACTAATTAAGTCTGTTTTCAAATTATGTTAATGAAACTACAAAGAAAATGCAAATCTAGAAGTCTCCAGAAATTCTAACAGTTGTGGTGTAGCACCATGGCTGGTAGTCCCACAGCAATACTTCCACTGGCCCCAGGAGAATACCATATTAGTGGTTCACAAATGTGCATTAAATTAATCTGTTTGATCAGTAAGTGCTTCCAATTTTTTTGGTGAGTGGGGATTTATTTTGAACTCTATTCTGTGGGATTCAAAAATTGTGGAGTAATGCTGCCATTTGAGTCACAGAAGTAAAGTGAGCAAAAATCTGTCACCATTCATAACAATAATATCATTCTTTAAGCCTCATGACATCAGCCAGCAAGATTCTCTTCATTTTAAGTAAGATATAAGTACACTTATAAGTAATGCTATTTCAGCCCACTAGAAGTCTGAGAGGTCCCACTACAGCAGTATAACAGTCACAAGACTAGTGATGCAGCACTTTAGGAGTGCTTTGCCTGCCTAATCATATTATAAACATATTCATAGTAGTCCCATGGAAGTCCAAGACTGCTTTTGTAGTAGGGTACTTATGCAGTACAAATGAAGCTCACTTTGTCACAAAGGAGAGGCTTTTTAACATTTTCTTTGACACAGGGGACTCCTGTTACTACAAGTTTCCCATTATGTTTTTCCATACACAAACACCAACCATATACTTTGTCAGATTGACCTTTCTTTGATATTAATTGAACAACAAAACAAACAAGAACAAAGGCGAGCATCTGTGAGAAAGCATGAGAGAGTGTGTCTTTGCACTGTACTAAGCACAAGCAAAAATAAAACAGCAGCAATCTCTGAGTAGAAGGGGGATATTCTTTTCATGTAAAAATGAAGACAGAAGAATAGATAATTTTTTATGCACGTTGTAAAGGCCTCCATTGAAGTCACATTAATGGTTGTCTGCAGCTGTGTTAAACCAGACTACTCACTTATAGGCTCAAGACCTCAGTTTGTCTAAGGAAATCTGTTTGGAAGAGACAGAAAGAATCAATAGTCTATATACATCAGTCCTCTTCTCTGTCTCTTCATCCCTTTTATAAATAACATAAAACTGAAATTTAAATGGTCTTGGGTGCAAAAAATGTGGGAAAGCCTCCCCAAGATACTCAAGAGCGCATGAGGATACTAAATGCTGAAATTTTGTGGATACAGGTCTCCTTCAAATATCCAGCCTCCAAGTACTTTTAAAAAAGATATGAATTACTTATTTAGGCACTTGACATGATGAAAAGGAGGCTCTTAGATTTTCAAGTGAGCTCTCTAAAACTCTAATTCCTGTTAAATTTACAGCGTGGCTAAAGTTTTCTTTGCCATTTGCAGAAGTAGTTGTTAGCCCTTCAATACTTCTCATGAGTCTTTTGCTAACTATAGGTTACATATTGTCCATTGATTACTACCCTGAGCATTGATTCTGGTTATATTTACTTATCAATTCTAGGTCTATAGGCCATCAAATGTTTGTACTCTTTTAGACTTTTTATTTTTTAATATCTGCAATACATATTCCTATGTATATATTATATATGGCATGTCTGTATTACTAAGAATAACAATGTGTACATAGAAGTTCATAAACAAAAATGAAATAACTAATATCAAATCTAAAGCTAACGTAAGCTATTTCTAAGAGTTATGAATTTCAAAGCTTGAGCATAAATACTCGCTTTAAAAGCAAGATTTTTTAAAGTATTCAAGTAAGGGATATTTTGGTCATTCTTTTCTATCTTTTTGCTTTGCTTCTTTTTTGCAAGCCTTTTATAGTAAGTGCCTGAATTCCATAAAATCAAGTATTTATTCTTCACATCACAGTGCTAAGGAAGATAAGAGAGACACATTTCAATTTTCTGCTCTGATTCTGTTTTATGATTGGAAGTAACCAAACCCCGGCCATTGTTTTTTTAACTTGTATTCCAGGATGAAAACCACTGATGTTTTCAAATTCAGTAAGTGAAGTGGTGAAAATGGACATTTCTTTACATGGGAGTAATTGCAGATTCTCCACAGTAACTTCTACATTGAAGGTATAAAAGTCAGTGCTATTTTTTTAAAATGAGCATGTAATTAGTCCTTTCATGGTGTCTATTTACCACAACATTCTATTCTAGCTGTATGAAGATTTCTTCTCAGGTACAAGAAATCTGAAGATGGAATAGGAAGATAGAAGTTGGAATAATTTTGTTTTTGAATGCTTTTTCAATGAGTCCTCTCACATTCATATATCACTGTAAAATGCTTTTGGAATACTGAAAGGTTGTTGTCACATAATGATTCCTTTGAATATGCAGTAATGTGAAGTTATCCCACTGTGCATCCTTTCAGTACCTGAAAGTTTACTTGAGGGAGTGTCACATTGCAAAGGGTAAAGGTTGCAAGAATCATAGAAGTTACAAAAGGAAGAGATGTATTGTACATTCCCCCCTTCCCTCACAGTCCAGCTGCATTTCCTCTCTCCTCCATGTAGATTTTACAAATGGCATGTATGGCATGCTTTCCATTCCGAAAAAAAAAATCACTAAAGTGTTTTTTGATATGTTTTTCTGCAACAATATTTTCCCAATATTGCCTTTCAATACATCTAGAATAAAGGTCAGAAATATAACTGATGTAATACATCAGAATTACTGTAAATGTAAACAAGATTGTGGTTCAGAAAGTGGACCCTTGAGTAAAGAGTGTGGGAAGATGCTGTCTATTCAGTGATTTTTCCTAAATGTACCTGTTGAGCTTTTGGAACCTCATTGAGGTTTGCTTTGGAAGGAATTAATCATTCATAACAAAAAGGAGAGCCCAATAATCAAGTCACATGCATGCAATGTAGAAGATAAGGGTTTCTGTGTGCTGCAATGAAAAAAGGGGTCTAAATCATTTGGCTGCATAGATGAACCCCATTCTGCATCTCACTGGCTCCTTCTCAAAGCAAGATTAGAGTTGTGCACTACTCAAGAGGAATATATACCATGCATTTATAGAGTAGGATAATGAAATTTTATTTTTACATCTCACTTTTTTTTTTTCTCATAATTGCTAAAATTCTGTTTGTTTCATCATCATGCTAATGGACCAACAAGTATCTGTTCACAGGGGTTGCCAAAATCTCTTTCCTGAGTGCAGTAATACATCATCCGAGCCTATCAGTTTGTTTGCACAGTCAGAATACAATTGCACTTACCAATACTGAGTATTGCTTGGTCTTTTATTGCCCATTCACTTTCTACTTGTGTTTTAGAGATAGTCCAGGCAAATACTATTTATTTTGAAAATTGAGTGCCTCACCACCTTTAAATCACATAATAATCCACAGCATGATTACTCTTGTTGCTTAAGAGCCTTTGGTGACTAGCCTTTTCAAAAAGTTTTGGTAATTCAAGTAATTGAATTGATTGAAATATATTTAAACTGTGATGATTCAGTGGCTTTTGTAGTTCAAAAGTCTTAGGTTATGAGATAAACTCATCTGCTTTACAGAGGATCTCTGGAAGAAAACGGCAGTATGAAAAGCCCAAACAATTCCCTGCTGAGCTATCCCATTCCCACTGCTGTGCCCATCAGATCATCAAAGACCTACCTTCACAAAACCTGAGGAGTATAGGACAGGTAGAACAGGAATTACATACCTCCAATGAGTGAGTGTCTTGTATTCTGGGTTGTCCCAGAATAATCATCGGATCCAGGCATAAACCCCATAAAGATGCATCACCTGGACCAGTTCTCCAGATCACCTTTCTAGGTGCTGCCTAGGAGTGGGACACATTATGGAATGCAGTGGAAGAGCATCTCAGGATTATGTAGGTTTTATCACAATTCACTGAAGGGAGAAACTAAAGGTAGGAAAAAGGAGGGGCTTAGGCGGAGTGATTTCAGGAGAAAAGAGAGAACTAAGAGGATAGAAATGGACAGTTTTGTGTTAATAGACTAATAGTCAGTACACTTGTCAGGTTATGCCCAGAGATTTGAAATCGCTGGTATTAGTGAAACATGTTGGGGTGAGTGCTGTGGCTGGAGTGCCCTGTTGGATGGTTACAGGCTCTTCAGGAGTGATAGGCAGGGTAGAACAGGCCAAGGGGTGGCACTGTATGTGGTAGAAGGGTTAGAATGCATGGAGATCCCAGTTGGCAATGACAGAGTTGAAAGCCTCTATGTGAGACTCAAGGGGCAAACAAATAATGCATTCAGCTGGATAAACGCATCATGTGGTGGGTGAGCAACTAGCTCACAGGTCAGGCACAAAGGGCTACAGTAAATGGGGTGACATCAGACTGATGACCTCTCACTGGTGACGTTCTGCAGAGCTCCACTCAGGCCTGTGCTCTTCAACCTCCTCCTAAATGACTTGAACACAGGACTGGAAGGGACACTAAGCAAGTTCACAGCTGATACAAAATTGGGAGGAACTTTTGACTCCCTTGAAGGCAGGGAGGCCCTGCAGAGAGATCTCAACAAATTGGAGGACTGGGCAATCCCTAGCGGCAAGAAGTTCAACAAGGGAAAGTGCTGGATGCTGCACCTGGGATGGGGAACCCTGGATGTATGGACAGACTGGGGAATGAGATGCTGGAAAGCAGTGTCACAGAAAGGGTCCTTGGGGTCCCCCCAGTAGATGGCAAGTTGAACATGAGCCAGCAGTGCCCTGGTAGCCAGGAGGGCCAGCCCTGTCCTGGGGGGCATCAGGCACAGCATCGCCAGCTGGGCAAGGGAAGGGATTGTCCCAATCTGCTCTGCACTGGGGCAGCCTCACCTTGAGTATTATGTACAGTTTTGGGCACCACAATATGAGAAAGATGTAAGGCTATTAGAGAGGGTCTGAAGGAGGGCAATATTGCAGTCTATAAGTTCCTCACGTGGGGAAGTGGAGGGGCAGACACTGATCTCTCCTCAGTGTTGACCAGTGACAGGACCTGAGGGAATGGACTGAAGTTGTGTCAGAAGCCATTTAGCTTGAATATTAGGAAAAGCTCAGAGGGTCATTGAGCACCGAACAGGCTCTCCAGGGAAGTGTTCACACCACAAAGCCTGACAGAGTTCAAGAAGCATTTGGACAATACTCTTGGGCACGCAGTATGACTCTTGGGGATGGTGCTGTGCAGGTCTGGGAGTTGGACTCCATGATCCTTGTGGATTCCTTCCAACTCAGATTATTCCGTGCTTCTGTGCTTTGTCTGAGCAGCACAGTGTCTTATCATCTAACTGCATTTCCTTCTAACTGTTTCCTGGGTTAGACAGGCTCTCTGTTCTGGTTCAGACGGCAGGTTGGAGGGCTTGTGTGTCCATAGTGGCAGCAATTGTGTGTATATCTATCTATCTATCTATCTATCTATCTATCTATTTATACTGATATCGATATAATTTATATCAATATATATCTGTATGTACCTGTGCATGTTCCTGATGGGATTACACCATCAGCCTTGCTACTGGCTGAATCTGGGAGCAGGGAACAGCAACAGTCTCGACTCTCTTGTATGGATGAATCCAGCATGATATGTTTTTCTGCAACAATAGAGTACTCTAATGCTGTTTTCTTACAACTTACTAGTGAAAAAAAAGGTAAAATGAAACAAAAAATTTTAATTCTAGATTTTGTCGTGAATCATCACCACTCTTTCCTGCTGGAGTCATTTATTTCTCTGCAAAATAAAGAAAAGACTAACACATGGAGCTAAGAAGCATTGGTAACTTCTTTTCATAGTCGCAAATGACTACTTAAGATGCACCACAAACAGATTGTCAAGAATGTTCACTAAACGTGTGAGCATAATGAAACCTTGTTTAGTTAAATAGGGTGAATTTCCCTACTCATTCTTGGGACTATTTTGGGATGAATCCTTTCAGCATGGTGTAATTTTTGTAGCTAAGATAGAGCATAGCACTAATTTAAAGAACCAATATTCTGCTGGACTGCTCTGATTCAGAGTCATTTACTTGACACACGGGAGGATGCTCCGCGCCCATTGTTCTCCATGCACCAGGTTTGGTAACTGTCAGCTCACTGAGTGTAAGCTCTTTCCTTCACTGTCTGGGGGGCTGCCTATGATAAATTTTAAGCGCACAAAACATTTCTCTAATATAGTAAGGGACTAGCTCCAGTGTCCTGACTAGCCATTATCTTTCTCATTAAAATAATTATTGCGTCCAGTGTTGAATGTGAACCATTGTGTGTTATGACTGTGCATTTGTCTACAAAGTCATTGCGCTCTTGGAAGCTATTGTGGCTCATTTCTATAGGAAACCTTCTTATTATCTTGACTGTGAAGCAGAGTGGGGAAGGAGGGAATTCTGCCTTTCCCATATTCTGCATTTATTAAACATCATCTAAAAGAAAACATTTTAAACACATAAAAGCTTTTACATGCACTCTGCATCCAAGGGAACACATTTATTTTTTCTGCTACTTTAGCAGTATGTATGTGGTGATGCTATTAAAAAAAAATAGGTCAGGACCATTTTCAGGCTTCCTGAAGACAGAACCATTTCACAATGTGCTGGGAAAAGGAGGTGGCCTTGTATTTTCTTGCATTCCTTAACTCCAAAAAGGTGTCCATGCATTTAGAAATCTCCAAACTGCATTATTTCCTAGAAATGTCAGAAGTGACTGGAGATACTTCAGATTGCTTTACTATCTCTCAGATCGTACAAAGTCAGCACCATAAAACTCTTTTTATAAAAAGGATTTTCATATATATTGCACTGTGTTGGTCAAATTAAATGACCATGGCAATCGCTTATGGTCCTAATCTGTCTTCTGATTTTTTTTTTTTTTTATTTTTGGATGTAAATCAAAATTTTCAGGCTAAACATCTGTGCATATTCTCCAGTTACAGATAAAGTAAATTACTGGTACATAATAACAAAATCTCCAACTTTTCCTTCCTTCACATCCCCAAAATTCCAGTTTAGGCTATTTTGTTTATCAGCTGCTCATATGTATCCATAATTATTTCAGTCTCCCTCTGTTCTGGGACATCTGTTTCAGTAGTTCACTAACTTAATTGTAAAAAAATATTTCCTTGTATCCAGTCTGAATATACTTTACCATTGCTCCCTGTCCTATCACGACAGCTACTAAAGTTTGTCCCCATCTTTCTAATAAGCCCCCTTTAAATTCTGAAATGAGGTCTCCCCAGAGCCTTCTGTTCTCCAGGCTCAAAACCCCCAACTGTCTCAATCTTTTTTCATAGGAGAGATATTCCACCCCTCCAATAATCTTCATGGTCCTTCTATGGACCCATTCCAAGAGGTCCAGGCCTTTCCTGTGGTGTGGACTCCAGAGCTAGACCCAGTACTGCAGTTTGGCTCACAAAAGTGCATAGCAGAAGAACAGAATCAGCTCCCTCAACCTGTGGGCCATGCCTCTTTGGATGCAGCCCAGGATAAGATTGGCTCTCTGGGCTGCAGGTGCACATTCTGGCTCACATCCAGCCTCTCACCCACCAGTACCCCCAAGTACTACAGGGCTTCTATCCATCCCTTCATTACCTACTCTATATGAATACTGGGGCTTGTCCCGACTGAGGTGCAGGACCTTGCACTTGGCCTTTTTGAATCTCATGATATTTCCACAGGCCTATTTCTCGAGCTTCTCTACATCCCTGTGGATGGCATCCCACCCCTTGGGCATGTTAACTGCACCATTCAGCTTGGTGTCTTCTGCAAACTCGCTGAGGGTGCACCTGATCCCTCTGTCTGTGTCATTGTTGAAGACACTGAACAGTAGTGGTCCCAGTGCAGAGGCCTGATGGACACCATCCACCACTGACCTCCATCTGCACACTGAGTAACTGACCACCTTCATTTCAGAATGAAGGTACCTCATTCCTCTGTAGTTTTTCGTCTGAAGAGAGGATGTTGAGAGAAAAATGAATGCAAACATCCAGTTTGGGATGGAGTCTAACAGAAATACTATTACTGTCACAGAGAAACATACCTGGCTAATGATATTTGCATGAGTGTCAAAAGGCCACAGGACACCCACTGCCTAATTAGCAGAAATAGAGGTTATAATGACCTGATCTAGGTTTCACTGCCCACTTCAAAGGTATTTTCATTTTGCAAGCTTGGTATTTAGGCATTTATAATTAAAAGGATCAAAGACAAATCAAGATGAAAATAAGGAAAAACTATTTATACATATAAAAAGAGTATAAAAATGCATGGTTATTTATTAATAAATATTGGTGACTTTTAAGACAGAAAACAAACTAACCTACACATATGCACTTATAATGACAACTAGAATATGGATTTACCTAAGATTATTTTCTTGTTTCTATACTGGTATGTCTTGCCAACTTTATATTAGACACAGAATGCCCAACCACTAGATGAAAAATTTTGCATTAATTTTAAAAATTATTTCATGTGAAATGTAAATACATAATTTATGTTATACACAATATATATGCGAATATACATATATATGTAACTTTCAAAGACACTGCAAATAATTTTTTTATTTGTTCACTTGGATGTTTGATTGAAAAAGGCTCCAGAGATTGGTTGGTCCAACCTCCTGCACTGAGGCAGGCTCAAAGACACCTGTAAAGATTTTCATGCCTATTATTAAATAAAAATCAATATAAAAATCTGTTTCAAATCAAATCAGATATTATGATGGCAAATATTTTATTGCCTAACTGAACAAAATTGCCAGAGTGATGTAAATTAAGAAAAAGAAGTACTGCCCTTAACCTGTTATGATGATGGAATGCTGAGTAAGTATTTAGAAATTTTGTGTCGTAGTATTTTGCTAAGTTATAAGAGCAATTCCTTTCCTCAAATGAAGAAAAGATTTCATTCTTTGTAAGTTTCATGATAAACTGATTGGAACTTAAAGAGGCAGGAATGCTTTTTTCCCTTCTTCTACTCTATGAGGGGAAAAAATAAACAGGCTATACAAGATGAGAGATATTATATGCTGATTGGAGGAAATCAGTCAGGCTCTGAAACACAGATAATACTTTGTCTTGCCTAATAAAAATAAGGAAAAATTAATAAAATATTTTCTATTCTCATTTCTTTAGAATTAAGAGTTTTACTTAAATAATGAAAACCATCAAAATAGTATTTTAAATGTTTATTTTATATTCATTCAAATATAGTAGCTGGAATTTTTAAGTGAATTAAACTTTGCTAACATTTCCCAGCATATTAAAAAAAAATTAGAAAATGGAATAAATATATGTGGGGTGATGCAACTACCTAAATATGAATTGGCAAGATATATATTCAATGATTAAGACACATGAGGATATGATTTTTCTTGCCCAACTTAGACTTTTAAAGCTAACTTCTGAAAGTCTGTTCTCTTTCAGAAATTCTCTTTCTCTATGCTGACTCTATGTGAAGGGGTTGGATTTCCACAAGTTACTCTTTTAAGTGTGTAAGGCAATTGAGAAGATTCCTACCTAATTTAGTTATTGATATTGCGGAGTTTGAAGCTTGTTGATTTAGAGAGCATTAAAAGTCATAGGCAAGTCTAATTCCCTGTTGAAAATCAGAGACAGACATGAAGAGAGCAGATATGAAGCTGCTTTGTATTTGCCCTTCCAGTTCTCGAAAAGTAATTTTCAGAGCTCTTCCATCCTCTTGTGGTGGGACAATAAAATGGTCTCATGACTTCTCTTTCTCTCCCTATTAACATCTATAGTTTAGCTCACCCTCAAATGCTGCTTCTGAATAGGGTTTTCTTTTGGGTTTTGGTGTCTTTTTTAAGTGTTATTATCTACAGTAACAGGGAAAAATCTTATTGGCACAGCAACTGAAAAGATCTTATCATTCCTCAATGTAACTGGTCCTTTGATTAATCAAAGCCACAGAAAAATAAGACTTTCCTTGTCTTTGGAACTGTCATGACATCTGGGCTGAAATTTGACTGTCATTTGATCCAAGCTGGTGTTAACCTATATAATATAGAGGGGAAAAAGTAGACACTAGTAAGAATTAATTCCAGAAACCTATAGCTTCTGTAATGTGTCATGCTAACACATATAGCACATTTGCACACTTGAGTGGACACTTTCTGGCGGTTGACAGAATCTAACACCCTCTTTTCTTTGTCTGATTCATTGCTATTAGACTGGTTGGTTCATGTGCCTTTGTGCACACCCATAAATCCTCAATATTTTTTTGCTGCTTCTAGGAAAATTCGTATTTATTTGCTATAATTTTTACTTAGTCTTATCATCAATACCATTTGTAAAAAAAACCAACAAACTAATGAAATAAAGAAAACTAGTTTTCACTGCTATTTAGTCATAGTTAAAAGGATAGAAATTTAAAAAAGGAAGGTTGAGGGTCTTCCTTCAGAGGATAGATTTCTATGATCGTTTGTATTACTACTTGATCATGATTGGGTGGCTTCATTGAAACTATTTAAAATATTCAAGTTAATTCTGGTACAAGATCAGGATTCTAGCCAAACTCTTCTATGTACATCTGTTCCGTCCAAGGAGTGACTCTCTCCTTGAGTTAAGGCTGAGGTAGATTCTCAAAATTTGGTGCCAGAACTGTGGATAAAGGCTAGGAAGGTTCTCTCAGCTGAAAATGAAATGTATATTATTAATGTGACATGGAGGATAGAAACATAATAAGAAAGGTTTTACAAAAATTGTATAGACTTTTAGACAGAAAAACATTCTTCCTTTCCCCCTTTTTTATACACTGGTCTGTAAAATTTAACAGAAAATAAGACCTTCATTATGAATTGTGCTGCTCATCAAATAATCCAGTGGATAACTAGTATTTCTACTGATCTGTAAAAATGATTCTACAAAGAAAAGTTTATTTGTAATTTTACATACACTTTTCCTATTATTTATGGAGCAGCAAAAGAAATTATCATGTTTACTCCTATGAATGGCAAATACTGTTTCATAATCAAGGACTTGTTTCTAAATTCTCCATGGAAATTGGCTTTATAAGTGAATGCAAGCTCTTCTAAAGAATGCTTATAAATTCTTGTAATTCAGCTTAAAATTCTTCTTCCTTTTTCTCCCCCCCCTCCCCCCCCACCATTTAAACAATAAACAAATAGTCCTTGGTATTGAAAGGAAAATGTTAACATCATTTGCCATTAGTCAGAAGTGTAACTTCATTAAAGCAGAAGGCCATACAATCCCTACAGGAGCTCTCTGCAGGAAATACTTTATTCTTACTTAGCATATCTGTGAATTCTATCAGCATTACTGTCTTTCACAATGTTTGTTTCTCCTGAATATTTATGAAGCACTGTCCAGTGACCTGGTTAGAATCTCCAGGTTTGTTCTGCCTTAACAATCTCTCAAGTAGAATGCAATCAGAAGACTCATTCCCCCTCAACAGCAGCGATCAATATGGCAGAGGCCAAGGAAATGTCTGCAGAAAAGAGATTTCTATCAATGAAATGGAAGAAAGAAAACAAAATATAGGATTGGACGATAACTCACCAAATAAAGGTCCTAATACCTAGGTCATGATAGTTTCTCCTTTGTTCGTCTTTGTGTAATCACATCACTACATTATAATGTTCACCACAAAAACTCTTCACAGAAAAAAAGAGGTAGTTCTTTTTGTAATAAATTTGGAGAGCTTTTGAGATCAGAGAAACAGTGTTCCTTCATGACTTATTGATACATTTTAATTAATAATTTAAAAGTTTGGATTAATTTAACTAGGACCAGAAGGTTTGATTTTTAAGCTGTTTTTTGGCATATTTAATTTTAATATTATAGCAATTCTTAATTAAACTTAAGTACTCAGTCACTATTAAGTCATGGGTTTTGTTATGCTCCTGAAAATTGTGTCCCAAATTCCCAAATACATAGATGTCTCAGGCAGCGCTTGAGAATGTTGTTTTAACACTAAGCTACACATAACACTCTTGATGTAACACTGTCATCTCATTGACTTTATAACCTCTTACCCTCAGTAGATTAATTCCCTTGTAATAATTAGCATCTAAAACCTTACCAGTTTTTCTCCTTTTAATTCTTCTGGAAGATTCTACACCTATGTTTGATTGCATATTTTTATTGTTGTTGTTTGCTTTAACTTTCGTGATGAAGAGCTATCTCCACTGTTATATACTCCCTAGAGATGTTCAAATAAACAAACAGATTACTTTTTTTTCATTTTCACAGAATCATAGAATAGGAAAGGTTGGAAGGGACCACAGTGGGTCATCTCCAACCTCTCTGCTCAGGCAGGGTCATCCAAGAGCACCTTTCACAGGATTGCATCCAGATAGTTCTTGAATATCTGTAGTGAGGGAGACTCCACAACCTCAGTGGTTCCAGTGTGTGGTCACTTCCACAATAAAGTTCTTCCTCATGTTCAGGCGGAACTTCCTGTGCAGCAGTTTCTGCCGATTGCCTCTTGCTCTATTTGTTGACACCACCGAAAAGAGCCTGGCTCCATCCTCTGGACACCCTCCTGTCAGATAATGATAGACCATAAGGTCCCCTCTCAGCTGTCTCGTCTCAAGTCTGAAGAGGTTCTGTTTTCTCAGCCTTTCCTTGCAAGAGAGTTTTAACCAACTCTTGATCAACTTTGCAGCTCTCCACTGGATCTGCTCCAGGAACTCCACGTCTCTCTCTTACTGAGGAGCCCAGAACTGGAAACAGCACACCAGACATGGCCTCACCAGGGCTGAGTAGAGGGGCAGGATCACCTTCCTGGACCTGCTGGCAATTTCTCTTCCTAATGCATCCCAGGGTGCCATTATCCTCCTTGCCCCCAGGTCACACTGCTGACTCAGGGACAGCTTGATGTCCACCAGGACCCCCAGGTCCTCCTCTGCAGAGCTGCTCCCCAGCAGGTCAGACCCCAGCCTGTGCTGGTGCCTGGGGTTATTCTTCCCCAGGTGCAGGACCCTGCACTGGCCCTTGTTGGATTTCAGAGAGCTCTTCTCTGCCCATCTCTGCAGCCTGTCAAGATCCCTCTGAGGGGCTGCACAGCTCTCTGGGCCATTCCCCCCAGCTTTGTGCCACCAGTGAACTTGCTGAGGGGGCATCTGTCCCTTCATCCAAGCCATTGATGGATAAGTCAAACAATAACAGGCCCAGTACTGAACCTTGGGGGACACCACTAATGACAGACCTCCAACTAAACCCTGTGCCACTGATAACAACCCTCTGGGATCTGCTATTCAGCCAGCTCTCAATCAGCCTCACTGTCCACTCATCCAGGCCACACTTCCTATGAGGGTATTGTGAGGGACAGTGTTGAAAGCCTTGCTGAAGACACATACATTATAATACACACATAAATATTGTTGAAGACAATATTCGCTGCTCTTCTCTCATCCCTCTAAATAGTTGATTCAACATAGAAAGTAACGAGGTTGATCAAGCATGATTTACTTCTAGTGAATCCATGCTGTCTATCCTGATCCGCTTCCTGTCTTCCATGTGGATAGAGATGGCCATCAGAATGAAGATTTTCATCACCTTTTCAGGGATTGAGGTGAGGCTGATTGGCAGGTAGTTCCCTGGGTTCTCCTTCTCACCCTTTTTGAAGATCAGGGTGAAACTGGCTTTCTTTTGGTCCTCAGGCACCTCCCCTGATCCCCATGACCTCTCAAAGATGATTGTGAGAGGCCTCGTTATGATGTCTGCCAGATCTCTCAGCATCCGTCAAGGTCCATTTCGCAAAGGAACTCTTAGGAAAATAGAACTAAATCTTTCAGGAAATACTTTGTCCTGTGTAGAAGAGCTAGCAGAACCTTGGCCCACCGGTTATGACTTCTGGAAGCTAAAAGCCACTGCCAAAAATTTTTTATGGTGCATATCTAATGTTACGTGTATGAGTAAGCAACATAAAACAATTTTAGGATATCATAGAGCAAAGATACATTTAACAAGAAAAATCAGGAGATGGAAAAAATTACTGAAAACAAATAGATTCTTTTAAGTTTCCCAGAAGGCAACAACAATCAGGTAAAAGTATATTAATTCTTGTTTATAATCCCACCCCATTTTGACTTCAATTTAGTCCACATTTCTTTTGCTTTCTAATTTTTTTTGGAGGATGAAATTATTTTTAAGAAATACAGTCATGGATAATGAATGTTGTTATGTATTATATTATATATCATGAAAAAACTTTCACTTCAATAAAAAATCTGAAAAACCATCACATTAAATTATAAAATCATAAGGTTAAAACAATAGGTTTTTTACCTAAAGCTGGGGAATACTTTTATATTTCAAAACAAATATACATGGGTGTGTGCAGGTTAAAAAACCATGGGAAAATTAGCAAATGCATGAGGGTGAGAAGTTTGCCTGAGAACTCCAGATAAAATAGAAAGCTCCAAGTGAGAGATTGTTGAGATTAAAGTGTTTTTCTGCTATTTGACTTCTGCTTTATTCAGAGACACTCAAACTTGTTTTTCTTTGTAAATAAACACAGTTTTGACAGAAATAACTTGGCTTTATCTTGTTATTCTCCTGAGTATACTTGTTGGTTATTTTTCCTTACACATTTAAACAAAAAAAATGTTTTCTGAAAACAGAGCCTGCACAGAGCCTTCTATAATGGTATATTCTGTAAATTTTAATATAATGAAGTTAAGGTTTTAGATTGATATAAATTAACAAAATAAAACAATTCTAAATTATTCAGTTCTAATTTATTCAGAATGAAAAGGATTATATAAGACTTCAAGATAATAAAATAAAACTCCCCCTGGGTCTTCATGACTACATATGGTAAGACCTTTGTTTTCTGTAATGCCTAAGAGACTTAACATGTAGTTTCAAAATTGGCTCGAGTCTTGGTCTGCCCTACTGCTCCACCCAAAATGTTTGTGTAATTGAGGGAAGCTCTGCTATTCTTTCTATCTCATCCAGGCCATAGGTGTCTGTTGGTTTCCATTTGACAACTCTAACTATCCATTATCTGGCTCAGCTCAGCTCAATTTCTAGAAGACTTACATGGGATGCAGTAAGAAGTACGTGGAGAAGGTGGCTGAGGTAAAGGAAGACAAAGTTTTCTCACCATCATCCTTCAATTATGAGGTCTTACATTATCTTGGAAACACTTCCTAAATGGCTTTGAAATTGAGAATTTTATGACTAGGAATATAAAGATTGATCTTTACTTCTGTAAGTAAGCATCTAAATAAAGAGACTACTTTCAAAACCAGAACAGAAAGTCCAGTCACTATAATTAAACCCTACAGGAGATTCCCTATGGAAGCCTTGTAAAACATTTTGAAAATTGATCCAGCTGTTTCATTTTCCTTCAGTTTTGAGCAATATGCCTAATACAAGTCATCCTGACAAAATGCTGCAATACTGGTTGAGTACTGACTCACAGGGAAATCTGATATGCAGAAGATGATCAACATTACTTCCTTCAGTAGCTTTTATTTCCTTTTGTTTCTTTTTTCTTTTTTTCTTTTAAGTTTGTCATCTAGGTGACAAACCTTTCACACTGATTCAATTGTAAAAGCTGACAAGAGTACAGCCCAAGTGTCATACAGCTGCCCTTCATATAAATCTTGCAGAATTTTGGTGATGCTATGGCCAACCAACCATTCTAACAGAAGTCCATAATGTTCTTTACCTCTTGGAGAAGCAGCATACTGATTGAAATAAAATTATTCAAGTTCATGAGGAAGGATAATATCAGATGATTGAGTGAATTCCAAACATTGATAATACATAAAATTTATGTAATTTTGGACTACTATATTTCCTAGTTGCAAATACTAATGAGATGTTATCATTTCAAGTAGCTAGTTATATATATAACTAGCTATATATATATTCAATTATAGCTTGTTTACAAGGAGGCATCTAAATATCAGCCTTGTAGAATCTAGTTACAATTTTAACTACTTAACAATTTTAACTATTTAATGATTTTAACTACTATGCTTTCAGAACTTTTGGTAATAACGACATGGTGAAGAGAAGGATGGCAGGAAAATGGTAATGCTTTTTTCTTTTTAGGTAATGAGTAAAAGATTTTGGAGAAACTCTATACAAATGAAATCTTGCCTTCTCTAGAGCCTAAGCAATTGCAAATAGGATTCTCTTTCTTAAATCCTATTGTCATAATGGAGGCTAAGCTAATTTTTTGAAGAAGATGAGCTTTCTCTGTTTAACCAGCAGTTCAGTATTCCTCCAGATTGTGAGAATCTTGAACTCTTGAAACTTTTCAGGCTGGTGATGGTTTACATTGTTCTCATCTGTTGTGAATATGCCATTTTCTTCAGAGGATATTGCGAAATGTAAGAATGCACAGCTTAACCTATTTATATTAATTCTAAAATAATTTTTTATTATTTCAAATAAGTGCATAGAAGAAGACACTATATAGGAAGGCAGAGATGAATGCTGCTGGATGGTAACTGTAAAAGAACAGAGGAAGGATTCAAATATAGGCAGTATCTACTAAATAGGTTATAGAAATTGCATTTATTTTCTACCTAGTGATTGTACTAATAAAATTATTGACATTTTCAAAGGAGAACCTGTGAGAATGACTTTTGTTTTTTGGTTTGGTTTTCTTTTTTTTTTTTTTTTGATACCTTAACCTGTTGACCAAGGTGTATTCTCAGACAGTTCTGCTGGAAACTTCTCTGTTTGAAACTGAGGCTGAGATGAATATTTCACTGATTATGGCAACATGGACACTGAATCCTGACATGTTATAAGAACTCTGAGATTATTTATTATATCAAGTTGTTGAGGTGCTACAGGGTTGAGGTATATAGCAGACAAGGATCTATCTAGTACTCTTTTATTCTTTTTTTTTTCTGAATAACAAAATATTTGTTAAAGGGTTGATAAAGTATTGTTAAAGTTTTGATAAAAAACTTGTTGTTATATTGTTAAAGTTTTGATAAAAAAACTTGTTGTTAAAGTTTTGATAAATTTTTTTATTTATTTTCATGTCTTTCTCTAAAATGTGTTGAAGAATTAGTAGGCATTTCTGGTTAAATTAGTATTTGGAAAAACATGTCTTCAATGATTGACATTGATAAAGATGCTATGCTCTAGAATTACTTGATTTCAGAATATAAATAAAACTCGTAAGGGAATGGCATTGTTTTTTTACCTTAGTAGTGACTAATATGATACATAAATAAATAATCTTTGTCACAAATATCAAAAGTCATATATTGTACAGCATTAGGAAAAACTTTTAAGTATTAATATTAAAATAATAATGTGAGATACAGACAGTATGGAAGACTGATATTGAGATTATATATAAGACAGTGTTTCAAATTGCACCTTACACCTGAGCTGGGACTTGCTACTTAAGACATTTTGCTTCAGATATACACTCCTATTTCATGATTTCTCATCAGCTATGTACTAAAGCATGAAGTGCTCCACTTAATACCACAGCTTACACAAATAAACATGTTTGATTTTGATGAATCCTGAGCTTGCTTTTTGATGAATACTATTGAGACAGCTCATTAAAATCTAGGCTTTTTTTTCTTTTATTCTTTTTTTTTTTTTTTCACTTTGGTCACATTACTATCTAGAACAAAGTCAGACTGCTTTGCAAGGAAAAAAAAAAGTTATATAATGACTTGGATTTCACCTCTGCTTATTAAAACAGCATCAGAGCCATGTGCTGCATTTTCTAAGAAAAGGATTGATATAGTCATGACAGTCCATGCTGTTTAACACATATTGTCAGAAGTTTCACTATATGCTTTTCTGTTAGCAGGCAGAGCTTCAGACAATCAGCAGTTTCTGTATGCAAAGCAGGGTTTGAATTGCCAGTATCAACTGCAAACCACCAGGTGTGGGATCAAGAGAAGCAGTATTGCCATGGACATGGTGCTGTGCCTAAACTCACAAATCCTGCAGCTCAGTACAAGTGATGAGGCTACATGGAGCTCAGCACCAGCAAGGCTATACCAGTTCCACTAAGAAATGTTCTTAAAGCTTGCATGAATAGTTTTGCTGCATTACATTGTTCACATGCCCTGAATTCACAGTTTTTTAATACAAAGGGTTTGACGAACAAGGTTTGCTATTTTTTAACCTCTTTCTTATTGCAAATATCATCTGAAATTTCCAAATATTTGTTAAAAGCCTTTATTGTCTGGCTGTATTAATTCTTTTTGTTTCAGAGTCTTTCTTTATTAGGGTTTAATGGAGAAGGCCTTGGAAGTAGACCAGTATAATTCCTTCCATTTAGTGTGTAACTGAGGCAGAGACTTTGAGTGGCTTGCATGAAAGCTGTGGTAAAAGTGGAAACAAGGCCGCAATCTTTATCTTAGCTGCTATGTCACAGAGTTTCTGAAGGAAAAGAAAAAAATGAATGATATATCAATAAAACTATTCCTAAAACATCCAGCTCCTGACTTCTCCCTTTTCTGGGCATATTTTATCCATAAATTAAAGTTATTTATGTCACTTCAAGACATAATTTCTGGTGAGTATCACAAGTTAGGAAATATAGTAAATGGAAAGACAAGATATATGTATGTACCTTGATGGAAACTTCTCAGGCCTGAAGATTATTTTGCTGTGGTCAGAAGTCAGTTTTCCTAAAGATAGGACTGTACTTCCTTTTCAGTCAAACTTTGAGACTTTTTTCCCTCCTTTATAAAAACTCCAGAAATTAATTTAAAAATTCAAAATATTTCAGATTTTGACTGTTTCACCTTTGCTGCTGCTTATTATTATTATATGCTGCTGCTTATTATTATTCTGTGCATAACAGAGCACTGAAATAGTTTTGGAGCTTATTTACTTAATTGAAAACCAGGCATTATTCCACCAGAAAGTTAAGTGAAAGAACCATCTTCACCTGTAACTAACCACACTCATCAAGGAAGGAAAGAATACTTATATGTTGTGGGATATACCCACAATGACATGTCAAAACAGCTAAAAAATTATTGAAAGGTAATTGGTTGTATTTTTCAAGTCTAAATATCTATGTGAAAATTTGTACACATTGCCTAATTTGGATATTCTGTTTTCTTCGAATGGTTGATTATAGTGATGACTGCTGGGTTATTATCTTGGTTTTCAATATGTGACATGACAAGAAACACAGAAGGTTGAAACATGAAGTGGTACTGTTGGCTCAATTTTGATTTGACACTACTGAAAAAATAATTTCTTCAGGGGACCATTCTTTCACAGACCTTGTAATAAGTGTGAACCTTATGTTGGCCTGATTATACATTTGTATCACTACAATGTCTAAGGAATTTAAGACACTTAAAAACTGAAAGCTACCCTCAGCTGATGAATGTTTTTTAAGAATATAACTCAATATAGATGGGTACTGAAGTGCCCAACCCAAATAACGGAGAAGTATAAAAGCACCTGGGGGTATAGGACAAGAAGGTGAGAATAGAACTTATACTAGACTGTGGCTCAGCTCCAAATAGTTTTCAATCAAGGAGTTTTTTGAGAAAACCAAATACTAAAAATTGAAAAAAAATTGAACCTGCTTTTCAAATTTCTGCCTTCAAGCACAAATAGAAATGGATGTGCTAGGTGCTGCTGGTAGTTATTCTCATAATATTATCATGTTTGGAAAATGGTGATTTAATGAAGATTTCACAAGAACAACTACTTTTGTGTGAACTACAAATAAGTTTAGCCTATGATTTTGTTAATTATTTAGATAACTTATGTTTATTTTACATTTCCTGTAGAATAGCATATGTTAATTTCTGTCAAAATTTCTATTAAATTAATTTCTTTCATGAAAATAAAACTTTTTTTCCTTCTTCTTTTCCATCCTAGAAGAGGACTCTGTTTACCATGTTAGTAGAATTTGTTTGTTTCTTCACGTGTTCATTTGTTTGCATATGTGCTGCTAAGGATGGCTAGGTTATTATTTCCAGAGTAAAAAAATAAGAAAAAGGCTTTGAGCTGAAAACTGAAAATTTGTCAGTGGGCAAGTGAATTCACAGGTGAGGTTTATCGCTGAATTCCCCTTTATGGAGAGATTCACTACTCTCACAAGGTTTCCTTTGCAATATGCTATTTTATTGTTCCAGTGGGAAGCAACCTAAGACAGTGTTATGGGCCACAGGAAGGCAGGATATCTTAAGCAGGTCAGTCACAGAGGACTTTGAATTGCTTTCTATAGTTAGTTAAGAGCAAGTGAAGGGTGACCTACATAGCTGAGAGAATTCTGGTGTTTATTTGAAGTAATTGGAGCTTTTCAGGATATATGCCTCAGTTGCTAGAGGGAAGCTAAAATAATTAAGTCTAAATCTTGTGTCTAGGTCTGTGTCTAAAAGCACAGACTGCAGTAATCTCTTAAGAATGTAAGGGGTAGATACTTTTTGTTCGACTATTTTTTACTAAAATATTTGATGAAACTCCTCACAGAAATAAGGAAACCAAAAAGACCACGAGATTGTAAACCAACTTAATAATGGCCTCAGCTGTGAGGATTATTATGGAGAAGATAAATCTCTTTCAAATGCTGATCTTACTTGCATCTATGGATACCTGGCTATCCTGTTGATTTTAGTGATAGGAATCACCAAAAGCTGCAGTAGGTATCTGAAATGGTGGAACATGGAGTTTGTGTTTTGCCTCTTGATACACCACATCTTATCCTATGTGTCTTGTCATAAGTAACGTGAGGGTCTTGTGATTCTTGTAAGACAGTAAAAAACAACAGCCTATACTTTATTGTATGTCATTTAAAGAGGGAAAAATGTAAAATTTCTACTCTTTTCTCAGAGTCAACTGGAGGAGTCACATAAAAATTTGGGGCGTAAATATCTAATGTAGTGGAATATTACACAGAAATATGACTACACTTAAACCCTGCTCACAGAACAATTCAGTCACCTATTAAAGATTGAGTAGGTCTCTATTTCTTTAATTATGAACACATATCTAATGATTCAAGATTTTGTTAACTTGTCATTTTTGCTTATTTCTCTGTTTTTACATTAGAAAAGGAAGACAGATAGACTATTGCCCAATTCTTTCCAAGAGATCCATATTATAGAACTGTGAGGGATTCAAAGCTTTTATTAAGAATTATCTTTTATGATGAGTTTTAAAGAAGAACAAGATAGGATAACTAGCTGCATATTCAAAAAATATTTAATTTTAAATGAAAATATTTTGGAAGCCTTACTAATGGTAAATGCATTCCAATTTGAATACTACTTAAGTTCTGAGAACTGATTTGAACACATTTCTCTGAGGTTTTTGGTAACTTTTCACATTGATAGGCCTTTTTGTGATCTTTGTGATACTTTCTCTTTTAAAGGGCTACAAATAAGAATGACAAAATGGGCATAATAACAACAAAAGCTTGAAAATATCAAATATAAGGAAAGATTATAGATTATTTTTATTGAGATTAAAAACTGTTATATTAATATCCTTTATTAACTTTCTTCTCCAGTAAAAAGTTGCAGTCAATAAAATCTACACATGACATTATTTTTATTCTTAGAATTCTAATTGAAAGAGAAAAGAAAAATAAGACAGGCCACTGTTTGTTAATTCATGCCTTGAATGGTGGCTATTGTCTGTAATATGTCTGTTTTTTGAGGATTACAGAGCTGTCTGGCACAGCCATAATAAGTGACCCTGACATTATCTCCACACTTTTGATGTTTCACATGGGACCATAGTTTTGAGTGAAAGCTAAGCAATGTATAAGTGTGCACAGGAGTTTCCTAATGTATAATTTTGTCCTGAAAGTCTTCACAAAGTATTTGCAGTCAGTCTTTCATCCTGGTTAAATCTGTAGATCAGATATCTTGGACTCATATTTTGCCAAGAGATTTGCCAAAACTTGTTCTTGGAAACTGTGTGAGCATGGGGTTTGTTCTGTATTGTTCTGTTCTGGTTTGGTCTGGTTGGTTTGAGTTTTTTCCTCCCTCATTAAAATCTGGCTTTTGGATTGGCTTTAGCAAAGAAGTACTGACTTGCTTCATTCATGTGGACTTGAAGACTGAATAAAAAGATTAATATAAGAAGAAATAGCTTAGGTAAATAAGGTAAAGTGGCTGAATTTCACTCACGGGGAGCACATTTCAATTTGAAAACAAACAAAATCCCCTAAATTAACAAAGAAAAATCAAAAAAATTTAAAAGAGATATGATTATGTCACAGTTTAAAAATACAAGATTTGAAATTCTGTTAATTTTCTATTACTACTTTAAATATATGCTAGTCAGTAATCTATCCTACACGTAATTGCTAACATTTATGTGGACATAACATTGATTCACACAATCTACCCAATGCGTAGAAAGTTAATTTTGGGAGGAGAAGAAGAAAGAAAATGGAAGTCAATATCCATTTCTACTCATGGATTCAGCCAGCTGTGCCATTTGAATTGTATTTTGGATCTAAGGGGGCCATTCCATGGTACTCATGAAATTTCTATGGCTCAGCCACTTTCAAAAGTCTCTTTAGTGCTGAAAGGAGCCCTTAAGCTTTACAATCCTGTTAAAGCCTTCATTTTCCACTCAGATTAACCTTTATACTTTGAATCATTGGGGTATTCATCCCTGCTTGAAAGAAAACTGAGGAAGCTATGGGAAGTAAGAGACAGGAGTTCATCGTTTTGAGGTTTGGTTTTTTTGTTTTAATGTGAGGGAAAAATAAATGTCTCTTTCTAAGCTCTACAAATACAAATGCCTCATTCTAAGGAAGAGACATAAACTATCAAATGTAATGAAATGTTTTTGTTAAATAATAAGCAACAGAAGCATAAAGAAATAAATATTTTTCTTAGAGGTAAAATATATACAACTATAAAATCATAAATATACTGGAGAATTATAATATGAATTTGTAAATTGTATGCAAATAGCTTGAAACCAGATCTACAAAGACATAAATAAAGCAACAAGACTGAAAGGTTTATATGTTGGCTTGTTTATAGAGTAGCACAAACATTTTTCTTTTTTAATTGGCAATTAATTTTCGGCAGCCATCTAGGTACTTTCATGTCAAATTACTTTCCCTATACTAAACAAGATTAGGCATCCAAGCAGCAAAGCACTTATGTGAAAAGTGAGAAACTGACTGTCAAGTAGATATTTTCCACATATAACCAATTAAAATGTTTCTTTTGTGATGAATGGATGTTGTAATTCCACATCTTGTATTTCCCCTTTGGTCTGCACACCTGCCTAACTTCATGGTTCTAATGTCTGAAGATAGATAAAGGCAATACTGAGTTCTCTTACTGTTCCTCTTGCTCTTTAACTCCAGGACAAATGTGGTATACAAGCATCTGTTATTCAGGTCTGAGTCATAAATAATATATCCAACCAGTAATGCTGCCCATACATATTTTAGTTCAGATGAATACCCACAATACAATGGCTGAATGTAAGCTTTTTAGCAGGTCATTGGTTTGATGATTTTTTTTCTTTTGCCTCACTTCAATATTTTTTCAAGATATCTCTACATTTAGAAGCAGGGCTACCGACACATAAGGTATAAAGTAATGTATTATTGATACTCTTCAAATGAATGACATAAAAAGGAAGATATTGATTTTAAAAAGATGTATCATTTTTCTTATTTCACAGAAGACTGATGCAGGTTCATGTGGCTATCAATATTATTTGAATTAATGCATATTCCTTACTATTGATTGCTTTAACAATGATTGTCATAACTGATTTATGGGCACTTAGGCATGTTAAATTTTTAAGAAGGCAAATATCAGATTTGTATATATAGATGGATTGACTTGAATAAACAAGATTTCTAAATGTTAATGACACAGTGTTTGATGAAATTTACATTATAATACATTATGTTCGATACTTTGTTTTAAAGTGCTACAGAAAAACCTCAAAGATTTCTTCATGAAATTTTACTGTAGGACAGATTCTTTTAATTTCATCCATGGTATCTTATTGAAGAAGTCATACCTTTGATTTCAGTGGGAGTTATTATAAGTGAATAAAATGAAGGGAAAAGGCTAATTGTACCTTAAAAGTCAAGGATGGCACCTATTCAACTGGAACTTAAACAGAAAAAAAAGTGTGGGAGGGAGGAAAACCAAAACTTTTCAGGTGTCTTTAAGACAAATAAAAGAGAAAGAAAGAATGACCAGAACACAGTGGTGGAGGTGAGTATAAAGAATTTATGGTACATAAAATAGAAATCTGTATTTCAGAAGAAACAGCTTGAATTACAGAGCAAAATCCTGGACAGCACACTACAGTGACTTAAACTACACAAGTGCTCTGTTATAGTGAAGAAACTGTTTGGGGGACCATCTAGAAGGTTTATGAATTTATTTTGCAGTATGCATGTCTAAAGGACCAATACTGGTTAAAGCTGGACTCAGAAGAGTGTGCTAGAGAAAAAAGTAGGGATACATTTCATGTTAAGTTCAGTATCTACAAGGTTGATGCTAGTTTTCTAAGCTGAATCAATTCACTCACACATAATAAATGGGACAAACACTTGAAGGATAATACATCTAAACTTTAAATGGGTTTGCAAAATAGGTGATACTTTTGAACCATTTTTTCTTCCCACTGACTGGAAAGGGAAACCAAGATGATTACTTTAGCTTTACTAGACTACGTGGTAAATATTTCAAATTAGGTGAAATGAATCCCACTTACTTGCAGAGAGCTTATAAACATCCCAGTAAGTAGAGATGTCTGGATTCTGTTAGGACTCAAGGAAATCAAGGAAGACCAGGGTTTAAGTTAGAAGCCAGCACAAGAGTCTGCCGTATGTCCATCAAGGCCATTCCACTAGGATAGTTGCCACGTTTGCTTGACATCAGTGGACCAGACTATCTGCCAGAAGAAATCTGGAATTTAGCAGAGAAACATTAATGGAATATTTTGCTCCATCCAAACCCTAACTGAGAAAACAACTTTTGAGCTTATCTTTAATCATGTCAGCATCTTTCTGACTTAATTGTATCATGCTGTATTTAGAGACAAGCATGCACTTATATTGCTGTTTGTTTTGTTCATTTATTTGCTATGGTTTCAGTTGTTTTGGTTTTTTGAAGAGACACATAAAAATTTGATCAAGGGAAGAGCATAAGGGTTAGGAAAAGAGCATGGCTTACTATTTAACCATGCTTTTAAAAAAAGGCAATACCTTACCTCAAAATAATAAGGGGCAACTATCCTAAATTCATGCAGGATTTAAATGTTAAAATATTTATTGCAGTTACTGATACACAAAATGTGTAGAATGTCTTTATACCAAAAACATTTGGAGGTTTTTGGTTTTTTTTAGCATCTCTTTTAATTATAATTACACTATTTCTAAAACACAATAACTTCATATTTAAAGTTCAGTTGCATCCCACTCTTACCATAGTTGCAACAAAGCAGCTGACATCTGATAATCCTTGAGATACTCTGAGTTCTGTCAGTCTTTTTTGACCCAGATTTTGATTAAATAGATTAAAAAGATACTTACCACGGTTTTTTTTTTAATCCATGACTTATTCTCTATGTGATTGCATAGTAAGTGCAGCACAGTTGCAAGAAAATCAGGTCTGCTTAGCTCAATTAAAAAAGACATTCTTCAGCTAATACTGTTAGGATCATGATAATTACACTACAAAAGTTAAATATTTATCATATAATTAAAAGTATGTACTGTGGGTTTTATTTGTCAGAAAAAACAGACTCACAAAGACTGTCACCTTAATTTTTTAACTTTCACAGTATTTCTTGCTATGATTAAGAAAATTTTATTTTCCTTTATGTACTCATTTTTCCCACACAAGGGATAAATTAATCCTTGCGATGTATTCAAAGTCTACACCAGAAAAAATTCTAATAGCTATTGGCAAAACATGTTTAGAAGATAGTCTTGAAAGCTGGTGGGGTGATTCAGTAAAGCAGTTTGTTTCCCCGTACACACAGGCTTTTTTTTCTGTCTATTGTGCTTTTGTGTCAACTTCTAGGCTAAGGAAATTGAAAGCATCTCTTGCATCCCACATATATTCACACAGGCTGTATCCTAAATTTATGTTAGGTGACAAATGGGTGCATTTCACTGTGTATTGTTGCTGCTACTGTTAGGTGTTTTCAAACAGCTTCCACAAAGAATAAATTTTGAGAAGATCTGGATTAGATAGCATCCATAGCCTGCTCTGAAACCTAGGAAGCTTCAACAGTGAGAGGAGTGGGATACTGGGGTAAAAGAATAAGTCTAGATCTAGCCCAAGACATTAAGACCACTATGACTTATCTGGCCATGAAACAAAGACAAAAATACTTTTCCTTTTTCACAACATGAAGACAGGAAGACAGCTGTATCAATATTAGCAGTACTTACTTGCAGGTTAGAAGTAAGCAAAGCTTATTTATTTGTACATGTTACTGCTCTAGTAGGATCCTAAATGGCTACAGTAATAGAAAACAGGCAAGTCTCAAAGAGGCCTTCTGTATATCTCCTGAACCAATCTATTCCCTACGTCTGAAGTACTCTTACCATGTAAAGTCTCACACAAAAATTACAAATCCATTGCTACAGCATTTATATTATGATATAGAGTGTGCTGCAGCCTTAGCTAGTTTATACATCCTCGCTGGATTTTTGTCCCATCTGCCACAGGAACTGCCATTTGAGGAAGATAACAAATTCTCATTGAAAAAGTAGTTGACTTACAAGTAAGAAGAGGTATGTTAGCCCTTCAGAAGCAAGTTTTCATGACTGATCAGTGAAATGCAATTTACTATTGATGTTAATAGTGCACATGTGAGGTAAATGGGTTTGTAGGACTTTAACTGAGAGTCCCCATGCATGCTGTAAAATTTCCTAAAAATTACTATTCTGAAACCACATCAGTACAAGGCAAGAATATACTGCTTCCCTCTTCCTCACATGACTGTATCAGCAAAGCCTTCATACTTTCATGTGCCAGAGCAGCTTGGAGAAGGAAAAGAGTTATAAGATTCATTAAACTATCATTATTCACTGACTCAGTTATGCTACATACTATGGTCTTTACTCTGACGATGATCTAAGCTAGTGCTTGGCTTTGCACTGAAATAGGCCAAGATTATCTATTGGATCAATTACTACTCTTCAGAGAAAAGGGAAATAACTAGTTCTGAGGGGTGAAAATTTCTTAGATTATATGAATTTGTCTCTGATGGTAACTTGAGAAGGCCCATAGGAAATCCTGGACATAATTGATGGAAACCTGGAAAACAACAACATTTTGTTTGATGAACTGCAAGGGTAAATCAAAAAGATGAAAAATAAATTTTCTGAGCACCAGTTCAATAACAGTTCTGATAACAGTAATGTGAGTTATACTTACAGTATGCATCCATTCTGACTACTAAAAAGTGTGTAATTTTTGAATTATAGATGGATTCAGGAACTAGGACCACTGCCCCTTTTTTAATCATAAGAAAAAAGTAGATCCTTACACATTTTATGTCATGAAGAGACGTCAATGTTGTCTTGAACATTATTATTTTTTATTTTTCTTGGTTTAGTACACCCAACATAACCTGTTTGCCTTTTTGTTACAGTTACATTATGCTGATATGTCTTGATGATGTCTGTGGTTCTGATACCATTCTAAAGACAGTTTTCATTGCATAAACACTCAGAACAGTTATTTTTGTTTTGGGCTGGAGTCCATAGTTATTTTCAAACCTGCAAACGCATTACACTTTGCCAGTCCAACTGAATCTTTCTTAGACATCCTGTACCAAATAATGCATGACCTCCTCGTTTCACAACATAAGGATTTAACATATGTTGTTTACAATTATATGTTACCTTCACCATTATAACACTCAGGGGAGTGAGGGGTTTTGTAGTATATGTTTTAGAAACACTGAAGTTTTCTGCAATTTCACCTTCTTAAGTAGCCTCTGACAAACCTGCCATGAGATTACAAGAAGCAGCAGACTCCGGATAAAGCTCAATTTTATATCGCATTGCTTTCACTTGCAAAGGAATTCAAATAATAACTTCTAAATTAAACAGCTGTGGAGATGTTAAAGTATTCTCCATGGACTCTGTGCTGTCGTCTGCAAGCTGATGATTCTGGAATTCTCAGGTATTGTCCCCATGAGGTACTTTTTGCACTGACCTGTACATCTTTTCTGTGTATGTCCCAGTTTCTCTGCATAGTGTTTGTCCTTGAACCAACAATAATTGGCACTGTGAGACTGTGTTTCATAATAAAAATATACAATCTGTAATGTTCCCTACACTGTACTTCCTGTTCTTCTCCTGGTGTATTTGTTGCTAAACAGATTTTCTGGTGCTGTTTTTACCCCTTACCACCTTCAGTAGCAGTCCAAATTTAAACAGTAATACCGAATATATATTTTATGGTGAAAGCAACCACAAGTAGATTAGTTATGTTTTCTTTATTTTGCATGCTCTATTTTGCATGCATATGATATGTCCCTTCAGACTTAAGAATTGTCCTTTAACTTTTCATTGAAATCACCTGTCTACTGCAAATGCCTTTTTTAAATTCAGCAACTTATTAATGGTTGGGCTTTACCGTTTTGTTTTCTTTAACCAGACTGTAAACATTCTACAATCACTAGCAACTTCTGAAGTAAGGTAAATTTCTAGAATTTCTACAGTTTCATCATTGATTTAGGACTGTGTTTTTGTGAAGCAGCAGAAGATATGCAACAATGTTTAGGTTCAACTCCTACTGCACTCCATAAAAATGCTACCTTTTTTTCATTACTAATATAATTATTGACTGTATCCTGTAACATTCTCTCAGTATAGGTGCTTCAGTCCTCTACCAAGCCAGCAAATGAGAATCTTTTCCCCAGGCAGGCAGTTTAAGTTCCTTTTCCTCCTGTATTTGATCTATACTGCACCAGTGCTGCAGGATGTGGTTTCAGATTTACTTTTAATCTCCAAATTATTTGTCTTTTACTGGAATAGGGTCTTTTGTTTGTGGGTAGTTATTGTGTCTTGCTTGCTAGCAGCAGAGAATCTCAAATAATGGTACGTATTACCCCTGCAGGAGTGCACAATGTGTAGCTGTCTCAGGTTAGTAATCCCTACAGCATGTGTGACAAGCAGATAACTTCATGGCTCTTAAAACAAGGTTGGTGCTTTGGAAAGATGTTAGTTTCATAGAAGGAGCTTGTGTTATCCAAAGTGAACACCAAAGTTGTGTACCAGATAGTAGATTTTAACAAATATCTAACACTCTCCTGCATCTAATTTACAGAAAAAACTGTGCACTAGTTTCCCTTTTTATATTTACAAGCCAAAAGGTGTTTTATCTGTAACTAGAAACCATTTTGAGGTTATAAGGAAGCTCAACAAAAAAGTAATAAACTATGTTTTATGTAGGCTTATATCTTAAATGAAGAGAGAAATATCCTAGTCATATATTTTGCACTTATTTATTAATACTGAGAGATTCTATATGAAGCATCATGCTTGCTCACTTCTCAGCCTTTTTCTGAGTAGGAAGGAATATTTAGGTATAGATTAACAGTCTTAATTTTCAGGAACAAACTGGTTTTGCGAAATGGCAGTATTATAAAGGATGTGTTAGCATGTCAGGTTTCTGAGAGAGGGGAGCATGTGGATAATTGTTCAGACATTTAATCATTAAGTACTTAATAAATAGGAGGAAAACCATTCTTCACCTATCACAAAGTTACCCTTTTTAAGAGAAGCACTTAGCTGCAAAAGCAAGAGGTCTAAATGGACACTGCCATCAAGTAACTAGGCTATCATTCTATGTACTACCATCAAGAGTATTTGGGTCTCCATATTTAAACAAATACGGCTAAAGAGGGAGAGAGCTTTTTCCAAACAGTCTCTGCAGAATATATAGGGGTCTGATTAACATTGTCTGTACAATTTGTCATAAACATGATTCTTGTACAGTGCTTAGAGAAGATGTCAGAATGAAAAAATACTTCCTTCTCTCTGCTTTCTTTTTCTAGTTCTGTTTTTTCTAACTGAGTAGTCCAAGTATTCATTTGACAGCATTTTTATTCCTTTTATATATGTAAATGGCTCACACATTACTTACCTGCATATTTTAGAAATGAACGCTCAAAGGGATATTAGTGACCAATTGATTTTTTTTTTTTCATATCATTGAGTATATGGTTCAAAACTTATTGTGAAAAGGGAACATCTTCAGAACTGCCAAAATTTTTTGTCCATGTTTGGGATATATGATGTCATGAATCATAGAATTATAGAAGAGTTTGGGTTGGATGGGACCTTTGAAGGTCACCTACTCCAATCCCCCTGCAATGAGCAGACATCTTCCAGTATATCAGGTTGCTCAGGGCCCTGTCCAACCTGACCTTGAATGCTTCCAAGGATGGGATACCTACCACCTCTCTGGGAAACCTGTTCCAGGGGTTCACCACTCTCAGTGTAAAAAATAGCTTGTAGGAGGATCTCTTCCATGAGTTTTCCAGGCACAGAAGTGAAGCTGACTGGTTGATACTTCATAGAATCGCCTACTCTCCTATTTTAAAGATGGGGATGATTTTTCATTTTTTCCAGTCATCCATAGCTTCAACTGACTACCATGATTTTCAAATATGATGTAGAGTGGCTCAGTAACTACATCAGTCAATTCCCTCAGGGATCTGAGGTGCATATCATCAGGTCCCATATACTTAGCTACATTCAGGTTCCTTCACATGGTCATGAATGTGGTCTTACAGCGGGAGGGACTTTGCTCCCCCAGTCCGCCTGTTTTGCAGTCCATCCACTTGAGAGGTGTAGGAAAAGACACTGCCATTGGAGACTGAGGCAAAAATTTTGTTGGCCACATCAGTGTTGTCCCAATCCATTGATACCTGTCTGACAGTCTTGCTCATCAGGAGTAAATGCGTTCTTTTTCTTTTCTGTCTAACATACCTGTAGTAGCACCTCTTGTTGTTTTTAGGAACTCACTACTTACCCATCCAGGCATAGATTAAAAGGAAGAAGACCAATTTTTTGATGATGAGTTAATTTGAGACGAAAATTAGTACATGAACTCCTTATATTTTTCTAGGGATCTAAGGATAAACTGGGTAAATCAGTGGTCTTCTTTCTGAGGAAGGGTGGAAAGCATCTTTGATGCAGCGCAGCCTGGCTGCAGGGGGCTAAAAGGCAAGAGGGCTCCGTGCCCTGTCTCACCTGCCCGGCTAGGAGGGGTTGGTGCCAGCTGCCTGCGCCTGGATAAAAGGGCAAGCCAGCAGTGTCAGTCAGAGGAACAACCCTCCTGCTGCTAACAACAGTGCTTGCAGTTAGAATATTCGTCGAGGAGCTGGAGTAAGGAAATAAAAGAAAGGACTCTTCATCCAGGGCAGTCCAGGAAAGCTTTATTCCATAAAGGGGAGCCAGGTGGAACAGCACCCCTCGCTGTACCCAGGGGAGCTGGCAAGAGAAGCCCCAGCACACAGCTGGCACAGGGATTTTAAGGGAGAGAGGTACAAAGGCAGGGAACAATCTGGGCACCAATCGGGGCCAAAACGGGGAGGAGTTGGGGGAGGGTTTGCACAACCTGGGACCAGTGGGGCAAGCATAGGGGAGATTGACAACAAGGGGAACCAAAGGGGTGTCGAGGATTTAGGGGATTTCCAAAGTGGGAGGGTACAGTCTCAAATGGATTGACATCCATTCGAGGAGGTGGGGTTGGGATGATGGATGGAGAAAGAACTGGAAAAGGGGAGGAGGCACACCCACATACAAAGTCCAGGGGAGGAGATAAAAGGGATATGGCACTTATACATAACTCAACAAGGGGGGGTGGAATCAACCGTTTAAAGGGGGATAACAAGGAACATTTTACGATACAATACAGTCAAATGGAACACCCCACAAACAGCAACAAAATCCAAAACCACACTACCACACATCTTTACCCATTATCTATCTAAGAACCTCATTAGATATCGACCTGTATCTTGTTCAAGTATTCATAATGAGTTTATGTTTTTATCTAGGGTGCTCAATAACCCAAACCTCCCATTTTAAAGAGCAGTTACAAAACTTACTGTCTCAGTCTTAGTCTCTAACACTATGGGACAACGGCAAGAGAACACTTAGATTTAGATTTAGAAGTTCTGAGACTTTCCTTTGAATACCTATTCAAGCATCCCTCTGAAAACCAATCTTATGGTTGGACTCTCATTCAAGCCAATATGGCAAGTAGCTCACGTCTCTTTTTCAGCTGTGACAAACTTCTTTGCTTCTTTCCTAGAAAAGACAACTTCTTATTCTGTGATCACATGAAGTAAGCCTATTTCTGTAGGAGCTGAAGACTGTCTTAGAGCCATGTGAAGGCTGATTATAACCAATTTGAGAAATCTTCCTTAGATTTCTAATAACAACATCCACTTCCTCCTTTGTAAATGAGAAACCCAAGAATTTCTTTTCCTTTCTCAAAGAAGGGACACTTTTTTTTAATCTGTGTCTTGCTTTATAAGATAATCAGAAAACATTTTAACAGAAGACACTAACATTTTTATTGATGTTCTGGATGTGGGGTTTGAACAGACAATGCTAAGTTGGGTGGGAGTGTTGATCTGCTGGAGGGTAATAAGTCTCTTCCAGAGAGACCTGGAAAGACTCAGTCAGTGGGCTGAGGGCACTTGCATGCGCTTCAGGAAATGCTAGGTCCTGAACTTGGGTCACAACAACTCCAAGTTGAGCTACAGGCTCAAGAGTGTTCAGCAGAAAGGGACTTTGGGGTGCTGGTTAACAGCTGGCTCAGTATGAGCCATCATGTGCCTAGATGGCCAAGAAGGCAAGTGGCATCTTGACCTGTATCAAGAGTACAAGCCAGCAGGACTAGGGAAGTGATCATCCCCCTGTCCTTGGCACTGGGGAGGCTGCACCTCAAGTACTGCATTCGATTCAGGGCACCTCACTTTAAAAGGGACATTGAGGTGCTGGACAGTGTCCAGCAAAGGGCAACAAGGCTTATGAACAGATTGAAGAACGTGTCTTATAAGGAGCAGCTGAGGGAGCTGGGTTGGTTTAGTTTCAAGAAGAGCAGAGTCAGGGGGGTACCACTGCTCTCTACAACTCCCTGTGAAAGGAGATTGTAGTGAGGAGGGAGCTGGTCTCTTCCACTGTGTCTGCAGTCAGAAGACTATAGGAAATGGCCTTAAACTGAGACAGTGGAGATTCACATTAGGTACTAATGTTTCTCACTGTTAAGGTGGTCAGGTATTGGAATAGGTAGTCCAGGGAGGTGAGTCACCATCCTGGAGGTGTTTAAGAAGCCTCTATATCCGGTGCTGGGTGATAAGGTTTAAGGGTGATAAGGTTTAGGGGTTAGAGTCAAAGAGGTGTCCTAGTTTCGGCCAGGAACTTTTGCAGTAGCTAGGAGGCAGCATGTCTAGGCCCCAAGGGTTTTTCTATATCTCACATAATCTTCCAGGAATGTGGAAGGAGTTCCTTCCAAGTAAGGGTAGCAAGGCAGAGCACCCTTGGTGTAGTGGTGAGCATTTGCATGTGGATCATTCACCTCTCTTATCACCTTTGTTATTAACAACCCATGCTGGTAGTAGTGGCAGCTATACAGAAGAAGAAATCCAAGAGAAAATCAGTTAAGTTAGTGAGGGATGAAGAGGACTTGGGCCCTAAAAACAGGAGCTGGAGGCAGGGCCATAGATAGTCACCTGAGCCCTATCTCCGAGTGAGCAGAGAGACATGGAAATCGATTTCAGCTCCTCGTTGGGTGAGCCTCTACTGACCAGGCTGCTCTAATGCTGAGATAGCATGGCCTATGATATAAACTAGTTGGTAGTGAGGACAAGCACCTGGGGTCCCTGTCCCAGAATGCAGGCATTGGCAAGGGGATTGGGAAAAGTCCGGAAACTCTGAGCCTCTGGAGGTGACTCATATCATGAGTGGGAGAAAGGCATTTTCTCAAGGATGATCTATTGTTGCACCAAAATGAACGGAACACCATGGAACAAGGTATTCGATACCTCAGAGAATTAGCTATGCTGGATTAGCTGTAAGGATTCAAAAAATGAGCATTCCCCAAAAACGCAGGTGAAGTCACCTGGAACATTCAACAGAGTGCGCCATTCCCATATACCAGCTTCTTGGCAAAGACATCATGGAAAGGAGAACAAAGAGTGGATCATTTGGTTACCAAACCCAGCTATATGGAGAAAATATCTCTTTCCTGATTCAGACCTGTGTCTTTTCCGTGGAAAGATTGTTGAAGGATCTCCAGCAGTTTAAAGAAGGGTCCCATGCCCCACCAGTACCGAACAGTCTCTGCTATTGTGAAAATGTGTCCCCCTGTTCGAGATCATCTAGAATCTCCCTAAGAGAGAGATTAAGAGAGAAATGAGATTCTCCAGATCACAAATTTGCTTTTAAAACAGGTAAGAAGAATGGTTCTCCATTGACTGCAGAGGGAGCTAGGAAAACTAACTTAAGTTACACACTTAAATTTCAGATGTCTTAATTTACGTGAAATTAATGAGTGAACGATTTCTTAAAGACTCTTTTTAAATACGGAAAAACTAATATCTTTCTATGCCAGAGATATTGTTAGACCAAGTTAATATTCTTCAAGTTATTTTCATCTTATTACCTTGAAGGTATTGTCAAAATTCAACCTGCACCTACCATACTACAAAGGCAATAGTACTGCAAGTTGGACAAATATGTATTATTGAAAAAGTTGTTAATACATGAATAAAGTAAAAATTGCATATTTTAAAGTTTATTCTCTTTCAAGAGAATTCTAGATATGAGATAGTTAATAATGAACTACGAAGCTTAATTGGAAACTATATCTATGTCAGCATTTTTATGAGTGGATTTATTCCCTTTTAAAACATGTAATAGTCTTATATTAATTGCAAACTCCCCCCATTTTCTTTCCTATTAAAAAATACACATGGAACTGGCAGATATGACACTACCTGCAGAGAACCAGTACCTCTCCAAAATGGCAGCTAAAATTGAGGTAGAGCAGTCCAATGATCTCATATGGTGCTTGTGTTTTGGCAACTGAACCATACTATCATGAAATACCACATGACTAAAGTCATGGAAGAGCCGATGGATTTATAAAGCATTTTCTGAACATATTAAAGGTGCTTTGTTTCAGCACAGTCAAGTGTAATTTTTTACTTTCCTTCTTTGATTATTCAATTACAATATTTATATTGGCAATTAAAAGTTAAAACCCAAAAATATTTGGTGTATCTGATTAGCAACCATGAGCCTCCATGAGCCAAAATTATTAGATTATCAAATACAGCCTTAATTTTGCAAACACTTTTTTCACATAGTTAATAAGGGTTCATGGTAAAGGAATGTCCACCCTTGAAATCACAGATGAAATATTTCTGTAAGGTCAGTTGTGGAGTATTTGAAAATGTAGTGTATTTGTATGTTAAGTACACAGCTATGGAGTACTCTTCCCAAAGCTTCGATAGAACATTCAATGCAGAATCCTGCCTTTGATGCAATAATTGTATCACCTGAAGAGATGAAAGAGAATGAGCTTTACCTGAGGAGACATGCAAATGGTACAGATTCTGATCCTAATTGCTAATGAATCAATTTTCATTGCAAAATTAAGAACAGAATATTTGTATTACAACATGTGAAGTTTTTTCAAGTCATATTTTAAATTATTTACAAAATTGTCCCGCGAAAATTATTTCATGTCCTGACATATACATTCATGTAAAACATAATATGTAGTCACATGCTCTGTTGGTCAGGAGCTACATTCAATCTTCTTATTAGCTCTTATACTGCATGTTGAAACACTAGTGCAGTCAACATGTTGCTTAATTGCTGTCTAAGTCCTAATAACCTCAAAGAGAATAAGAGCAGCTACTGGCAATTTAACAGCACTAACATCGCAAGATGAATCTAGGTAATGGATATAACATGTGAGGGACCAGTGGGCTAATTTACTTAAAACAAAATGTGATTAAATGATCTGAATACAAAATATCTTCAGCAGGTCAGGTACTTCTATACCATGTGACAAACTGTTGGATGGATGCCCAAACCAGCTCTGGAAAGCTAGTTTTTCTAAACTGTCAGTTCAGAAAAAAGGTGTAATTTAGCCGATAGCAAACTTAGTATTTTCTGAAGCAAGGGTGAGTCAGAAGTCCTGTATTAAAAGAGTTGCTATGAAGCTCTGAGGAATGTGATCAAAATAAGCTCCAAGTGGAGAGATAGAGGAAATAGGTAATACTGAAGCATGATTTGTCTAACATATTTAGACGTCTAACTGAGAGGAAGTGGATTGTACCCTGGAGTGCCTATTTGTTTCCTTGGAGTATAGGTGAAGTATGAGCATATAAAGATAAACCTGACATGACCCATTTGCATGCAGAAAGGACTCTTGTGCCAGTCTAGACACTCAGGTGTATCTCCCACAACCGTTCAGAGGTGTGACACACAGTCTTAGAAGGGCCAGTTGCCTTCTGCTGTGGTAGCCATGGGCCAGATGGAAGATGTACAACATCTTAGCTGGTATTACTGTTGTAAAAGTAAATTCAAACCCACAGTGTAGGTGTGAGAAGATGAGATTGTATACATACATATGTCAATCTCTGAATGTTAATATCTACCTGAGGGCTCTATTTCCAAACACATTATATTCTACTTCCTTGTGGGGGAGAGGATTTGTTATTCAAGAATTTTAGTGTCATTTCTATCCCAGATTAATGTCAGGTGCTACTGCTGAATGTGTACTCGTATGGGTTTTAGTTGAGAGGGTTGGGAGAGATAAATACACAAAAATCCAGTGCCTTTTGCTGAGTTTTTCTTGACTCCTACATGCTGCAGTGATTTAGTGTCTGAAATTTAACTTCAGCATAGTTTGAATTTAACACAGAGAGAGGTCATGCCTGAAACTATATGAAAACTAATATGCCTTCTGGTACATGTAGCTCAAAGCAGCAGATGAAGAGAAGGCTGCATTCTAGCTAACCTTGTTACCTCCCACTTGGGACTGATCTTCTCTGCTTTCTGCTAGGTTTTACCTGGTAAAATGTGTGTCTCTGCACCATGCTTTTTTTTCAGTGTTTTGATGGGATCATTTTTCAGACTGGAACAATGCTAAGATTGAATTATAAGCTGTCTCAACTGAATGAAGTACCCAGAATTTAAGTGTAAAAGAACAGGCATGAAAAAATTGCTCAACTCAGGCCTGGAATATGCTGAACTAAAAAAACCTTCTCAGCTCTTCGTAGAAATCTGGGTTGTCTCTTCACAAAATTCTTGTTTCTATGAACTTTTTGCTGAAAAGCAGCACAAAGGAGGACTGCAACACACAACATTGTATTTTATCAGTCCCACAGTGTCCAAGGAATGCATGTCCTTTACCTCCATTTATTAAAACTAAAAGACCTCTCCAATTCACAGACGATCATTAGTGGGGATGATTGATTTTTATTTATAAACTCTGATTTAATTCCATGTGAATACAGTCCATTGTACTTGATGTAGGCAATGACAGTGAGCTGGACAGCAGTCTCCTCCCTGTGCTAGCAATATTACAAAGTGGTTCATGAGCTGATTTTGCCTCTGTTCTCTGTAAAATGTGATTTATACTTACTCTCTTCCAAGTGAGGGGAAACTGGAGAAAAAGATTAAATTTTGGGTGTTTTTTCAGTTGAAAAAACCAGAAAATGCTTGTATGTTTAAAGCATTTCCCTTTGAATATAAATGCAGAAGCTCTACACTTTCTAGTAAATAATGAGGAAAAATTAAACAAAATATATAGAATATTAAAAAAAAAATCATAGTAGTTCTCTTGAGAATATGATTCCATTAGTGGTCCTGCCATCTAGGAATGAAGCATAATCATTATCTGTTTATGTCAATCTTAATGTGGGTTGTATGTTCATAATGCAATATTTCAACCTCCTTGTGTTTTAATTGCTGTGTGAGAATACCGTGCAGGATTTTAGCTTGAGATCTACTGTGTGTTGCCAACATTTCCTTAATTTACTGAGGCTTATAAAAGTAAGACATAGTTAAGTTGGCATAATTTCTCTGCGACTACTATATGGTGGCTACGTTTTATCACCTTACTTTCCTCTAGGTGCTTACACACTGACTGCTTTAATAAATGTTCTAGCAATTTACTAGCTATTGAATTTAAACTTGCTGTTCTGTAATTTCCTAGATTGATTCCTCTGCTGTTTTAGTGGAGGCTATCCAATATTTTAGGGAATCCATTTCCCAGAAAGGAAAATGTAACACTCTGAATGCTCTTCAGCATCACCTTTTTTATCTCAGGTGTACTCTCATGATTCTCTAGTGTCGGTTTTAGAATATCTGTGCACAGTGTCAACCTCTGCTGTAGTTCTTGGTCCTTGATCCTTTTGAGTTACATTTTAATCCAGAAAAATTCCATTGAAATGCCTTCAGTCAGTCTAAGTTGCCTAAATATCTGAGAAGAAAATGAAACCTTAGGAGCTCTGGGTATGAAAATCTTACTTCACTTAACTGACTAAAGTGGGGTCACAAACTCTGAAATATGACAGCATTTGCTATTCTTTGTGATGAACTACTTGTTAAATTTGCTTCTACAATGTATAGAATGTAAATAAATAATAAATAAAAATTAAACAATATTTTTATATAAAAACTTTCTAATAGACACAGTATTTCTTTACAGTTATTATCAGAGATAAAAAGTTGTGGTTCAGTTAAATGCATCTACATTCCAAGTGACTACCTTTTTTTACACCTCTACTCCAGGGAAAAGAGGCTTGTACCAGCTGCTGAGCAACAGAAGGTGATGAAAGGTTTAACACCAATAAAATACTTGTGTAAGGACATAACCTTATAGAAAAATCAAGGAAAAAAAAAATATTTATTTATTACATGATATTTTTATTACAATTGGCTTTTGTGGTTATGCCTTTGGCCTGTTCTCATTTTCAGTGCTTCAATAAATATTTGTAACCCTATCTCTTATGTAAGAAGCTGGAGAAGGGAAGGAAAATAAGAAAATTTAGTACTCACCCTTAAATACCACTGCAACTCTTCCTCACCAGAAACAGCTAAAATATTATTTTTTCTCTCTGAAGAGCCTCTGGAAGACAAAATTTTACAGGTGTTTTGACTTCAAACATAGGCTTGAGCTGAATAATGAAGATTTTTAATGATGTCTAATTTGGAAATAAGAATATCCCAAGGTTCGTAGTATTAATTTACTAAGAGCATACAGAGGATTTATTTTTTAAAGAATTTTAGAGACAGTTTGCATTCATTATAGTTATAATTACAAGGGGAAAATAAGCATGTAATTAGTGATGGATAACATGTTGGGTTTTTTGTATTTAAATGTTCATGTCTGTTTGGTTTTGATGAAGAACATTTGAGTGAAATGAAAATGAGAGGTGCAAAAGTGAAAAATAATTTTGCTAATAAAATTCAGAAGGATTTATTAAAGTTAAAAAATAAGAGGCAATCTGGATAATTAATTATCAGAACAGTCTGAAATTTCTGTTCTCTAATATTTTATTTATTTACTGAAAGAGAAAACAGGAAGAGAGAGATCCTGGGATAAACAGGAGTTTCCTGGAAGCAGTCACAGTAGCAGAACAGGCTCTATTACCTTCAGTTTCTCTTCTAGGAATGTATGGAATTGTTTTGAGCAGCCATTCCTAGGCCCAAAGCAACAACCTCAAGCATACTTTTCATGTATGAGAGACAGTGGTAACTTAGATTGGGATCATGGATCCAGATTGTCTTAATTTTTATTTATAATAATAGTAGGGGAAAAGAAACAGGGAAAAAAAAAGGAAAAGGAAAAGGAAAAGGAAAAGGAAAAGGAAAAGAAAAAGAAAAAGAAAAAGAAAAAGAAAAAGAAAAAGAAAAAGAAAAAGAAAAAGAAAAAGAAAAAGAAAAAGAAAAAGAAAAAGAAAAATCAGGGGACTCCAAGTCTATGCCACATGCTAGTGCCAAAAGACACAGCAGTATCTCTCTCAACTTGCTAGGCTTGCCAAATCCACTGGAGTAATGTCCATTATAACATCTTCCAGCAAACAGCAATGCAGGGCTGCTGCTGCCTGCCAAAACAAGGCAGCAATTCCTTAGAACAGTGTGACTCATATGTAGGTTCTTCCCCAAACACACAAAAATCCAATGACTCCCTCAAAAACTATCCCGCAGGAAAACAAAGGAAGTGTGCAAAGTTTTTGGGTTTTCTTCATTTGTAAAGCATACAGTGAAGATACTGAACACAATACAGGATATTTTATTTAAAAAGTTCTTGACATTTTATCATATTCTTAGTGAAATTCATCGCTATGTAGATCTAAAAGCTGGCCCCTTAGTTAACTTGCTGTAATTATACTCAGTAATTAAATGAGCAATTGATTGGCCATCAGTGATAAAAAGGACTCTACATAAAGCTCACTCATGCTTATTGTAAGAAAATATTTGGCAGTTAACACACCTATTCTGCATGACCAGAAAATGCTCTGCTCATGGCTCCAAGATCCTTTAAGATCCTTCAAGAGCCTGCTGACACCTATCTTTCTTCAGGATTACACTCTCAGTCTATCTGTGGCAGCCTTTTATAGTTTTGTCCTATATGTTTGTTGGACATCTGAGGCATTTCCACGTTTTGCAGCTAGTGAAAAGACAAAGAATCAGCATCTTAGTTTTCAATCACTAAGCTGTAAATGAGGCATGCTTTGATCATCTGTATGATATTTTTACACATTTTTAATTAAATGATAATTCAACAAAAACTAGAAAAAGTGCAGAGAGAGCATATCAGACCAGTGATCTTCAGACTGGGCTCAGAACTGGCAGCCTTGAAGACACAGACATGCAGTTCTGAATGAAGCACTTAATTTTTTAGGTAATGCTGGTGGTAAATGGTAAACTCTTGGCTAGGAGAGCCTCACATAATGATTTTTGTGGCGCAGGAGCCTGGATAAAATAGTTATATCAATAGTTTTGAGACTAGAAGATTCAGGTTATAAGAAAAGTTACATAGATTCAGTTTCTGGTTGAAGGCATGGTGCTCATTTAACTTGAAAACAACTTGTTGGCTGATAATCAGGATTCAAGTATCATTCCAATTAAAGGTAAAGCAGGAAAAAAAAAAATATGCATAATTGCTAGTATGGTCAACACTTGGACATCCTAATATTAAACATATTTCTGTTTATTAAGAATCATATGGCCTTTTCTGCTTTTTCCCTGAGACAAAATATGATTTCAATCCTTAAGTGATATTCAAAGTCAAAACAAGGTTAAAATACATAAGAAATTGCCTTCTTGTACAACCCAAACCAGATAATTTTTCTCGGTCCTTGCCTTGGCAAAAGCTCACATCTATGCAAAATATGTTTGAGAAATTATCAAGTCACAGAGTTATTAAGTGAAGTCATCTTGCATTTACTTTGCATACATGGAAATATGCTTCATCAGATGAAGAAATGGAAAATAAACCAGACCAAGTACCTACAGATTAAGCATCCTGTTTTAAATACTGACATGTATTTTTAAAAATTTTTATTTCTATTTTCTATATGAAAGCATCTTAAAAAGGCAAGTTACAAAGCTAGAATTCTTTTCCATTATAGATGTAGTAATAACTTTCTAATTAGAGAATTCATTGCTACACTGCATAATCAGCTTCTTGAAGACATGCATTATAGTAAAAGAAAAAAAACACCACTCAATAGTAACGTAACTGTCCCATTAAAGTCTTGATTAACTTTATAACAATAATGCAATATCATTATACTTTCATAAATTAGAAGACAAATTGGATATATATCAAGAAATGCTCTTGTATCTTTAGAAAAGGATGCATGTTTAATTTAAAGTAACATAACTCCAATGACATTAATTTCTTAAGTAGAGGGTAACGTATAAACTCTACACAAATATATAAACAAAATATTTCAACATCTCAACCATATTACGTAAAGGTTTCAAAGAAAGCTATAATATATAACATAAATCACTATATATATATATAGACATATATATATGTCATATAAATGACACAGGGTAATATCAGATGCAGTAGATATGAGCAATGACAATTGAGATTATCTATTACAGATAGGTTGACCTATCCAAGCTGAGTCCCTCTGCTCCTGTTTGGTCAGCAGGCACCTTTTACCATCTGCTTTACTTATATTGGCTCACTCTTTTCTATCATCATATAACAGACATATGGCCAGATGGCTATTTGGATCCAAAATGCAGCCTGGAAATCATAGAATTTTCAAGCTCAGATTAAAAACTCAGATTTAGTTTATGAGACTTTAAAACAGGACAGTACTGATAGCTAAACATACAGTTTATATGGATATTTATTAGTAAGAAAACAAAGACTGGCTTCCATATAGCAGAATTTTATATCTAATACCAAAATAACTGAAATGTTCATAAGTTACATAGAACCTAGGGAAAAAGTTCTTAAAGACAATCTCAAGAAGGCTATATATATCACTTTTAGGCTCAAAACTCCTCTCACCCCACAAAAAAACCTCTACATCATTGCTCTGTAACTACTAAAATAATATTTTTAAACTACATTGCATAATATTAACTCAGAAATTGAATAAAAAAGTGTTTTACTTACAAACACTCGATAATAATCAACCAGTCATTTAAAAGACTGTGCACTGAAGTTTGATCTCAAAGAGGCATATAACCATAAGAGAAAGACTGCATATGTGAAAGAAAGGCTGGGTCAGAGCCCCAGTATATATCTGAAAGCCCACATGGCTAGCAATTTACTTAAAATGTAGTTAATAAATATTTGTCCGCTTGTACTTCTATCCTCAAGAGAGCACAGAGTTGTAAAGTTTGATATGCTTTTTATTATGTTTACATGGTATCTCATATAGGATAGAAGGAAGTTCCCAACTTTCATCTTGTCTTAAAGTGAATCTTTTTAAAGGAGAAAATAAAGCATTTTATCAAAAATTTCTTCAAGAAGAAATCTATTAAACTGGAAATCTGAATCACATTAGAGTAATAAAATACCTGTTAGCTATTTTCTTTTGTTGTCCCTTTCCCAGATTGTTCTGCAAAGCATTAATTCTACCTTATCCTTGGAGAAATCATTTGGATCTTTTCCCCCCTTGCTTTCAGCTCATAGAGATATCTTTAGGAGAAATTTTGTTGTTATTTAGATTTTTTTGGAAGTGTTACAGAACAGAAACCATGAGCTAGCTAAAAGCAATGGAATTCTAGTGAATAAGATATCACATCAGTATCCTAATCATTTCACAGCCTAAAGACAACTGCAGTGAAGCCAACAAAAGAGCAAGTAGAGCCTGCCAATAAGCCAGATGCTACTGTTGAAAAAGAAATTTCTACAGCTGAACATCTGGGCACTGTGAATACCTTTCATAAATGAAGGAAAGAACTATTCTACACTGAGATACAGAGAATGTATATTAAAACATGTTTCACTAGAAAATACCCTTATTAAAAATATATCATTGGAAGGTATTTATTTTTTATCTGAATTTGTTAAAAAGAGAAGGAATGTAGAAAAAAATCCTCTATACTTTTAAGCAGGTCTTGTGCTCAGTTTGAGTTAGCAAGAGTGATTGATAGGAATCTTGAAATCAATATGGCAACTAATGTATGGCATCAAATATTTGATTTTATTTGACTTAGTTGTAAGCATGGCTTTACTTGCGATGCTAATGCATCTTCTACAGGTCATCTGGAGATGCTTTTTTTGTAGCAGTTCCATATTGGATGCAAGCTTTGTCAAAAGTGTTGACTGAAACAGCGATTAAATGAAAGCTGCACAAGGTAATTTTGATACGTCCTTCTTTAAGGACTGTAGCATGAAGATTTTTTTCCACCTGTGTAGGAAGAGAGAGAATGCGATTTTGGGCATAAAGATGGATGTTACATTGCATTGGCCATCTTCTCCAACAAAAAGAACAAGCAGATGGGGTACCTGTACATTTGACATTTCCCAGTCTGTTAAAAGAACAGTTCAAGAAAGTTGGCACAGGCTTTCCATCACCACGCAGACCACACTTTGAATAAAATTTTTACAGAAACATGAAATCCTAACCAGCCACGATTTTGACCTGATAGAGAAAAAGTTCTTACATGAAGTCCTTAATTAACTTCTCATTCACTATTCATTTATGTGGGAAGCAGAATAGTGGCAATGGACACTACTATGAAACTCTGGTATAGCTGAGCCGTGGTCTACTATCATTGTCATTATGGCATCACCAGCATTACCATGATGTCTTAAGGGCACAAAACCTGGAGTCATATCGTTTATGACTCTAGTTTTATGTCTAGACACCTGCATTCTATATCATTATCTAAAAAATATGGTTCTTAAATTTATGCATTTACCTTTTCACATAAAGAGGGTGTCTGATAAAGCAAACAGTGCAACATTACCTTTTTTCAAATGAGTAGAAATGTCAAGAACAAAGGATATCTAGTTTCCAAGTAAGAGTTTTATCAAATACTTACCAGGGATAAGAAATTTACCACAGTTCAGGAATAATGCTCGTAGCCTTTATTTTCACATCATAGTCACAATTTCAGGTCTCTGTAGTTTTTTTTTTTCTCCCTTGGGTAATATTTTACAGCCATTGACCCTAGAACCAGTCACTATTTATTTGCTGGTTTTTTTTTCTAGCAACACACATAATTTCATGTTTCTGGTAGTGTGTTTGAGAAGCTTAAAATCAAGTAGAAGAAGAGAAAAATGGTTCCAAAATGCTGAAAGAAGCTGAATAATTTTAAAAACCTCAGACCTTGAGTGGGCTGCAGCAGCTTGTGTATCCTGTGATCAGAAATTGCTGGTTTAAGTCACAGAGCTCTTGTAAAACCATTGCTAGGTGTTCAATACAGAAAAAAACCCCAAGTTGAACAACAAGCTGTGTTACAATATTTTCTTTATTTTTATTATAATACTTTTATTATTTAATAAGGTATTATTATTGATAATACTTTAGGTCATCCAACCCTATGTCAGCCCATTGAATTGTGCTTGGCTGTTAAGATGGCACAATCCAGTCACAAAATTCTTGACCTCAGTTACCATACCATACCACCATTCAGGTGAGGAATCTGACTGGTCCATACGAGACAATTGCCTACTAGTCAAATTTTAGAATTACGCTTTGTTTGTGACTTTTAATTCAATTATAGATCTTCATTAAAGCCTCTTGGTAGTGCGTATGGTAGGCTGGAAAGAGCAGGTAAGAACTACAGCATGCTACTGGTATAAATATGAAAGGAAATGCAACAATTAAGATTTTATAATTTATATAAGGTTTGTTGTTGCATAAAATAATATTTCAGTGTACACTGTTTATATTTAACAGAATTAAATTTTTATTCATTTACTTCTAAATGCTGCTTCCATTTTGTAGGCTCTATCATTTGCAGCAGATGAGTAAATAGACTTACATGACTTTGAAACTACTCTATTTCTGACTGCAGTTTTGTTACTACTATGAATGACTTTCACAACAGGAACGCAGGCCAATTTAAAGTCCAGGCACCAAGCAATTTGAGATCCACCAGCTTTATGCAGTAATATAATTATTCCCTCCGAGGCTCTTAATTGTATTCATCACACCATGATTTCTGCACAAATTAAGCATGCATTTACTGCTATATATAACTTGCTTTGCAGTTAACATCCTGGAAACAAATTTCAAGGAGATAGAATCTTGAACTTAGTCATCCCATGAAATCACTAGTTTCACTGCTCGGAAAAGTCACTTAGACTGTAAGGTCATTATATTTTTACATCATCAAATCATATAGAGAGAAACAGTGAAAAAAGAGTGTGATAAAAATACCACAAAACTTATACAAATATTTTGTTCAGACTTTAAGTGTTAAAACTCCTTGCAAAAATACCTTTAGATGTATTTTTAAGGCACATAGCAAAAAATTAACACTATCAAAACCTTGCAGTCCACAGAAGACAAAATGTCTGAAATTCAGATTCAGGGCAATTATGATTGTAATCACATGTAGACATGTGTGCATATGGATTTATGAGTGTGTGTGTACCATTCTGACCTTTTACTTTGCTGATTTTATAAAAATCACACATTTCTATTAGTGTTTCAAATAAAATAAAACAAACCCAAACCTTAAGGACTTCACATAATTGTCCGAGTAATGAATTACAATGAATGTATCATTTGTAGGAAGTTATTAAATAAGAATGTGTTTGTGTGTACATTTTAGCTTGCCTGTATAGGTGTATATCTACTACTCTGTTAGCTAGGTAATTTTGAAAGATATGTTTTTGTAATTACATCACAGCAGTGTTGGTCTATGTGAAATCAGAATAACTCAGTATATTTTTTTCTTGCTAAACTATTTTCTTGGGGGGGTAGGATAGGGGAATGGAAGGGAAAACAAAGTCTGATGCTATGCCTATCAAAATGTGATAGATATGAGAGCCCAAACATTCCTTTTTTATTTTACTTTACATTGTTTTCTTTCTGTGGACATTTCTCTATTACTGCAGTTGTAGAAAACACTTGTCAGAAAAGAAGGAAGAAACAGCATATAGAACTTGTGATCCATTTCCACTTTTCTAAACTCATCCTTCTGGGATTTTAAATTAGAGTATCATTTTAATATGTCTGTAAACTGCTATAATTTATATTGCTATAATTTAAATTGTTGTCATTTAATTATAATTCATAAAAATAATATATTGTATAAATTGTCCTATGTCCCACAGAATTAAGAAACAAGATTTTAGTAAGATTCAGAGTTGTTGTGGATAGTAGAAATATCCAGAGTTAATGTTAGAGTTAAAGGCTAGAAACAATAACAAAGAAATGGAAAAATAAAAGCTCTGTGATTTGAATTGACCTCTATATGTTGAAGGTCAAACCAGAGAACCTCTCTGAAGTGCGAGTGGCTGGTGAGCATCAGGAAGCAATAGTGGCCTAATATAATTAAGATGGTGACTCTGACATCCTTGCAATATTATGTTATCTTAGGTCCATCTTTTTCCCCTCTACTTTTCCTTTATTCCTTTATCCTTGTTTTTAACATCTTTACTGAGTCAATAAACCACAAGCTCTTTCAGGATTTATCCTATTTGTATTTAGTGAAGTTGTAACCACTGATGGTTATAGCACAATGTTTACCTCCTGTTTTAATTGCTTGAGGTGCCAGTAAATTAATGAAAATATCAAATATATTCATAATCAACACAGCTCAATAAAGGCTTCACTTGGCCTTCGTGTCTGAATAGACTCAAAGTCTAAGGTCATAAGAATAATTTCTACTTTTGGAGGACCCTAATCCCCAATGTCAATGAAAAACTTCTGTTGACTAATAAAATTAAATTAGATATTGCCATGTATAATGTCAGCAGAATTGCAGTGGTATACTGAGAGATCAGATATCTCACCATGGATACATGATAATTTAGAAATATTTCTGCATTTGTTTCACACATGAGGGAGAACCTTTGTTAGAAAACTCGGAAAATTCCCTTGAAGATCAGTAAGACATTTGCCTGACTAAGGTCCTAAAGTTTCAATGGCCTACAGGGAGCACCTCCCTCACAATTAATATACCTAAGAATTATGGGAACAGCATGGAAGTGACTTGGAATGTTATATCATGGCCAAGGGACTCTTTAATTTAATGATCTCTTTTAGCTGCAGTTCACATGTATGAATCCTCTACCCTTCAGTCCGATATGAGTGTTCTCTCAGAGCAGTGCACAGTGTGAATGAGCAGATAGCATTTCTATATTTACAGTGCAGAAATAGTCCTTCAAAACCCATATAAGATATCAGACCACTAATCAATAAAAAACATGATCTCTAAGCATAGAGAAAAAAAAACAGCAACAAATTTTTGCCAAAATATAACAACCAGTCAGCAAAAGCTTATTTATTGCAAATGAAAACAGTCAACCCTATAAGCTTGCCAAATGAAGCCTCTTCCTCAACAAACCTCAACTCTCTGCATGCATCTGTTCAATAAGGCTGGCATTTCAAAAATCAGATAAGGGAAACATTTTTACAATATTCTTGAACAAGAAAGATAAGAGCTACAAGAATGTTAAGGAAAATTAAGCATTAGCATTCTTTTTGCTTCCATCATATGATTTTGAATTGTCTTCTGATTGATTGGAAGGACTGGTAGGATTGGAAAAAAAATTTCGCCTGAGTTCATTGTTCAAAGCCATTTTGACCCTCAAAAGTCAGACGCAGTACTCTAGCATCCTCCTGGAAAGAGCACACAGACATTGAATTTGTAAACCAGTTTCTTTATATGAAGAATATTCTTAAAAATATTACCTAAAATATAATGGAACTCACTTTTATTTTTCTCCCTCAGAACAATATCTTCTAAATAGATTCTGAGCTAGTAGTGAAGCACATTACAGTAATCCACTGGAGAAAATCTGAACATGAGCTATTAGATTCTGCTTCTAAGAAAGAAAAACAGACTCAGTACTGCTGTTATTTGCTTATATAAAATGGCTTGGAGTATGTCTTGACACCAAATCAGTCAGAGTTGGCAAATGACAACAAGCCAGGAGGTGTTGGAGGAGACTTTCCTACTCAGAAAGGGCAAAATGGCAGCCATAATCAGGTTTTATTCTTAGCACCCTAACTTAAAATGGAAATACATGGATGCATCCTAAAATATATACAAATTCTAGCTTACACAATAGTATTCCTTTACTGACCTTAATCTGAATATTTAACTTCATTTTAACCCAGTCTTACCAGTTTCGAATACTTTACTTGATTTCTTCATTCTCTGATGAAGAAGAATTAGTCTACTCTTTATTAATATAATAAAACTGAAACTCTAACATCCATGCATATATATTTCTTGGTTTGTGGTACATAAATATTACTTGATTACTTGGATTCTGAGCTCAAATACTTTTTAATACTTATTGTCTCTCTAAGGATACTGCCACTTCTGCCCAGAACTTCAAGTTTGGATAAAGAGTTATGTTTCTCTCTGATAATCAAGACTACTTCGAACCTATCAGAGCCTTTTCACATCACAGTGTAATATATGTTCATGTAGCAAAATGAAGACAAGATTGTAACATGTTGAGTAAATCTGTTTTTCCAATCTAATAATAGCATTTCAGGCACAGTGCCCAAGCCTTGACATCTACTATTGGCCAAAGTACAGGCTCTCTGTTCTATGTATGATGTTATCCAAGTTGCTGCTATGTGCTGAAGGAAATGTCCTCATTTTAATTTATTTTTGTTGCCCTTGTTAAGCAAATAATACCAGAACATTTTTACTTTTCTCCTATGACATTTTATTTATGTGGAGAAAATTAGACCTCTTTATTTTATACACCCTGATTCCTCAAAGTCCTGCCAGATTTAAAGGACACTGTATTTGATAAAAAAAGAAATTAAAACAGTAGTTTTACTGGCATATTAAAAGAACTTTGGGTCACATGTCTTGTAGAGCCCAATCCAGTCACCACTGAGGCTGGTAGATTTCAGCAGCCACTAATCACAGAACTATGGATTTTCACACACACACTTATAAATGTAGCTGTACATTCGTCACCTAATCAGTGTAGATTTTATCTCAACAATAAGAGCAATCTGAAACCAGTTACTTTTAATAGAAGGTATGGCAGAAATTCTGAGCAATCAGACAAAGCAGCACAATTATGTAATAAAAAGCTTCAACAAGAATTCTGTTGTGTCTGTTTCCCACTTAATCAGCTATAACATTATAAAGGAATTACAGGCACTATAAAGTCATAGGAGAAATATCTCACAGACATTTTCTTTGTTATTGTAGGAGAAAAAGTAATGTGAAAAGATAAGTAATTTTGTCAGGTGCTTCTGACTTTTTCAGTTTTGGGGGATGAAAGTCTGGCTTTCATGCTGCTGTTTTTCTCATACCTGCATTCTGGCATTAAAATAATAGAGCCAATGAAGTGAACATATTTCTAAATTTCTGTCACACACATCACTCTGTCAGTTAGTAATTGACATAATGACAAAGTGGCCAGGGAAAATGTAAGTGGAAAAAAAGGGATTGGAACCAACAGGATGTGCAAAAGAAGCAGTCTGGAGAGTCTGCATCTCGATGACATGACTAGCTGCATTCCCATTGTATTGTTTAGGAAAAAAAAAAAAAATTCTAGGTCTTGTGGGTATAAGGTGAGTCTGATAAACAGAAACCTTCTAATTTTCTACTTCCAAAGAAAGGTCTGTCAAGGTTAATGCTGAAGGTTCCCGAAGAATTTTGATTGGCACTGAGCAATAATTTGGGAAGCATAACTGAAGAAAATGAAACAATAGGCTACTGAAATATCAAGGGAACTTGGAGTGTTGGCAGTGTTCATATAGCATTGTACACCACAGCATCCTGGACATGAATATTCATGCTGCTACAGTTACATATGCTCAAAAGCCTTAAAAAGTTCCCTGAGATATTATTATGCTGTAACTATTAACACCAGTTAATGTGTCCTGAAAAGAATAAGGTCTGGGTCTACACAAAAGGCAGCTTTTACTGACAATACTTCGTTCATAAAGGAAACTTGTTTATTTGTGCACATGGTTTTGAACTCTGGCATGAAGGCACAAAAAGGGTTTGGTTGTTTCTTAGAGTAGGATTACATAAGTCATGTTCACATTGTGTTTAATTCTCTTCCTTCCCAGAGCAATGATTTTGTGAAAGAATTTGAGTCTGCTCAAGTGCTGCTTGATCTACAAATAGAGAGCAGTTACACTCCTAGCTCTAATGAAGATATGCATGGATGTGCACAGTTGTAACTGGTTTTAGCTTGCTATTTGGTTGGGTTTTTTAATTGTCTCTCTATTTTGTTTGTTTGGTTGGTTGGTTGCTGTGCTTTGTTGTTGCTTTTGTCTTATGGTTTTGTTTGTTTATTTGTTTGGTTTTTCTGTTTTGGGTGACTCTCTTCAAAAAGAAACTCTTGCAGAAGCTAGCCATAAGCAATGCCAGCCTGTAGATCACAGATTGATTCCTGTCCACTTTTATTTAAAAGCACACTTACAATAGAAAATACTGCTTGGTTAGAAACAGGGTCTGTAGTGGGAAAAGAGGAAAAGTAGCACAATCTCTAGAAGGCAGCTCAAAATCATCCCTGCTCACAGCACTTCCTGATGGCTGTTCTCTAGGTGACTTCACTAATGTGCTTCCTGGACTGCTTTTTTGGCACACTTTAGGCACACTGCTGAATATATGGAGAACATCCCTACTTAGTTTATATAACCAAATGCATTTGTTCATGTTTGTGTGCAAAAAGGATAGGTTTTAGCCCTGATCATTATTATATATATATAGATATAGATAGACTCTTTCACTGCATATGTGAGTCTTAATCATTTCCAAATGCACTACAAAGATGTATGATATAAAATTATAAAAGCTCATGAAGATATTTTAACCAACACTGAAATACATCTCATATAGATCTTCAGAACACTAAATTAAATAAAAAGCAGTAACTTAAAGGATAGAAAATTCTTGTTTCATTTTCACATCTATATAAAATATTGCTCCTCAAAAATTACCCATCTGAATTGATATTCATAAATAATATGTAGCTGCTTTAAAAGAGGTGTGTTTGTTTGCATAGTTGACATAATACATATTTATTAATAGATAAAGAAGCCCAGGAATCCATAATTATAAAATAATATTTATAATCTTATTTGTAATAGAATCCTGCCATTATTTGAAAGATATTTTGATAAAAAATACAATTCAAAAAAATACACAATAATCCAAGTTCAACAATAAGTACCTGAAACACCCATTACAATTTTCTCCTACTTGCCTCATTATGTTCAATGTACAAAAGAGATCAATGAATCCAAGGTGAATTGACAAAGAGTGTATTTTATCTTTTGCTTGTGTCCTGCTTTAAGCAGAGTAAAAGATTTAGTTTTTATTTCTTTTTTGAAGCATTTCTACTTTCATTTCTCTAAGTATACCACATTCAGCTGCTTTCACACTCTTTCTGTTTCACTAGCAATCTGTTAGTGATCTTTTCCTTTCATCTCCCCACATACATTTCCTCATGAAATCATTATGGTGGAACTGTTTTCATCCTCCTCTATTTTTACAGTATACGATAGTAATGACCTCATTTTATTGTGATACACTGACATTAAAAGTGTCCTTTTCATCCCCCCGAATATTTTTTTGGGTCTATTTAAATATACATATATATTTTTTTTTTAAATTACTCAAATCACACAGCTCTATAATCTCACTTGATGTGAAAACATTTATTATCAGATATGGGATACTGACATGGCTGCTAACATTTGTTTTGCTGTGTAAACTACAAGTTGTTAAAAAGTAATACCTTAAACTGAAATATGAAAAAGAGAAAAAAAAGCCAAAACCAAGAAAAAAGAAAAAATATTTAAGGATGGTTTAGAAGGTTTTACTGTTAAAGGGGAAGGTGGGTCTCATTTTTCACCTTCTTGCATCATAATCCATTGTTAGCCTGAATTATCTTACAATTTAACTTGGAGAACAATAAGTTCTAATAGTATGAACGTATTTTACATTTAGTCTTAGGACTTAACTGATATGTGTAAGTCTTACCAAAACAAAGATTGCAAAATTTGTCAAATATTTCTTAGTTGATCACTGTGGGAACAGGGGAGCTTCACTAATTTCTTTGTATTTCAAGGGATGTGTTTTCTGGAACTTGGGAACAAGCGGAAACTTGTTTCCTCCAGGTAGGTTTTTTTTGTTACCAAGAGAAGTACATTTTTAACATTGTTGATACTGCTGGTCAGCTTTCCACCATTAACTACTTGTAGTAAGACCTAGGAAAAGAGGTATTTATTGCTTTTTGTCTTCTCATTTTCCAAGGTACAGAAGGCAATGTTGAAAGGTTCCTTTAAAAATGTATGGTTTCCCTGAAGGTAAATGAATAGGGAAGAGGGATCTTCTACCTCTCCCCTCTTTCTCTTCTGTACTTCCCTACATTGGATGATGGGAAGAGCCTGCTGCTTAATTGGAAAATTGCATGTGTTGGGAAAACGGATGAGAACAACCCTTCAGCTGTCATTTGCTGAGAACTATCACTAACTGATTTGAAATAGCACACCTCATAGTTTTGATCAGAAATGTCTCAACTGAGTCAGAAAAAAACTGAACCAAACCATGAATTTCACCAAACATAAATAAAAAAAGAGTAAAAGAGTATCTTAACGTCACAGACATGCTGGATTTGATTAGCCCAATTCCCAGTATTACATTTGCCCAGTGCTACTCCTACAACAAAGAGGTTGCTTTGGAAAGAGACATATTAAAAATATATATTTGAATGTTTTCTATCTGTAACATATTTCGAAATAAATTATGTTTTTGAGCTTTCCTTAAGAACAAAATTGGTAGTTTATGCTTGAAGAAACTAAATATCTCCACAGACCATGCACTGGAGACTCACATTCTGCATAGGAAAAAAAGGGAAGGATATATGACCAAAATAGATTAAAATTAACTCAAATAATTTGTTTCCTTAAAATAAAGAAAATGTTTCAAAGTTCAGGAGGTTTCATGAATTACAAAACTATAAAACGAAAGTTCAGGTGAGAATAAAGTATATGAACAGGGACAGCTGCATAGGGCAGCTACTTTCATTTCAGTCTCAATTTCTCAAAACGTTGAGTACTGCTGTATTAGAGTACAAGAGAATTAAATGAGTGCTTACAATTTAAGGGTCTTACTTTCTCAGATTCCTAGTTTGTGTGAGAAATACCCGTTTTTCAGAGATCAGGGAAATGTTCACCTAAGAACTATATATCTATTGTATTCTGAAAGAGAGAAAATGTTTCATCAGTACCTGAGTTTATGCTGAACTTCTACAAAGGAATAAAACTTATTCACTGACTAGTACATTGTTATAACTGAAATTGCTGCCTGAATAGATTATTATTCCATGTGAGTAAGTGGAACAGATCCAGGACAATGCTATTTTACTATCAACCGAAGAAAGAACTCAGAAGCCTTGTAGCATCATCTTATTTTAATAAGAGAAATCTGGTGAGAGGATTAGAAGAGATTGAGTAAAAAAGAGAATATTTTGTGCATTGGAAAGTAAATATGTTTTTGTTTTTGAACTTCATGAAGTATTTTATGTGTATGTCAAAAAAAACAAACCAAAGCATTATTTTTCTCATTTATGCAGAGTAGAACGGTGTATCCTATAAATAAACTGATCTCAGTTTTCGTTTGAGGTCAGAGATTTAAACATAATGGGTGCATGAATGATCTAGATATATGTTTTTTTAAATGTAGGTTAAGATATATGTATATATATATATGATTGTGGTAGTGTAACAGATATTTCTATTTTATTTCTGATTTAGCTATTGTTCTATGTCATCATCTGAGCAAAAGGCACTATATCTTCTGAAATCTCAGAATGACATGATAAGAGCAATGTTGATCAGGACAAAATTCTTTGGTTTATTTTCACTAAAGGGTGTGAATCTCTGAGAGATATTGTTTTTATAGAGTCCCTTTCAGATATATTCCTCCTACATATATTATTTCTCTCCATCTTTTCTGGTTTCATGCTTTCCCATTTAATCCTTACTTTTTCATTTTACTCATATCTATGGAACCTTTGGAGTAGAACCCTTTCCCACACCTGACATTTATTAAATACATGAGAAGAGGTTACTGTTTGAGAAAGTGCCTGCCTTAATGAGTGGATGGCAAGTGACTTTAAAAGTGACCTAAAATAAAGCACTCTCTTTTCTACAATTTTTATTTCTATACATATGTATTTTTGATTCATCCTTACATTTTCTTTATATTAATATTGTACTTGATTTCTGGAATTTATGTTCAATTACAATGAATTCATACAATTAAACTCCTCTCACTTCCAAAATTACACACCTACATACTCCATTTAGGCAAGTCCTGGAAGTAAATGTTTAAAAAAAGACAAGCTGAGTCCCTTTAGCAAAGACCAGCTGAATGGAAGTCTTGCAAATTCACAGGGAAGATGGAATTGAGATTCAAGTAAGACCAACTACAGTTGCACAAATATTTTAATTTCTGAAATATCTCTTATCTCCGATCATCAATTTGTTCTCCCCCATATGGTTTTTATTCAGTTCATTTTTATTTTTACTGTGAGTCTTTTAATCTGGAAGATGTTTGAACTTCTTCTGTCAAAAAACCTCATAGTTCTTTAAACCAACATATTTTAAATTACTTGCAATCAATAGTGTAAAGTGATGAACAGAGTGCTCTTTGCTCAACGGATTTCTTGAAAGTTTTTGTTGCAGACTAGGACTCAGAAATGTAGTGATCATGGAACCTTCACCTTGATCTGAGAGTTTGCAACCTCTGGGTCTCACCTGTTTTACATCAATAGTTCACCGTGTATTGTCTTCAGTAAAAGTACTTCCAAGACTATTCTTGAAATGCTTTGTGAAAAACATGTTCCCATTGGTGAACATTATAATAGGAATTCCTGAAGAACTCTGGTGACCTTCAGTTGCTAAAGATCTGGCTTCAAATCTCTCTGAAAGTATACAGTCTGAAATAACTTTACTTTTTTTCATATTTGCCAGTCAGGATTTATTGTATTTTTCCTTTTTCCCCTTTTCCCTTTTCCCTTTCTCATTTCCCTTTTCCTTGTAATCACATGAGTTCATTTTGCTTGAATTAAAGGAATTAAAGTCTCACAGGGTGGAGAAACAGGGCTGGTTTGGGGTTTGTTTTGTTTGTTGGCTTTTGTTTGTTTGGTTGGTTCATTTTTGTTTGGTTGTTTGTTTTTGTTTTTTTTTTTAAAATTTAACTCCTGCATTTCCTTTTTGCTACAAGTTCCTGACAGTTTTTCAGACACCAGAGAAAAGGAGGCTGATTTTCATTGCTTTTATTATTCTAGAATATTTTAAAATTAGAACAACGTTAATATTTTCTTAATCCATGGAAATTGCTTTGGTCACACAGAAGTTGAATCACTTCAATTAAAAAATATTAATTTAATTTTTTTAAATTGGCTCAACCCTGTAGTGAAATAGCTCTCTATTAATTTAGGATTTCCTTGCTTCTGTTTGGATTACATTTCTAAAAGTATGTATTAAATAAAGGTATACTTTTGTTATCAGTTTGATGAATTTATTCTTACCTCTTCTGATATTTGAGCCTTTGATCTCAGTGAGTACTTGCTTGTTGAAGTATAGTTTTGTTCAAATATAGTCTGTTTTGACACACTGGTATCTTCTTGTGTTGACTCTTTAACACTTGAACTAGATCTGTACAAGTTGGTGGTGTACAATATGTAAGCAACTTTACAGTAAAAAAAAATACAAAGAAAAATGCTTCTCCTAATATATTTAAGTATATTTTCCTTTTCCATTCCAATTACTGCCTTCTGCATCTGTGGATTTATAGAGATCCTATGGAACTTTATTATGTCTTTTTGACCGTTCCATATCAACTTTTTATAAAAGACTGCATATGCGCATGACTGCATGGTACAGTTTCTAAATAGACTTTGCAAATTTTAATTTCTTCTCCTTTTATGTCCTTGGGCATTCTTGATGTGTTTTTTCATGGTTTGTAACCCTTTCCTAAAGTGTACTGTCTAAACTTAGGTGAAGTCTCTTTCTTGAGGATGTTGAATGTCATCATATTGTTCTTTGTGATGTTCTCTTATTCCTTCCATTGAATACAATTACAAGACAGAAGACATCAGTTTGCTGGGGTTTTTTTTGTTGCTTGGTTGGTTTTGGTTTGTTTTTGTTTGTTTGTTTGTTTTGTTAAAACCAAGTGTTTAAGAAATCAATTGTTTATATTAGTTCAGAAATGTAATCTTGTAAATCTTGTTCCACTTGTATATTTGACCAAGTGCTATGCAGAGAGATGAATCTATCCAACCTTTTACGTTCCATAATGGTCTTCATAGAAAACTTGTCTCAGCTGAGAAATTGATCTCTTTTTCCAATTAATACAACATTCATTGGCATAATTTTGGTGAGATCTTACAGGATAAGTCAAAGGGTCAGATCCTGTATTGATTTTCATTTTGGGTCATGCTCATAGAAATTACAAAAATTGCTCTTTGGTAATAATGTAAAATACTTTCCAACACTTTCATAAGTCATTTCACCAGGAATGACAGTCCTGTTAGAACTGTCAGCTGGACAACAGCTTGAAGTATGGGAAAGTAGAGGGAAAACAGGAGCAGTCTACTGTTATATTAAATAAGTTATAAATCTGTTATATTAAATGAGTAACTTAGGGCCTAAAGACTTGGAAAAAACCACCTGTTACAGCTTTCTTTCCAATTATAAAATCACTAGATTTTATATTTGACCCAAATTGTTGAGGTTCTTAGGATTTTTGGCTAAATTTTTGTTAAAAAATTTAATCTCATTCCCTAGCATATTCTCTATTCCAAGTGGTCTAGCTAAGATATATTAAATCTACAGGCCCTATATAATTTCTGAAACTAACCCTGTGTAAGGTATGGTCCCTAAAGACAGAATAAATATCTTTTTGGTGCATCCCTTCCCCTCCTAGTTTCTCTCTCTCCCCAGAAATCTCTTCTGGTTCTGAACCTACCACATCTCTTGTTTCTGAATTCCTTTCAGTTAGAATTTGGTTTTTTACATAAAATGGCACTTCACCTGAGACTGATGAAGTCTCTTAACTTTCAAGACATAACCTGGAAATTCTCTTGGCTGTTAGTTCACATCTTTCCCCTGTACATGGTAGAAGGAAGACATAGTATTACATTAATTAATTTTACTTGAATTAGTAAAAATCTAATTAAATGAGCAATTGATTACTTGATTAATTTTTATTCTTAAAACTGTTATTTTTTTCTTGATTTAAATTCACTTAGTTAAATGAACAATTTTAATCAGCAAGTTAAAAATGTGAATTAAAAAATTCCTTTTCTTTCTTTTTACTATTTAGGAATTTTACTAAAGACTGAGTCATTATTTTCTAAAATTTTGTATTTTTAATTGTCTTTTAGGCTAAACAATGCTGTTCTATGGGCAAGGAGGAAAGGAGTTTGCCTGATCTGATCATCTAGTAACTCATCAGTTCTCTTTAACCTGATGCTGAGCACTTAATGGCTGATGAAGTGTTGGGAAAACTCAATCTCTCTATGCCAGGCTGTGATAGGACTACCTGCCTAGGAAGGGGAAAGTATGAATTCCACATGAATCCAAATGAATCCAAGTTCTCCACAGAATGTTCTTGTGGAGAACTTTCTATTGCCTGGCTGTTAAAAATGGCCCATGATGTAGTCGGATACAAGGCGAGTGACTGTTCACTTTTTTTAAACTTAAATCTTTATACCCATGGGTTCTGATTTCTGCTGCTAAGGTATGTTTAAACTGTAACTGTAGTTGTCATTCTTATTGCCATTGATAAAACTGACAGTCCAGTGTAAAGAGCATTCACTGGTTAGAGATATAGGCTTTCTGGTTTGACTCAGTGATTCATGTTTATATCTTAGGCAGCCTGAATTACATCAACAACACATAAAGACCAAACAGGGCAAGGTCAGCTGCTGAGCAGTGGGAAAACCTAGAGACTTTGAGAAATTACTTCTATGACTGAATAATGAGCCTTGGATTCTGCAACCTGGCACCTGCCATGAGTACTATATTAATGAAAAGGAAAATCCTTAGAGTTGTTATGGAGGCATAAAAGCTGGTATTACAGAGTGGTGAATCAAGCAGTAGCCTTTATGAATAGATACTGTGGTGTTTTACAATAACGATCAAAAACACTACAGCTTGTAACATTATTACAGAACTCTTTATGGATAAGAAGCATTACTCTACTAAGAATTTTTATAGATCTGAATCTACCATTCTTTGTCGGAAGCTACCCTCTGTAAAAGTCTTTAAGTAGTTATTGGTATTTTATTTGTTCTACCTTTGCTGTGAAGCCAATAACTCCATTCATTTCTCTTTATTATATTTTGATACGTGGAACTGTAGAGCCCAATCTAAGACAAAAGATTTGAGGGAGCCTAGGGTTTTATCTGGAAATTGTAATCTAGAAAATCCCCTCTGAAATTTTACTTAAAGTATTTTTTGTCAAAATTTGCTATGTGTCATTTCAATGAGGATCATTGAGTTCTTCTTCAAGGCATGTGCATAAGAAATGTGACTTTGTTACCTAGTGGGTAAACTGCTTGACTGTGAGACCAGAAACCTGTGATCTTTTTTACATTCACAAAACTTCCACAAACTCTTTTTATTTTTGTTTCATCCTTTCAAACCTTTAATATAAAACACATTTTGGGTTTTAACAGCCACTCAGGATTTTATCACCTACAATTTACAAACTATTGCGTCTAACCCTTTATTACTAAGATCTTCATTGAATCTGGCCTTCATTAAATTCATAGCTTCAGCAATAACTGTAAACGTATCAATCATTGAAAAGGTAATGTCATTTAATGTTGTATAAAGTACACACCATTCCGACATTTCTTTGAAATTTCTCTGGTTCTAGAGTATTTCTTCCTACAGAGAACCATTTTAAATGTAACTGATATGTAGGACATTATGGGATACAGCCTTAGGATTATGTCTGTAGGAGTATATGTTTATATGGTTTACATTAGGCTGCAAGTGGCAGTGGGAAAGATGAGGCTTTCTGCATTAGGTTGGCACATAACGAGCCATTTGGTCCTCTTTTGTTTTTTCCAATCTTCTTAAAAGATTGAAAAGATTTTTAATTCAATATCCTTCTGATAATACTGCAGTGAGACATGTCATTGAAAAGATAGGCAGCTGTGGATTTGGCAGCATGCTTCCTATAGTAACAGAGTAAATATATAATATATTGAAGACTTCAGGAATTCTGCTGTCAGCAATGAACTTGCCAGGCAAGAATTACTATATTAAATGGAGAATGCCTATTTTAAAGTCTGTTCAATTGCCATGAGGGGAATAAATCACAAAGATTCAAAAGACTATGACAGGCTGACTTCTTTTGATGCTTCAACTGTTTCAGGCAAAAAGTCCATTTATGGATTCATATTCACCTTATCACGACTCCTTTAATGGATGCTTCCCTGTTGGTTGTGCTATCAGTAGGAATTTCTGTTGAAGCATGTACAGGCTAATTTCTGCTGACAGGATTAACAAAACTCTACTTAATCTGGATCAACCAGTGAATAGATGAAGGTACCAATGCCATTTCCCCAAATCCTTTCCCATGCTTAGATTAATGCAATCAACATTTTTATTTCTTTTTCTTATACCTTAGGAAAACAGTAAAATCAAATATAAAATATAAAATGTAGCTCATTCTATTAATTTCTTATGGCCACGGTCTTCATGTGTCAAAGCAATGTGTGTTTTCTGTGCTATGTGTGCCAGGACATATGAGGAGTATATGAGCTTAAGACAATTTTACTACTATTTTGAAAGGGCCTTTACTGGTCTTCTCAGATAAAAATTAACTATTTTTTTCATATATATATATATATATATGGATCCTTTGACATATTGTAAAAATTCTGCAAATAGCTTAAAGAGTTCAAATGAATGTAACTAAATGGCATCAATACAAGTTTGTTGTTAAGAAACCATGCAAAATTTGCCTAAAATAATATCTTCTCACAAAATGCAATACTGGGAATGTAGTTTTCCATTACTACTCTGCAGTAACTTTCTGTTTCCAAGCCTGTATGGTACAACTCACACAGTTCTCTGACATTAGAGGACTCTCTGAGAGCAGGCAGAATGAGATATGAAATGTCAAATCTCTTTATCCAGTTCAAACTATTTTGAAGTGCAAAAAAGCTTGGGATACTGCTTTCTGTATTGCTTGTAAATCTTGACAGTTTACTTCAGTGAGATGGAAAATGTATCATGAATTTCCAGGGTAATCAACAAGGAGCTTACATATCTTATCTTTGTTTGTGGAATATACTTCAGGTATGTTAGGAAGCCTCATTTAGTCAGGTAGCCTCAAAATAATATGGAATGGTGGCAGTGATTCTAGTGCACAATGCTGGACTTAACAAAGTTATCCAGAGAGTCTTCGAATGCTTTAGCAAAATGCTTCATATTGCCATCTGCAGAGACATTATGGGACCTCACTTATTGTCCCCAGATGAGACTCTTGTCCTAACAGCTGGTCTAGAAAATGAGTTACTAAGCCATGGAAATATATGTTTGTATCATGGAATTCCATGAAAATATACACGACAATATTTTATCTTGTAAAGGTGCTGTGACAGCATTTAGGTCTGTTCAAACTGAGAGAGGTTCCTCAGAACATAAAATGTTCTTTATTCTTCCATGAAGATGAGAAATTTCCCTAGCACTGTTTAAAAATAAGGACTATTTTGGGTCCTCTTATGACATAAATAATCCTTCCTTTATATACCTCAAAGTAGGTACTAAAAAGGTGTTAGCAGTACTAAGACATAAAAAAAAAAAGAGATACTGTTAAAGCAAAGTTAATTTAGGCAAGTGGTGACAGTATGTAGATACCAGATAACTTACTTAAGAAACGCTTTTTTTTTTTTTATTTAAATTTTAATTTTACGGCTTCAGGAATCATATTCACCACCATCCTTAAATATTAAGATTTCAAAGGCAGAAATATACACCAATATCAAAACCATAAGCAAGTATCCCTTACTAGATAAAGATAAAACTAAAGAAAAAAAACGAACCACCACATATTCAAAAAACTTTGCTTTTCAAAAATAAGCCTGTATTTCGTGGTTGTTTTTAAGTCTTGGAGCTGCCCCCATAACAAATTCCTATTTTCTATTCACATTACAGGAGAGAATTAGTTTTAGGATGTTGTTTTTACAGTTACAAAATGGAAAAAAAAAGATTAGTGTCACAAAGATAAAAGTATTTACATAAGACTGTTTCATACTTGAGTTTTTACAGTCACTCACTCTCTTTTTTCATTCTTATGTTGAGATCCACATTACCACTGAGTAATGCACAGCTTCTGAGAAGTGTCTTTACTCACAGGAAAAAGGGAAAAACAAACACTGACTTACAATGTTTATTAGGCAAGGAAAACGGTATCTGGAAACTATGGCATAAACAAATTATCAGAACATAATTGAATATTTTCTTTAGCACATAACTCATTGAAGTTGTAGGTTTTGCAGTAATTACTGCAAAACACAAAGTTATTCAAAACATTTAACATTAGATTTTTAACTTCGGAAGCTGTATTAGAGAACTGAACTGTCTACATGATCTATGAAACCTGTAAAGGAAAATTCATAGCATGTGTGCTAGGAGCTGACTTGTCCCATTAGCAAGAACCTGATGCTTTGACCTGCTGCTTAAATACAGGGAGTGTATAACCCCTAGCAGTGTGAGGCTGCTTCCATTTTGTGACTTGCCTGTGCTGAGAAGGTCTGCAGTGAGAACCTTTTCTTTTGGCTATAGTGCATGAGAACACCTAGTACAGGGAACAGAGAAAAGTAATAGAAGGAAAAGTGTTGGGATGTGTTACCTCCATCTGTTCTGGGAGGCTTCAGGAGGAATTGCATGGTACTACTGTGAGAAGATGAGTATATTGAGGGGACAGGTGAGACTTAACAGATCATATATTCAAAAGCAGAAATTGGGATGGTGTAGAAATAGGACAACAATATCTGCAGGAAATGACAAGTTTCTAAGCTTCTAGGGTATAATATAAGCTCTTTTCCCCAGTGAAACTAAGGAAAAGGATTACTCTATCATTAAATGTTTCATGGCATCTTGTGGTCAATCATTTGAAACAGATTTTTCCTTCCCTCGTTTGGAAGCCCTTCACTGAGTTCTCTGTATTGTCCAAGGTAATAGACCTTATACAAAAGCTATAGGAGCTTCTGAATTTACAGCTGAATTGTGTTAGAATAGCTGTTTCCATCATTATTTTCTCACACCATTGACAAAATTTCCAAGGAACTAATCATGGTCAAATTGGGAAAACAAAATTATTATAATTCTTTGGCTCTTAGTAGCCTAACAATGACATGCGCAAAATAAATTCACAATGGTGCAAACACGGTTTCAACTGGTAGATCAATTTTTTGTACCTGAGAAACTCTAGACTGTATAATCCCATTAAAGATAATATCTGTGTGGTTCATAAAAGTATTTCAGCACACTGGTTTTCTCCTGGATAAATTTTTGTGAAGCTAGTGAGTGTTTAAGCTTCTGAAATAAGATGAATCATAAAAGAGCATTCAGATATTTGTGAAATATTTGGCTCAAACAAGAGTTGTTGCCAAAGATGCAGGCCATATGCCAGGCAGAATTGGGATCACATGAATTCTGGAGGGAAATCAAAGGGCTGAATGCTTGTTGTACAGGGCTTATGTATGTGTGAGATAGAAACAGATGAAACAACACAAAAGTATTGAGAGAAAGCATGCAAGAGAAATATCCATAGAAACAGGACTTATTCTGCAATTTAATAGTCTGGAATAGTACCCTGTATCCTCCATTCTGATTTATCCCTTTTGTCTAATCTTTGCAGGAGCTTGTGTGAGCCTTGTACAATAAAACTGAGAGAATGTTGAAGAATATTACTTTTGAAAAGAGAGTGACAAGAAGAAGATCAGATGCCTGAGCATGGTACCTAAGCAAAACTAAGTTTTTCATTTGGGGATTGCAGATGATTTATTTGGAAACAGCAGTTGAGGATGAGGAAAAATATCTCAGGAAATCTCAGGTGGCATTGCCCAAGAACACTTAGTTAATAGAAAAATTCATTTGGCCTTTGGCCCTGTTGATTTAACTACATGAACTAGAGAGAAATTTGAAATAGTCTATGTATCTGGAATTGTGGTCCTGTTAGGTGCCTATGCAAAGCCAAAAACTTCAATATAGCACTGTAGCAAAAAGAAAGAAAATGGACAATAAGACATCTTCTACAGCATCTCTGATTTGACAAAACTCTCTAAAACAAAAATGATAGGGAGAAATCTCTAAAGGAATTGTTCTTGCAATTTCTGATGTATATCCTGTTGGAGCCCAAGATATTTGGAAAACCCCTCAAATTGCCCTGGAGGGTCTGTGACCCTCTTTGGGACCCCAAGAGGACACAGTCTTTGACTTGTGCCGATGGGAAAAGCTTCCAACACTAATGGATGAATTAAGAACATTCAAAATTTAAGATAGACTATAGTTTAGTTTATCACAGAGTGAAAATTTGTGGTTTTGGGTTTTGTAGTATGGATGTAAAAGGGAAGCAAGATGGAGGTTTTTGGACAGTGTTCAGAGTTCTTTTACTCCATTTTCTGCTGTGACGGTGGCACAAAGACATTGGTAGAATAGATTCAAGGTAGGGGAAACGTTAAAAATAAGCAATAGTTATTGGTACAGAATTATAAATATAGTACATTTTAACAGTTAATTGGGTGAAAAGTTTTTAAAGCAGCTCTGCGTTCTCGGTCTCGTGGTCTTGCAGCAGGAAATTCAGAGCACAAAGTCCAGGTATTGGACAGCTCTCTGAATTTGAGATAAGAACTTGAACCTAAAACTACAAGTCTGACTTCTTTTTATCTGGTATGGGACTTTGATAGAAGAAGAAAAAACCCTGTTTCAGGGACATGGCAGGGTCATATCCCTTTTTGGATTTGGGATTGTATGATGATACAGCTGAGATACTCAGTAAAAAGAGTAGGGCCGTGGGCAGTGGATGCAGTGCACGGGTACATCACAGCACCGTAGCCAACAGCACCATAGCTGTAACAACCAGGAATTGGTTGTTAGTCTGCTGAAGCTTTTCTGTGCTCATGTTTATCATTAGTGGGCCCTGTTTCTCCTTGTTTGGCCCTTGTACATTTAATGGAAATTATTTTGCAGCATCATGTTCACATATTTAAAAATGTCATTACCTATTATTAGCTGTATTGATTATATACCGCCAGCTGCATTCAGATCTTTATTTTCCACTGATGTTTTCTACTATTTATCCATTAGTAAGTGAAAGTAGAACTCCTCCCCTGCCTTCATCAGCCTGAACTTTAGCAGATCAGAGCTCCAGGGCTTTGTGAGGAAACAGTCTGGGGGTTTCATAAACCAAATAACCTCAAGCTGTTCAATAAAATGTTTAAAATGTAAGTACTGTACCACTAGTGTCATTAGGAACTCAAATGTGCAGCTCTGTGGCTATCCTATTTCTAATACAATATGAAATTATAGATGTTTCTACATAATATTGATTTATGAGACCTAGCAATAAAATAACATATGCAGATGGTTTCTAGAATGCACTTGGAGCACCTCAGAAAGATTCTCACAGTAAGCGGCACCTTTGCATAGTGGGATAAACTCCAGAGACAAGTGTGCTACATTAGTATCAGTGTCAAGCTGACATTTCAGGGTCAGTGAATAAATATCCTAAAGCCCAAGTGTTTATTTTTGAGAAATTTCATATATAATGACCTTGACTTTACATTGTTTTTTAGGTATGCAGGTGACCTCTATCCAAATCACAGTTTGCAGAGATTTACTTCAGAAATATTACTCCTGCACTATTAAAATGAATTAATCAAAGCTTGATACAATGTCTTTTCTTTCCCATTTGTGCTTTTATTCTTTCTCATGTTTCAATGAAATAGAGAAAGGACATTGAATTATTAAAGCACATGCACCCACATAGTCATCCCCACACATATATTCATATATATATATATAGGATTTATTTCCCTGATCTCCAATTTGTAACCATATGATACATAAAAATGTACAAAAACAAGGAAGATCCAGTTCACTGTCAAACCAGTTGGTAATTTTTCATGTAAGCCCAGCAAGGTTACTTTCCTGCTTACTCTTCAGGGTGAAAACAACTATACAAAGAGATTTGTATAGAATTTACCATATCAGAGTTGCTACGAAACTTATATTTGACCGTAGAAGATACAGGGATGTAGATGCCAAATGTTACAGATCTACAGATTAGTATCTTGATTACACTTAACTTGTAAGGAGACTTTTTCACTATTTTTCTCAAAGCAGAACCCTGCTCTCCAGTGACTGTGAAAAATAATCCCTTCCTTGGAACATTCTAACACATAGTAAGTCACACACCTAGGCAATCCCCAACTATATGAAGTTTAACAGGACTTAATGCAATATTCTCCACCTGGGACAGGGTAATCCTGGTTATACCTTCAAACTGGAGGAGCAGAGGATGAAGAGCATTCCTGCAGGAAGACGTGTGGGGGTCCTGGTCAGTGAAAAGTTGAACATGAGCCAGCAGTGCCCTGGCAGCCAGGAGGGGCAGCCCTGTCCTGGGGTGCATCAGGCACAGCATCACCAGCTGGGCAAGGGAGGGATTGTCCTGCTCTGCTCTGTGATGGCCCAGACTCACTCTGAGTGCAGTTTTTGAGTATCTCAGTATAAGAAAAACATCAAGCATTTCATTCCTTCTTATATATATTATCTTTGTGCTACACCATAAATTATCTTACCAATTTAACCTCCAGGCTGAAATCTCAATTCTTTAAAACTTGTATTTTCCCAGGATTTCAGTGATCTGCAATTTGATTTTGATCTCTATTTAAGATGTGGCCTTTATGTTTCATGGCCATCTCTTTTGTCTTCATGAATACATGATGCATGGAATTTTTGAGCTGGAATTTAATAGATTAAAGGATTCTGCTGTTCCATACTCTGATTTTTTGTAGTGGGTGTTTTCAATTAGTATTTTGAAAAACTTTTTTTAATTTCACCTTGCATTTCAATTTTACGTAGTAGAAATTTGGATTCTGTGGGACTGATAAAGACTAAAGAATTTTCAAGAGGAGAAAGTTACGGATGTTATGCATTGCTCTCGTCTCTTATTTTTTCCCCTTCCTATAAACATATCTCTACTTGGTCCTCAAGTAGTGTACCAGTTCCACTTCATTGTCACTCCTTAGTTCCATACTTTTAAGCATTTGAGTCCAATCTAGGATAAAGATTTTCCAACTGGCATTTCTTTTCTATGTCAAAAATGACAGCAAAGAGCAAATTTTAAGTTCGTTCGTCTACCTGTTTTTATTATGGTTGATACTTTTGAACATCAAAGGCTTGAATAAGGACACTAGCTCCCTTGATAACTGCTACAGTATCTAATTCTCCATGTTGTGAGTCACTCAGCTATGGTTACTGATGAACTGAACTGGAATATTTGGCTCTCAAGTACTCTTTAAGCATTGGTAAATAGTTACTTCACAAAACCTTTCTTATTTACCCATATTTTCAGATAGGAAAACACTTTTCTCAGAATTGATGACTACTTATTTTTCAGCTAAAGTAAATACAGATCTATATCTCTTTTCATTTGTGCGAGAAGCTGACACATTCTGTCACAACATAGCATGAGTAAATGGGAAAGTGACAGCTTCCTGGCAAAATTTTAAAGAGATAAACATCTATTTTTGTTTAAATAGCTACTAAAAAAATGGATAGAAGCTTTCCAAGCTGAAAGCCTGTGGAATATATGAATGTTACAAACCGGCAAATGAATGCACAAGATCCAGATACTTATTATTACCCCTACAATTTTCACTGTATTTCTCCATTACTTAGTATGAAAAGTTTAAGTAATGTACTTAGCATTATTAGCTTAGGTATGTGAAACCATACTGCAATTTATTATTTTTTGAAATTTAAAAAAACCCAAAAACTCTTTTAGACAGGAATGTATTTTTGAATTCAGTTCATGTGGAAAGGTTTTGGTAGTGGGAAAGGAACGTAGAGGTTTGGATTCTGTAAGAATAGACCAGGAGCTGCCTCCAGGTTGGGCAGAGCTTCAAAATGGACCTACCATTGCCCCAAAGAGCCAAAGGTGATGCTGGTGATGCTTCTGTGATAACACTGAGAAAGTTGTGAGAGAGGAGTGGGAATATACGAGAGCAACAGTCCTTCATATACCCAGGTCAGTGGAGAAGGAGGAGGAGGAGGTGCTCCAGGCACCTAAGCCGAGATTCCCCTGCAGCCCATGGTGAAAACCATGATGAGGCAGCTGTGCCCCTGCAGCCCATGGAGGACCATGGTAGAGCAGAGATCCATGCTGAAGCAGGTGGAAATGGCCAGAAGGAACTCCATGCTGGAGCAGGATCCTGCAGGAGCTGTGGTCTGCAGAGACAAAGCCATGCAGAACAGCTTTTCTGGCATGAATGGTGGCTGGCAGGGACCCTCACTGGAGTAGTCCATTCCCAAAGAACAGCAGTCCGTGGAAAGGGCCCACATGGCAGCAGTTTGTGAATGACTTTCTCCTATGGGAGAGACCCCACACTGGAGTAGGGGAAGACTATGAGAAGGAAATGGCAGAGAGGAAGCGTTAGGTACTGACTGCAACCCTCATCCCCCTCATGAGTGGCTCTGGGAAAGGATGCGGGTGAGTCAGGGGTGAAGCCGAGTGGGAAAAAAGGAGACTGGAGATAGTGAGTTCAAATTTGACAGATTTAATTAATCTTGTGCTGGTTGACCCACTACACACTCTTAGAGAGCTTACAGATTCTAACACCCATGGGCTCAAAATAGTTTGGATAGTTATTGTAAACTTTTTTGCTTTGAATTAACAGGATGATGAGATACTAAAATTTCTTTTACTGTATTTCTGATTGTAGGATTCGGAATCTGTAAGGAGAAAAAAAGAAGAACAGATAAATGAAAAGAAGTCTCATAAGGAAGAGTTAAGTAGTGTGAGAAAACAATGAGATTTTTTTGATTCATGCTGCTGGTTTTATATGTTTCTAAGTCTTCATCTTTACCCTTGCAAAGGTAAAAGAAGAATGTTTGCAGGGGATTATCGTATAGGATCTGTGTGCATTTTCCTTCATTTAGAACACCAGATATCTCTGCTATTGACACACTTTTGTTAAACTGTTGGCCAACACCTCTGAACATGAAAGTGATTTTATTAGCTCAGTTTTGAAAATGGGGAAGTCAAGGTAGGGAGCAATATTTTTCCTGGGGCTTCAGTGCAGTTACAGTGATAAAGCCAGGATAACCAAATCCCAAACCAAACTGAATTTTCAGGCTCAAACTGTTCTCATGCTGCTTGTGCAGTTGTTGAAATTACACTTTTTGAGTTCAGTGTAAAGCTCACTGAAGGACAGTTGGGCTTGGATTATATAGTATATCTTCAATTTCCATCAGTGTTTCTCACTTAACGGTAGAGGACAACTCTTCAGCAAGCATCTGCAGTGTCAGTAATTCCATTAACAAAGAAGCCACTGTATTATCAACATACTGTAGCTTCATTTTAATGTGTCATTTGCACTTCAAAGTCACATAACTTTTATTATGGTAAATCAATTAAAACTATTTCTCATGATAATTTATCTTCTACAGAGTTTATCATCTCAGAGAATGCAATATTTCCCAATTTAACTTCCAAGACAAAAGTGATGTAATTTGAATGCCTTTTACTGAGCTTATTAAGCATAAAGATCACAGAAATTTCAAACCCTGAAAGATAACTGTTTCATCTATGTGATAAAATGGAAGTCACATTTTAGTAGCTTACTGGAGGTAGTAGGAGACAGTATGCTAATTAGTAATATAACCTCATTTATTCATTTGGTATGTCTCTTGTTTTAAATGATAGTCTGTCTGGAATAGATATCCAGCTTGATACAAATATGAAAAGGAAATAAAGTGAAGCTACTGTATATTCAATAAAGCTGCATGTAGCATTCATTTGATTATGCTTTTCTTTGTGTGTTTATAATTCAGAAATCACCTTGAAATAAATATGAAATAAAGTAAACATTCTCAAAGATCTTGCAGTGGAGAATAGAGGTTTGTATAGAAAAATTCCCATTCAGAAGGGAGAGATGGGTCAGATTCTGAATTAACATAACTTGTCACGACTCTAAGGAAGTCAGGAGAAAAATGTCAATGTACATACAGGAGCTGCAAATCTGATGATGTACAAGTGTTAAAAAAACTCACAACAAAGCACTAAAAACCCAGCCAGTGTACAACCACCATCCCCTTGAAATCTTGAAGCATTAATACGAGATGAAAAGTTCATCTGTGTCTTTAGTGGGTTTATTTGAGTGTGACTGAGTGTTTCTTTAGTGGCAGAATGCTTGATTTTCATATGCTTTTTTTTTCAAATATGCTTGGGGCACCTGCCCCCTGATTTGTACTGTGATTTGTGCTCTTGGCTATTCGAAAGGTCGCAAAAATGCTGACAAGTCTCTAATTCCTATCTCTTCGTCTGAAAGTGCTGGGTTCACACATTATTTTATAATGTAAGCAAAAGTAACAAATAAGAAAATAATAATCCTTAACTCTCTTAAACTTAGACCATGCAGTTTTTTAGTGAGCAAGGGAAAAAAATAATCCTAACAGCCAGTCAGGGCTCTGGTCCCCTTTCTTTTCAACTGCACTAGCAGTAAATAATTTCAGCCCCATAGCCCTAGACCTTTGCTCAGCCGGGAAAGGGAGAGCTGTTCCTGGGCCATGTGTGTCATTTGTTGGCCTGTGGCTCCTGCCTCTTGGTTTGCAGACATCACTGCACAGCTGCTCTCAGCTAGAGTAAGCGTTTTTGGCTGGAGTAAGTTAACTGGGAGCACTGGGCCGCCCTCTGAGCTAAAGCACAGTACTTATTAACTGCTTAGAGGTCTGACATAAATTTAAAGCCCTCACCTTGCCTTCTTTTTGATTTCTGTTTCTGAAATTGGAGTATAAAGAGATGCTTCTGCCATAGGTGTAGTTTATACTTTTATTTCACATGATGAGGAGGCTTCCCACAAGTTACCATTTTATACCCTGGAAGAGTAAAATTCTGAAAATAATAAGTCTCAGTTACTTCACACTACTTATGTGGGGAAAAAAATTAGTTCTATGTCTTACCATGCTGCTTTGCAATATCTAATCTGTTCACTATTTTGGCTGTAAGATCTGGAGATCTAACTATGTGAAAGGGATGTTGTATACATGTATATAAAAAGGTGTCTCAGTTTCACCCCAAGACAATGTATATAAAAAGGAAATTTAGACCGAAAATCTGCTTTAATGATGTGATTTATTGGACTACATTATGGTCTCCCAAGGGAAGGGCTAAAAGTCCCATTAAATAATGGAAAAACACATCTCCAGAGGACTAGAACATATGGGAACTAAACACAGGGAAACTGAACAGATTTTATCTAAGCTAGAACTGGCCAGTTTCTCCTGCCATTACCATATTCCCAAAAGAGCAGCAGAACAGATATACAATAACTTCCTATCATTTGTATTTGTATGACATAAACAGTATGAAGTATGTTCTAAAATAATTTCGTTTGATGATGATTATCTGTTACTATGCAAAGTAACTGGTTTAACAGTAGCAATATTTTCCTTAAATTAATCATTTCATGTTCTGGCCATTCAAGGAAGCAAAGAACGAGCCATTCTTTTGTATTATTAGCCAGGAAAGCACTCACTTAAGAGTCACGTATTTAGGACTTGCATTTGCACAAACTGAATGGAGTTTTGCTATTGACTTCACTGGCAATAGTCAAAGTCTCATTTTCTCCAGATATGCTGAGGCCTTTTTGGAATTGGTTGTATTTGATTTCGCTCAATATACAAAAGAAAATGCTTAGTATCTGGTTGACAAAATCCATTTGGTTTGGGCCTACTCACTGCTGAAATCATTACTCTTCTACTGACTTTTTGAGAACAAAATGACATTTTTAAGGATCCAGATATATTGCTTTATATTTGGTTTAGTCCTTTGCACTTTTGAAAATGAATATAGAATCCTGCCCTATCACTGCTTTGGGGTTTACAACTCAACTGTGCTTCCTTTGCTTTGATAAAAGGGAAGTCTCATCAACATTCTGTATTTCAGCTACTGGAGAAGCACAGACCTGCTTATGGAAGGTTACTTATAAGAATTCTTTTTTCATACACTAGAATTATGCATCAAGACATTTGGACTATAATGCAAAAAAGCTGCCTATCTATTATATTACCACCTGAATGTGTTATTAAAATGTTACTGGAGTGCTGCACTTTGATGGTTTCATGCAGTCAGAATCCAACGAACATCATTTTAGAATCCCATCTTTGCATTACTATTTTTAAGGTTATTGATTTTTTCTAATAGCCTTTCTGAACAGTTTCTTGGGTTCAATGAGGTTTCTTTATTCCCTAATTACAGAAAGCTTACTGAAGATAATACTTTTTTGAAAGAATTTTTTTTTTCAGTTTGGTTTTGCTTTGATACGGTCACGTTTATGTAAATAAAGATCTGTTTACTCAGTTTCAATATACAGTAGTCTTAAATCAGAGAAAGCTCATAATAAATATGAAACTAGAACATTCCTTTTTGTAAATACATCTGCAAGCCTGACTGCATCTCACTAAGCATTTTATAGGTTCATTACACTACTTGGCTCACATTGAAGTCACCTCAAATTTTATTTTTATTTTTTTTCTAACAGTCATATGAATAAACTTTGGCTTCTGTTTAAACTGGAAAAGATCCAGTATCTGCTTACAATCTACAGATTCAGGAAAACATAACAATTATTACAGGTATTAAGGCATTTCTCTACACCTGTGTGTTGCATTCTAAAATTTAGTGGGGTCAGCAGAGGTGCCACTTACTAGAACTGCATTGTGGATTTTATGTAGAGTGAAATTCATTTCACTGGCAAATGTGTAAAGTTTGGAGCAAAGGTAACTGACTGGTGTAAATATATAACCAGGTGGTTATATACATAGATATATGAATGTACAGACATGCATGTATACACATACATATACATATAATACACACATATTTAACCAACTCAGAAGGCTTGGTTTCAAAACATCCTGTTGTTAAGGCTTGACCAAGGCTCCAGATAATTGCTTGTTTATTTTATTTTCTCTATGCAGCTTAGGTGCTTTTGAAGAGTTCATTATCTGCCTAAGAACTGGTTTAAGAAACATTTTAGAACAATCTAGATGATCTTTAAGGTCCCTTCCAAACCCAACCATTCTATGATTCCATGACTCTATGTATAGCATTTAAGAGTACATTGAGAATGCACAGTCAATATAATGAGACATTATATATGTCTATATATATATCTCTATATATATACATATATATATATATAGTCAATATAATGAGACATATATATTATGTGCTGAAGGGATTAAAAGAATGCAGTCTTCTTTTAAAAGGATGCTGTACTTTGCAAACCCATTGTCTTCTGTGTAAATTCACCCTCTGCAACAATGGCAATGTCAAGTCCATTGATGACAATACCTAATATTGTAACTCACAAAATTTTTTCATGCATGAGAAATGATTAACGCTTTATCAGCATGAACAAAATATTACCTATGTTATTTAATTTTTTTACATTTATAATATTATTCTTGATAGATACTAAAAGTTATGTGCAGCTAGTAAGGTGGAAGTAATTTTTGAAGGACTGTATTATAAGAATTGCATTTTGCAGTAGAAACTTAGATACTTGGTCAGATGGATTGGAGAATTTTAATTCATCAGTGTGAAAAGTGCTGCAAGAAGTCAATATGCTTAAGATCAATCATGTCCTACTTTTGTTTGGTTGTATGTAGAACTGTCTAAAAGCTTGAAAAAATACGCACAAATAATTTACTTAATCTTGGCACTGCTTGTAAATCTTCAAGTAATAATTATTTATTAAATATTTACTTGAGGTGAAAATTAGACTTCATCAATGAAAAAAGATTCAAAGATGCTTGGATCTGTAAGGCTTTTCTTCTTTAAATCTAAACTTTAAACCAGTCTCTTGAGATTCATCTTGTTTCTGTGAGCCCTAGGGAATAGCAGGAAATTCATACATATTTAATATTAGTCAAATCAACCAATGCAATAACCATGCTAAAAGAACAATTATGCAGACTATTTATGTAAATATGGAATAAGAATTACGTGTTTTTATTTAGAACACTGGAAAGACTTGTAAATTATTTAATTTAAGAAGACATGCTTTGGAGTCATTTTGAGCAATTTATTTACAATACATAGATCATAGAAAAATATTTTAATATATTTGTATTTTCATATTCATTTCAACCCTAACTAGGTTAAGACTAGTATAATCTTCAGAGAACAAAATTGCATCGTCTTTTATGGAACACACATGCAAATATCTTTTTGTGCCAGAAAGAATTTATTTAACATTTTATTTAATAAGCTTTCTTTTAACTAACGAGACATGGCAAAATTATTTAACTCTGTGTTTTCAATAACAATAATAATAATAATGATAATAATATAGTATTTTCCATGCATATAAGAATTTTAAAAATCTGCAAACATGGTTTATATTTTCCTGATCTACTCTAATCATGGAGAATGTTGCATATTTTAATGAGCCTGGAAGTTAACTTCCATCTCTTAGATATGCTTCTAGAGGAACAGCAAAAGGTATCCACAGAAAGCATGATTTCACCTCTTCAAAAACTACTTTCTTATTTTAGTGTCATAGTTTATCTGCAATAATTCATTCTTCTTGTGAAGTCTGTTATTAGGTGAAGAAACCATTTCATTCAGACACATTTGCACTGAAACATGGAGAAGAAACAATGTCAGGAATTAGGGTCACAAAAGGACCTTTTTAACCTCTGTGCTATTCAAAAAAAGGCTGAGAACAGCCAGAAAATTCTTATAATTTAGGTCAGTTCAGAACTTCACAGCCATTCTATGCATTGCTTTTGAGCAAAAAGAAGATAGCTGACTTGGAAGTAAGCGGGTCTTCTGTGTCAGAAAGTGAGGTTTTGGATAACCAGTTGTTTTGACAAAGTCATTTTTGGCATTTATTTTGGCCAGGTGTAGACGATGGTCTAAGCCATATACAACTAGACTCTTTCACAGTCACTCTTCTGACTCATTTGATATGTATGTGGAGGTACAAGATGTATCTTACACTAACCATGGAAATTTTTCATTGACTGTAAGGCAAAGTCAGGATGGCTGGCTCACCTGGTCACTCTACTAACTCCAGTGGAAGAGTCTGCAGCACAGACACCTGTATTCACCCCTCCTATTCCCCATGCAATTACTCCTCACCTTCTCTAGGTCTGTACTGATATTTTAGCTACCTGGCCTGGCACTTTGATCATGACTTTGATCTCAGCCAAGACTTTGAGTTGATCCCAGAATAATATAGCTGGCATGCGAAAAAAACCCAAAAAAGTATTTAATATACAGTATAAAAGCATTTGGATGCCTGTTATCAGGTCCTTCAATTAAAAACCCAACTTGAAAGCTGAAAATCTGAAAACTTAATTGTGTGGAACTGCAACTTCTTTTGAGAGGTACATACATATTGCTGAAATCCCACCAGATTTCAGAAACTAGTCCTTTTCACAACTAATCTAAAGCACTTCAGCTATTAAGGCTTCCTAGAGAAACTCCATGTGCAGTTAAGTAGAATAGGTGTAACTAAACAGTGCAGGCATAGCTGGTTTTAATAAGAGGTTAAAATAAAATAATTGACCCACATTTTTGTATAAAAGTGCGGTGAGCAGAATATTTGCCTGAGTTTCAATCTCTCTGTGTAAAGGAAGATTTTATCCAAGTTTCTCTTTTAGAGTACTGCACAAATAACATAGGCACAAGGGAAAGGAAAAGGGAAAAAAGGAATTGCTCTTTTAGAAAATTGTCTTTAACCTGCCTTGTCAGGAAGCATAAACAGTGCTCCCAAATTTCAGAAGCATAGCTGCATTTACCTTGTTCTGTATCTTGCACAAACAAGCATTTTTATAGAGTGAATAGGATAAATCTGAACATAGGGATGAAAGATTTTCCTTGAAATTCTTTCTTCATTACTTTTTTATCAGTGGCAATTTTTGTTTGTTTCTAAGACAGGGAAAAACCCCAAACCAAAACCATAAGTCAAAAAGCAGTCTTAGGGACAGGGCCAGAATCTAGGAACCATCTTTCTGAAGTCAGTTAAGCACCTAGCCCCACAGTTTCAACTCCTGGGTTGTATTCATAAATTTCTGGTGTTTGAGAATTAAACTAAGTGCCTAACTCCCTCCATAATTTTAGTGTTTCTCTAAACTCCCACAAACATAAAAAATGCTTTTTAAAATTCATATTACATAGAACATGATGAAAAAGTTGTCCTAACACCATTTAGGTTTGCCTTTTTCTTGTCAGGGAAAACCAAAAAAATATAATTGTACCTTACAGACATGGTGTTATGAGTCTTGCGACAAATATCCTTGCTTTTACTGATGTTTTCTTCCTCTGTTCTGTTTCACATTCTAGAAAAGCCTACATTGCTAAAGTTAAATTAGAGAGCAGTACTAATTAAAGATCAGCTGGAAGAAATCAATAAAGACATTACTACATATTAACTGTTACTGTTATCCTAAAAGAAACATTGGTTCATTTCAGAAAGAATAAAAAACTAAACAGATGTGATAGATTCTTGAACAAAACAATGCAAAATATGAAGCTTCAGTAACTGCGAAGAGATGGAAGAACAAGTTTACCTGCTGTGGACAAATGATTCATCTTGTAATTCTCAGAAAGTCATGAAGCAGTCTGGATTGGCAATTACAATGATGTGGATTTCAAAACATAATTTAATTATTTCTTAGCCAGTAATTGACGTTCATTTTTACACAGCCATTGGGTTAGTACTTTTAAAAACACTGTGTCGTTGTTTTCATTGCTTACTTCCCAATATTATAATTAGGTAATTATTAACTGAGCTACAGTCCATACTGTGGGACATTTTGATTTACAATGCATATTTGACTTAAAATATATTATTCCAGCATACCTGACCTGACTTAATATGAAGGGGTTTTTTTTGTTGTTGCTCTGTTAGTAGGGTAATAGTTAATTTGCAAATGTTTATCTGTTCAGATAAACATTTGCATCAGACCTCATGTAGAACAAATGAATTCTCATCTGTTCAAGTCTACAGAGTTATACTGATTTACTTGCCAACCTGCCACAAACTCTTTTCAACTCTAATTTAACAGATATATTTAGTTATGCTTTAAATTGATGTAGGGAAATCAATCCTTAAATTCTTTTCTGTGATTGGAAGACACTATCCATTAGAAAACTGTTAAAAAATGCTGTAGGATTATCTGAATATTTCTGCACAATTTTAGCTTACTCATAATAAAGTTTAGTTTTGCAACAAATAAAAATAAACCCAACATCATTACAGCAGTTTTTGACATAAACTAAAATGATAATATCTAGGTAACTGCATTACAGAAGGCAATTATTTTGCATTTTTGTTTGTTTTAAATATAAATTATTAGCCATGTACCTAAAATAATGTGTATATATAAGCAATGTGGCAATTTGTGATTTGACCTTGGCTGGCTGCCAGGTGCTGACCCAGCTTCTCTCAGACTTCTCCTCAAGAGGACAGGGCAGGGGGAAAGGATGGGTCAAGATAAAGACCAAGGATCACTTACCAATGGCTGTCACAGGCAAAACAGGCTCAACTTGAGGAAAATTAATTTAAATTCCTACCCATTTTTTAATAATATTGCTGGATGGTGAAAAAAACCCACAAAAATTAGACATACCTTTGGTTCTGCTCCTTTTCCTAGATGGAACTGCAGCCCTTTTTTTCCAGTTCCTCAACCTTCTCACCCTCCAGCATGACACAGGACAATGAGATATGTGGGCTGTGGTCAGTTCAAAACTATTCCTCTCTGCTGATCATTCCTCCTCATGGAGACCTTCTTCCTCCTTAAGGCCAGCTTGGACAGGGTGTTGAGCAACTCAGTCTACAGGAAGGTGTCTCTGGCAGAGGGATTGGAACTTCATGACCTTTTATGTCCCTTCCCACCCAAAAACTTAAGTGATTCTGTGTTTTTCCTCTGCTCCAGCTTGGGCTGGACTGCAATCTTTCAGGACAAACTGGCTCCACTACGGTGTCTCCCATGGGCTCCAGAGGAATTTTTCCTTTATCTTGTGGGACAATATCTCTCCTCCTTCTTCTTTAACTTCAGTGTTTGCAGGGCTATTTCTCCTCTTTTCCCCCTATTTCTCCTCTCTGCTGTTCAGCATTTTGCCCCTTCTTAAATATGTTTTCCCTGAGGCATCACAATCCTCTCTGTAGGGCTCAGCCATGCCCTGAGGTGGGTCCATTGGAACCATCTGGAATCATCCAGAACCAGCTCACATAGCCCCTGCAGCTCCCCTCTGCCAGGACCGGGACACCTGCATCCAATACAGTACATAAATATAAATACACCTCAAGATATACAGAATTTTTCTGATTTCCCCATTTCAGGGAAATGGGAGAATAACATGCTCCACATCAGGGAAGGAATTAAACTTATGACCAATCAAAACAACCTCCTTTGGCTATACCTAAAGCTACAGTGCTCATTCGTTCAGTCAGTGCTGAAAGAACGACATCCAAAGCAATTAAGAATTAATGGTCCAGATAGCTGCCTTATCTTGCTTTTACACTCGGTATCTGTATTGTATTCATTGTATTGAATGAGTAGACCAGGAGAATATGATCTGCATGTGTTAGTGGCAGATTGAGTTCCTTTCTTTTAAATGGAAGAAACCTCATACTAAAGGTTTCAGGTTCAATCTCTACAGGTGATCTCTGTTTAGGTATATTACATGTGAGAGCAATATAATGCAATGAAAGGTGAATTTTATTAAAAATGCTCTTGCATATTTATGCAATGTGAATACAGGGGCTTTTAATATACAAATTCATCATAGATTCTACCACAGAGCGAGAAGCCACTTCTACAAACCCAAAGGGTCTATTGAATCATAAATGCTATACTGATGAATGAACTTTGTGAAATCAAACTTCTAATCACATGTCTTAAATCAGTTTAGTTATATTTTTCAATTAGGTTGTTATATTAGCTTTATTAGCCTCTGTGACCAAATACATAATGATTTTCTGCACTAAAGGCAAACTGCACAGAGGGTTGCTGATGTTTTTGCCTGTACAAGTTATCAAAAGATAGTTTCAAAGGTTCTATTTAATTTTTGGGGCCATGCTTGTTTATATGTCTAGCTTTTGCAGCAAAAGTACAAGGGAAAACTAAGAGGCAGAAACCTGAAGTAGGTTAACAATGACATAAGGCCTGCATATTTTCAGTGTCATCTAAAGGAGAGTTGAATTAATCTAAAAATTTGGAAGAGGTTGCTGAGCTAAGGTTCTAATGAACAGAAGACAACAGATATGGGAAACATAACTGTTCTGATCACAATAACAGATTTATCATAGAATTTCCCATGATCATCAACCTCTGTGTATTTGGTAGCCAGAGCCCCCTGCTATATCACTACTATTTTCCTGAAATGTTTAGCATTCTATTGACTACTGAAGAGTTTTATATGTGTATTTGTCCTTGGAAAGAATATATATAGCTGCCTTTTTGTAACAAAAGAGACTCCACTGATCTTGAAAAAAACAAAAGGTATTTTAATGGTATGGATAACCTAGCATTTTCTTATGGAATTTGCTTCACTGTAGGTCACTGTCAGACTGGGTTTCAGTTGAATGGAAATGTGGAGTAGTTGGGGCATCAATGCAAGTTTTAGTTCCCAAATGGTTTAATATCTCCATAGATGTGTCAATCTTGCAGATGACCTAGGATGACTTTTAAGACAAAGTTGAAGTATTAAATTTTGTAATAAAGTGTAGAAAAATTTGATAGATTGGTTTATTTTGATTTGGTTTGGTTTGGTTATTTGTTTATTTGTAGCTGTGTTTGGGGTTTCTCATGTTTTGTTTCATTTTGTTGTTTTAAAACAAGCTTATTATAGACAGATAGCTATTAATATATAGACAAAAATCAAAATAGACTACTCTTAGGAATCTACTTTAATATACAAATATACAAAATGAAACTAGAGAGAAATTACTTAGACCAGGAATCTGCACCATTGAATTCTAGCATTTTCAAGGATTTAAATTTCTGTACTGCTTTTCTCAAATTCAAAAGCATGTATATACTGGTTTAGAGTGGCCCACAATGTGCAGACACACAGCCCCATCCCAGCATCCAAACTATGAAATGTCTATACAGTGCACGCATAGGCTAGTAGTAAAAAAGCATTGCATAAGGAAACCCATTCTCTGATCTCAGACATTATGATGATGACATTATGACAGTTCAGACATTATGATCAGCTCTCATGATTTTTTTGACTAAGGCTTTAACTTACAACTAATTGGGTAGTAAATGAGTTAGAGGTGTGTCCATAAGTTTTCAAGGTCTTCCAGCCTCTAGAGCTAGCCACCTGAATAAAAAAAAAAACAGAAATACCAATTGAGAAAACAATATTTGGATGAGATCACTCTCCTTTTTAGTTCTGTGATTCCTCAGAGAACTCAAAATCTATTAATCTGTACTTTAGAACTGAGTCAGAAAATGCTGCTTTTTCTCTGCTTTTTTGATAAAAAAGGGTTAAAACTGCCATACAAATTTAGAAACTCGGTTTGCTTCATCTACTTTTTTCATGTACCAATGTCAGCAAGACAATAATAAAATTCTTATTTAAATTTGTGATGATTGCTGAAAGTTGATGATGAGAAAATACAGGATAAAATATGGATTGTAGCATTCAATATACTATGCAAATTATGAATGATAATCTGGACAGATTGATTAGATTCTAGTATATGAGGAATAGTTAGAGAAATGAAGCCTGTCATCTAAGCTTTTTGGCAGGTGTCAAGTAAACTGTAATTTTTTTTCTAAGGGATACCTTTTAATTGAAATAGAATTCTGTAGGAATGGTTTTCTTTTTTCTCTTCCCAGGGTCCAGTTATCAGCTTGATGAATTCTGGAATAAACTCTATCTCCTTCTTCCCTTTATTTTGAGGCATCATCCCTGAGTTAGGATCACTTGGTACTGTATTTTAAATATATGTGATTTTTTAAAAATTAATCTTCTGAGAACTAAAAAGAAGTATTTTAAATAAAAATACTGAAGCAAATTTAATTCTAAGATAAAATTTTATCCCTAGGAGGAAAAACCAACATAAAAAATGGATAGAGTAACTTTGAAATGCTTTATGAAGTTTCAGCCGTCCAGCCTCTCTAATGTCCAAGTGAATGGCATTGATGAAGTTCCAAAACTCTTGGAAAATGTACCCATAACACATAGTTAATCATTGCTATCATGTTAAATATAGTGAAACAGTCATAATTTGCCTGGTAAATTACAGTATATTATGGAGTGCACTGTAAACACGCATATTCATAAGAAATAATTATGTATTTTAAGAGATAAAGCCAAACTTTCACTTGTAAATTGCAATTACTTTCATATAAATATGATATAAAGACATATTTAGCAAACACATGTATGATTTTTAAATCAGTTTCCACAGTTTAGAGTAGTGATGTATTTGAGTTAGATATACTTGGCCAAATATATAGGTGTTAAGAAATAACTCTTAGTGGAAGCTTTGATCAATGGAAATGTAAAGATGAAAAAAAAGAATCAAATCCAAAATTAACCTGTTGTCTCTGTGTTTTTTGGTTTTGTTTGTTTGTGTGTTCTAGAGTATTTCACGTTAGTGAATAAAATATTTTCTCTAGTTCTAAATTTATCTATATTCTGTGGGGTGAACATATTAAGAAACAAAGACTATGCATCTATCTATTTATTCTCATGTTTGTAATGTCTTATTGCCTGACAATAAGATCTGTTTAGAAACTGGGAATTAAGAAAAGTGAATCTGACCAGCCTCCTTTATTATCAAAGTCTAAAGAAATGCAAAATTTAAATACAAGGCAATATTAACCAAACTTGCATTTAAACAAGCCATGTCAGTCTTAGATTTTTTTCCTAGCTCCTTTCTTTTCATCCATTATATTCATTGTACACAGAAGTCTATACATTAATAAACTGTTGGTTGCGGCATGTTTGGACAAATTTAGCAAAGCAGCATATAAGAAGAAGGGAGGTTTCGGGCCTGCAGAATCAATATGTTGATAGCTGAGGATATCAGATGTGTTCTATTTTGGACAAATACTTATGTGTCTGCATAAGTATGACTTGAACTCTGTTGCATAGGATTTTTTGAGTCAGAGAATATGAAAAAAAGAGAAAGAATCACTTTTACCTGCTATTAGACAAGGAGTATAAAATTCAAGCAAATAGGGAGCCTAATGTAGTCTCTGGAAAAGCATCCCCCTGTTCTGCTTCAATGCCTGTCTCCATATGCCCTTTCTCTTCCCCTTCTGTCCCATGGCAGTGTCTCTGCTCTCAAGTCACTACTAGCCATTCTTACTGAAGACACTCCTGCTACAATCCTGTAATGTTGGGGGGCTGAGAAATACTAATTAGAGACACAAATTATATGACACATTCCCTTTAACTTCACAAGGTGCCAAAGAGCACGCAGAAATGTTATGGAATCAAAGAGGAGAAACGTATTGTTTGGTTGGATTAGAGTCTGAGTGAAGAGCTAACTAAAAGGCAGGAAGGCTACAGTCGGTTTATAGAGTTGGCAAGATATATTTGCAGTAGCGATTTCAGGAAGCCAATTTCAAATCTTATATCACATTTGCAAGTGTTTCATTAGCAAACTTAGAAGTCTTACTTTACAGACATTTGCAAGGAAGGAAGGTTGTGGAGTCTCCATCTTTGAAGATATTCAAAAGCCATCTGGACATAATCCTGGGTAACTGGCTGTAGATGGCCCTGCTTGACAAGGAGATTGGACCAGCGGGCCTCCAGAGGTCCCATTCAGAGATTCTGTGATACATTTTTGTAATTTATAAATTTAAATTATTCTCTGGTCATCTTATCATTTTGTAAAAAAATCTTTTTTTGCAAGAATTTGTAAGTCATCAACATGAATACATTCAAGCATCTGATAATTTAAGTACGCAGCACGTGGAGCAAAAACATAGAATGAAGCTATTGACATCCACTTCTATAATTTAATGACCTTGGAAACCACTTGATCTGCCCATTTGTGCTTTCCTTGATGTGGGACAACCTCCTGGAAAAGAGTCACTCTCCTAAAAAGGAAACTCTTTTTACCTTCTAACTCCCGTTATTAATCAATGCAAAAGTCTTAGTTACGGCTGAAACTTCTTATCATGATATCATAATTTTGCTCTTGAAATGTAGTTTTCATTTTAAGATATTGATAACAGAAGCTAGATAAGAAACTGTACTTTGCCTTCCAGCATTAGAAAATATCTTGCACTGCTAATCAATTATCTCTTTGCTTTTAAAATAACTTTACTTTGGGAATAATAGGATTCTGTGTATGAATATACAATATGCCTTTCTGTGCACATGTGTATGTGCATAAATGAGTATGTATTCTGTCCTTTTTTGTGAATGTAAGGCAGTTTTAAGTAAGTCTCTGTTCTCTTAAGATAAGGCATCCCTTTCCTTTCTTATGGAAACCAAGATGAAATCCGATGTAAAAATAGGTTTCACAGCTGAACCAGGATTTCAGGCTTATAGCTGGAATATTTTTTCAATAATTTTTTCATGCTACAGTAAAATTATTATGTAGTTAAACAATAGGCAGGCTGTTCACATATTTAAATGTCATTATATATGTATAATATTTGGAAAGTTTCTTTTTTCACTATAGTAAGATGAAGAAAATAAAAGCACTATATTTTGCATTTTTTATACCAAGAATTGTAATTATGTAGACGAATAGTTCCAATAATAGATTTTTTTTTCATATAGGTGTTTAAAACCTTTAATGATTTTAAATGTAATAATGTAGTCAAGTAATGTGGTCAAGTCATGAAAGGTAATTTTATTTGAAAATGAGACCTCTTCTAAGTTTAGGAAAAAAAAATAGATTAAGAATGATACCAGATGTTGCGTCAAGTGTCTTATCATTTTGGAAAATATACATTTCTGTACCAAAGACATTAAACCCGTGATTCACGCTGCTTTGGTCATCTCTTGTGTAGAACTGCAAAACCCAGCCTATGCACTGACAGAAATTCCCCGTTTTCCCTAAGCAATGCAAGTTTTCTAAAGCAGTAAAAGTTTTCCAGAGCTGCGTGCGGAAACATTAATTTTTCGGTGGGAGCTGCGGAGGAGCGGACGGGAATGAGGAAGGGGAAAGGCGCCACCTATTGATGGCGGCTGGCAGAGCTGCTGCTCGGAGCTGCGCGGGAGCACCGCCGGCACTCCGGAGACACCGATCTGCTGCGGGGGTCGGTACTGCCGGGCTGCACGCTGAACTGCTCAAAGAACATGTATTAAAACATAACTACAGACAAATGAATATTTTACACAGTAGTAATGCTGTATCAGAAACAAATTCTTCTTCTCTTTCTTTCTTTTCTTTCTTTCTTTCTTTCTTTCTTTCTTTCTTTCTTTCTTTCTTTCTTCTTTCTTTCTTTCTTTCTTTCTTTCTTTCTTTCTTTCTTTCTTTCTTTCTTTCTTTCTTTCTTNCCCCTCTTCTCCCGTCTCTCCCCTCTCCTATGTCTTGTTCTCTCCTGTATCTCCTTTCTCTCTTCAAAAAGAGCTTTTTTTTTTTTTTTTTTTTTTTTGGGTGGGGTAGAGAGGGCTTGGGGAACAGCTTAAACAGAAATTTTGTTGCAATCTATAGAACATGAGACTCTTTGCACCTGATGGAGAACTTTGCATGCTGAATAGGCAATCTCATATATCTTCCAGTAGTTAAAGGGAGAAACAGTTAATTTTCCCTTCAGTGAGGGTGGGATTGCTGCCGATATCACAAGGTTGGCAATAAAACAATCCTGAGTTTGTGTTTCAAAGACTATTCCACAGATACTGCAATCTGATTTTACCATATTTCAAATCCCACCAAGATTTCTGAAATGCACCTTTTTTTTCCAAATGGGCATTAATGATGTACATATTGTGACTTTTAAATCATTGGGTTCAATAATGAATAGTTCATTGACTGCTGGTTCAATGAATTGTGTGGAAATTCATGGACCATGCAGGCAAAGAGAAAAGGTAACTGTTATTATTTCAAACGAAGAATTTATGTCTTAGTGGCATTGTGAAAGATTGACCTTCACATGAGATATTGCTGTTCTTGCATTACCACACTGATATCAATAGAAAACTGCTTTTAATCTACACAAAGGGTCCTGTTATCCTCTCAATGCATGGGGGATTATCATGCTTAACTCTCCAGAACATCGAGAGGCAAACAGTACCCAGAGTCTCTATTGCTGTGAAGCAGTTTCTTGAATATGATTCATATGCGTTTCAATGATGGATTTGAAAACTTCTGTGGTTTGTTTTTGTGTGGGGTGGATTTTTTTGCTTTGTTTTGAACTAGGAAGTTGACCCTTTGATGTAAACTTGTACAAGAACACTATTCTATGTGTAGTAAGTAAGGATTTGCTGAGTTCTTGATATTATTAAATAGATTAAAATATTCATGATCATCTCAGTTAACCATATGATCTCTTCTCAGCAATGCTCATTCTAGAAGCTAAACATTTTGTGTTGCAATGGAAATGTGAGATTTATATAGGAATCTGGCAGAGGGCACATCTCATTTAAAAAGTAAACCGGGCAATAATAATACCAGGCAGTATATTAGTTTTTCAGCATTTATTTTGATAATCTGCAAGAGTGGCGATGCTCCTCATTGCTAACATTCCATTGCATATCTTTCTTTTGCATTTTCAGATCAATAAGATAACCATGGGTTACTGTGTTCCTGTGTCTATAAACACACACATATACATACATACAAATATATGTATGTATGTGGGCATGTGTGTACTGCGTCCACTCAGTGAAAACTTTTAAATATTAAAAAGAAGTATTGCATCCCATATTTCATCTATTCTTACAGGACAAGAATGACAGTATTAAGATGCACATTCAGGATAGCACTCTTTCTACTTTGAACGCTGTCAAGAACAAAGTGCTTTACAGACTTAAAATAAATCTAGGTACTAATCCATTGAATTTCTGACAACAGGAGCCCAAGGTTTCCATGCACTTAGCTGAGTACTGCATAAGAGCTTGTGCATTATTTATGTCCACTAATGGTGTTGCAATGCTCTTTGTGTGAAGCAGTGACAGTGCAATCTACTAAGATAGCTGCTGCTGTGGACAAAGCCATACATTTTCCTGGGCTTGAATTTTTGACAGAATACTCTATTAATGCCAATTCTGCTTAAGTAAATGCTGAACAGGGGTCAGTTCCTCCCCTCCATTCCCCTTATTATTTAAGAAAACAGAGCCATAAAACTGAAAATGATGTTCTGGTCTTTGCTGAATTTTGTAACACAATAGTAGCTGATAAAGGTCAGTCTGCTTTTTTGTCTACTTTTATGATTTTGTGTGATGGTCCACAGACTAAATAGGAAAGCTCTTAGCATTGGAGAAGGGAGGTGCTATTAATTCCAGTTTCATTGCCATTATACTCTTCAGTGGATCAATAGAATTAAATGAGCTGAGATATTAGGAAAATATTGTGAAGAGAAGTAGGGTGGTATTATTTGACCAATGTTAGGATGAATAGAAAATAAAGAACCATTTATATTGGGATGTCAATAAATCATAGGACCCATATATAAAATGGAATAAGGCATAACAATCATAAGCATTCAAATGACTATAATACCTTTCACTTTTAAAATATGTTAATATTTGGGTAGCAACTTAAAGGGCCACTGCAAGTTTGGGGATTTTTTTAACTGCATGATTTTTTAAAAAGAAGAATAAATCTCTTTGTATAGAAGGTCCTATTTAAATTGAGTTATCATAAGTTTATAATAATTTGTTAAAAACAGCTGTCTTTATTTGCTTCTTAACCATTAGGACCTAGAAGATCTAACAGGGACATGGCTGAGCTCTAGGTACCTTTTCCCGTGTGCTTTCCTGTTTGTACTGCTTGCTGCCTCTGCAATCTCAATTTCAGCCTTGCTGTTGCTGTTCCTAGGAAATGCTTTTCTTGAGAGCTTGTAAAACATTGCATACACCAAATAAATCTGCAGAAATGACTAACCCAAAGGACATGAAGTAGCTCCTTTGGAGTCAACATACACAGATGCTTGTGGGAGGTAGACAAAGGACTTTTAGGTATTTGAGAACGGAAAAAAAAAATTGTCTTTATTCCCTTTCAGAATCCACAGTACAAACTGCAACAGTTCCACCATCTGAAGAGCTCAGTGACTACAAAGCAAGCTTTCTTCACTGTTTCCTTTCCACAGTTAGGAAAATTGAGATTATATACAGGTGAAGTTTTCCTAAAGTAATAGACCTAAAGGCAGAGGTGTAGACTTGCCACAAACCTAATGGTTACTTGTAGGTAATGTATTTTAGTTGAAGTGAATTCAAATTTATTTAATTCAAAAAGAAAACTAAACCGAATCAGGCTAAAATGTGCAATAATTTGAGATAAAACTGAAAAATTGTTGATCCAAAATTTTTTTTAGCACAAGAGTGCTTCTATTTACTCTTCATGAGCCTAGTTTGACAAACTTAATCACTCTTCATACTGTTGAAAGTGAAGAAAATCTCACATTCTTCATGGCAATGATTCCCCTCCCCAACCCATACTAATAAGTTAATTTCACCCTCTTTCTGCTTGTCCTACCTCTGTCTTCTAATATAAGCAGCCTTCAAATTTTAGGTTTAAAAAAATCTCTTCTTCCTTCTTAGAATCATACAGTATTATAGATTTTTTTAAGGATTTCTGGAAGTTTTTGGTCTGATGCCTCACTCAAAGCATATCCAGGAGTTATAGATTGCTATGGGCTGTGTCCAGCTGAGTTCTGACTCTCTCCAAGGCTGGACATAGTACACTATCTCTGGGAAGCCTGTTTCAGAGTGTGCCCACACTCATTATTTATTTTTCTTTTTGGGACAGAATTTATAGTGTTCAGACCTGGTTCATGACAAAGTTTAGTGCATTGTTGGACTGGGCTGTGGCTTCTTTATAGTTTGTCATCAGGTAGTTTTTTACTATAAGATACAAGTCCTCTTTTGTTAAGGATGAACAAATCTATCTCTCAGCCTCTTATCTTGGCTTACTCTGCCAACTCTAGAGCTGGTGCTGCAAGCCAGTTATACTGGATTCATCAGCAAGATCATCCATTCAGTACTCTTCTTCCAGGAGTTTACGGAATTCAAGAAAGAAACTCCAGGAAGAAATCTTCGTTTCTCCCAGTTTGCATATTCTGTCCTCCACCAGCTTTCCTCCTGTCTACCCACTTATTACTTTAAAGCTTTCTTTGGACAAGCATAAATATCAGCAGTATAACTTTTTGTGGTATTTCTACAGAGGTATCTTTCAGACCTGTTCCTCTTTTTACTTTTATTATTTGATGACGTTATAACTTACACCTCTAGACATGAAGATTTTCACCTGAGATTATTGTCTAAGCTACTTTCATTGGTATTTGCAATGTGTGATTCATCTACTTTTAATGATTTATGCAGCAACTTGGATGATAATTTTTTCCTCCCCACTGGCTGCTGTAATGGAGAACTGCTACTGAGTCTTCATTTTTATGCAAGATGAACACTACAACTACAGAGAATATTTTGGAATATTGACTATGATTTTTCCCCCTGTTCAGATTAACCTACCTTTTTAAAACCTCATTTTTACTCATCACAGTCTTCTTTTGCCTCTACCATGATGGTAGTTTCACTCTCCTGCTTGTACGTTGGGTAACATCTTTAATTTTCTTCCAGGAACTATCTGAATTTTAAGGCTCTCCTTTGCACAACTCTGATTCATGGTCTGTGGTATGTCTCCACAAAATTAGAACACTTTTCAGAGTCTCATAACTTTGTGTCACCAGAAGTTTTTAGATCTTTGTGAGTCTTGCCCTTTCTATCACATTAAATACCATCTCTTAAATTTCCTTTTCAAGACCATTCTTAAGATACCCCTGACCTATATTCACTTCAAATTAAGCACAGTTTTAAACAGTAACCTTTGAGCTGTGTGTGACATGTGCCATCACTGTCCATTTGTCATTTTTTTTGAATCATAAATCATTGTAAAGCATGCATTGTACGCACATGTAGAAATGTGCAAGGCTGCCTACAGTCTTCAATTCTCTCCCTGAAAAATCTGATGTCAGTTTTTGGGGGGATGGGGGAGGAAAGGCAAAATAAACTCTAGACAGAACTCAGATAGATATTTGGTAGCTTTATCTAATCTCTCATTGCTTCCCAGCTCCTAGCTTTTTGTTTCTTAGCTCTTACATCAGTGTCATACAGAGATCGGGCACTGTGCATTTGTTTCACCATTGTGTGAAGTCTAGTTGTTCCTTGACTACCATCTCTAAATGCCCATAGTGGAATTCATCTCATCTAAGACTGGTGGCAGAAATATATAGACCCAAACAAATCAATTTACAATACCTGCAATCAGTGGGGAAGAATAAACGTGATTCATCTGATCTGTTTTTGATATCTGCATTTTGATGGAATGCCCCACACAAAAATGATTTAAGTGGTCTTGTTTTGGTACAATTCAAGGTCTATCTGTCTGAGACAGTGGAGAGAATATTGTTGAGATAGAGTCCTGATAGAGAAAATTATAATCACAATGAGCAGTGGGAAAAGTGTACAACTCTGACAAAATACTCAAATAGCATAAAAAACAGGTCACGCTTCCTGTAAAAGGTTAAGTTCAAAGGTCAGTCTTGAGAGACAGAGATTAAATCAACTCTCTATTTAAGCTTTTATATAATTTAGTTTGCAATCCATATTCTGAACTATGGCACTCAAAATCTGAAGTAGTTCCACAGCCTTTCAAGGAGTTTAAGTATAAGTTATTTCTGGTATACCTGTCTGACCTTATACAGATATATGCCTGTCAGCAGTGTTTTAAACTTCTCTGTATTTTCCTGATTTCAGTGACCAGTTTGCATGTGTTGAGATGTTGATCCCTTACTCTACAGCAGATTCTCTATCTGTGCCAGAAAATCTGACATAAACCCTGGTTTTCCGTGGTTTGTTTCAGATATTAAAAAGCCCAGACTGAATTTCTGAGAAAACTGTGTGACTCAGTCTGTGCCAGTTTACTAGTAAATAAAGTGTCCTGCGCAAAAGTTTAAAAAATGTACCAGGATTTTCTATTGGTTAATTGTAATTATGATCCCAGCCATTTTTTTAGGTCTGCACCAACTCATGCCTTATAGACAATATTCACATTTCTTTCATTTAGCAATTTTGGATTTAGTCCTGAGTGCCAGTGTATTCCTATTCACATATCATAAGTAAGAATGCAAAGACACTTAGAGTTTGGATAAGGTAATATCATTTAGGTCACTTAGGAGAGGACTAACAACCATATAGAACGTTTTCCAAGACTATTCATTTAGAATTTATCTACAACAAAAGTCAGGCAGATAATCTCAGCCCAAAAGTAACCACTTTAAGCAGTTTTTTAGTAAAAATTTCTATTTAGATATTGAATCACAGTGCCAAAATCCAGCTATTTATTGTGTTTCATAATCCAGGTGCTGCTATAATTTGACAGCGATTTTAAGCAGATAAGAAGAAAGTTTGCAATGAAAATTACCAGTGATATGTTTTGAATGATTTTTAAAAATTTTGGGGTAAAATAAATAATATTTTTTAAATAGTACAATATATAGAAAGTGGTCACTGTATTTGGTTAGCAAATACTGTGTTCTGTCTATATGGTTATGTTTACAGTAGTTTAGAAAAGATGCCTAAAGCTATTTTCTGGAACTGAGACCAGCTAGTACCAAATAACTGACACCCATAACGTATTGCTGTCTCACAACCACCTGGTGGGAATAGTTCTTGTCCCAGGCTTATTCCTGAAATGTATTCAGGATTATAGTAGTTGCAGGTAATTTTAAAAATTTATTTATATACACATGAAATTCTGTGAGCTTGAAAACATTTACTACACTGGTGTTGTACATTTGGTACAGCTGAATGTATCACCAAAGAAGGAGGTTGCCAAGAGTAGTTATGATTTCCTACTTAATGATTTCATGGTGAGAATGATTGCAAATTATTTGAGGCCTGGAGTATGTGCTTTAAACCTTTCTTACTTCCTGGAACTGTGTTCCAATCACCAGGATATTGGGTGAACTACTGGCTTTCCCACGTTCTCCTGGTGAAGTAAATGAGAAAACAGAAATGCAAGAGACAGAGCCATAAGGAGAGAAGGGGGGACACAACCCAATTTTACCGCCTCTGGAAATTTCAAGAAAATAAGGTGAGAGCAGGAACAGTAAAGGCAGAATACTTGTGGTTAATTTTAGATATGGTGTGACTCCTAGAGTCAAAAAACAGGCATGAAACTGGAGTTCATATTTTCTTTAGGAAATCCCAGTTTAATTTTGTAGATGTAAGAATTAATAGTGCTAAGACAAAAGCTGAAAACGTAAGAAATGCCTTACAGGATCTGCCCTGCTCCAGACCTCGTTCAAATCTAGCTAACCTAATCCAGCTTTATAGCTTGTCCAGACTAGTCCACCTAGCACATTTACATGTGTGTGGTCAAAGATGCTCTGCAGGAACAGCACACTAGCCTCAGCCCTTTCAGCTATGAATTCTGCTTCCAGGGCATCCACATTTTTTATCTTAAAGGTTTTAGAAGATACCTCCCTGCTTGGATCAATATAGTGATTCAGCTTTTGGCCACTTCTAAATACTTCCCTTTTCCTAACATAGTTCTTCATAAAATTATCAGTATTCACTGGCTTGGATAAGCCTCTCTGTTGGTTCAGTAGCAGGTTAGCAAGCTGGTAAGAAGGGACAATGCTGGGAACAACCACACAGAAAGTAAAGCAACTGTGAAGAGGTGCCTGATTATAATGTGACGCCTTTTCTATTGACATCTGGGCATGTCTTCCTAAATGCTCCTTTCCTCTGTTTCTGATGCAGAAAAACGAGTCTACAAGCACACAACTTGCTCATGTTACTGAATGTTAATTGTACTATTAGAGTAATTAGTTTAAGAATCCAGACATGGAAAACAGAAAGAAGAAAGCAGTTGAATATATCTTTAAGGTGTATAAATTCAGAGATTTTCATTCTTTTAAAATTTCTGGCAGAAATCAACACTGCTGGTAACTATGTAACAGATGCACTAATGTGCCTTGAGATGAATACATTATGGACAAAAAAATCATATTTATTCCCATCACAATAACAGTTTCCTTGGATCACCTGCTCTTTCTGGTTGCACCTGTGGCTTGTTCATTTGGTTGCAACATGGGAAAATGCCAAGATCAATACAAGCTGTGGGTTCTTTCTCCCTTGTGTGGGTGTTTCTTTTAGTTGTTCCCCTAACGTTTTTTGTGTACAGTCTTTAGATATAATCAAAAGAAAATGAAAAAAATAAAGAAAGGCACTAGTGCAATATCTAGACTTCAGAAAATGAAGCAGTCAAAACCCAGGGAATTTCAAACTCCACAGCAGTTTTTAAACTCCATCTCAGTTGTATCTTTAAAATGTGGTGATGTCTCTTGGATGACTCTTGCCTGTATGTCAGTTCAAATTTTTTGCTACGTACACATACAGTATCTTATACCACACAGCTTTTATTCACAAAGAGCTCCTCTCTTCTCTGCACAAAGTCCAAAGCTCTATTGACTTAAGTACCATGTGTTGGAGAAGAAATATTCTTCAATAAATCCTATTCTGTTCAATAGACTGCCATGATAGGCAGCATAACTTTATGTTTTCACTTTCAGACAATCATCTTGTACAGTTTAAGCTATGTTTTCTGGAAAAGCTATGTTTTCTCTCAGGAATTCTGGAGTAGTGACTATTCTTCATGTTGTAATCATAGAATCATAAAGGTTGGAAAAGACCTCTAAAATCACCAAATCCAGTTGTCAGCCTAGCATCACCACCATGTTTACCACTAAACCATATCCTCAGGTGCCATATCCACATATTTTTTGAACAAGGAACTGACCACTTCCCTGACCAGTCTGTTCCAGTGGTTGACAACCTGTATCCTTGAAGAAATTTTTCATAATATCTAATCTAAACCTCCCCTGTCACAACTTGAGGCCATTTCCTCTTGATATCCTCGCCTAGCTACGAGCCTTTTTTAGGTAGTTGCATAGAGCAGTAAGGTGTCCCCACAGCCTCCTTTCCAGTAAACCAGCATGAGGAATTAGTGTAGAAGTATCATCATCTGAGACTTGAGGAAAAGGGGTGAAATGTAGTGGGCACCTCCTCAGGGTGAAGTGCCTTTGGGAGGAAATATCTCTAATTATTCAACATAGATAGTGCCTATATTGGCTATACTTCTGAGTGACTTTAGTCAAGTTCCTAACGTCAATGAAGATTAAACATAGCTTAAGGTAAAGCCATGCACAATATGCTTTGAAAATATAAATTATTTGAACAGATTTATTTTAATATGTTTATATAATGTACTTCAACACATTCATTACCAATCTTTTCTTCAAGTATGGTGAGAGAGAAGTAAGCAGGGGGTAATAAGCAACAATTTCTGATATTACTTTCCTTTTTCAGACTGGAATTGCTTTGTAATAAAATTATACCAGAAAAGGGGTTTTCATATGTTTTAATATCTTAGTTTATCAGGGTTTAAAGTGTCCAGAGCATTTGGGTTTGTGTAATCATATCTGAGGTCATAAAAACATGAAATGTGAATCAATGTGTTGTTTAAAAGTTATCAGCTCAGGTGAAGTACCATGATAAATGGTGTTTTATGCCAACATTATGCCAGAGCTTTATTCCTAACTTCATGCCAGAACAGACTCTGACCTATGAAAATGAGGGTTCAGCCAGTGCATAAATATTCTGCTCTTCTATGTAACAAATACTAACAGTGTTGCACTAACATTTTCAAACAATGGACTGTATCCAAACATATCACTCTGAGCCAGTTTCTTATTTATAAGACATCCTTCTTCTAAAACAGAGCAACAAAATTCTTATTGATCAGAATGAAAAGGCCCAAAATGGAATCTGAATCATTGGACCTTTTTGCATCTAGTATTACTGAACAAAAGAATATATTCTCTGTTTAGTAAAACACTTGGATTTGTGCCCAGTTAAAATAGCTGCTATCAGAAAGTTCTTCAGGAGATAAGCTTAGTTTTCTGTGCTGATATCTTTGCTGTCAGAATAAATACTGAAAGGGTATAGCAGTTCTTGTGATTTCCTTTCTGCATATTACTGAACTTTAATGTTCACAGAGTTAAAAAACTGTACTAATGATATAGCACCATTCAAGCATCAGGAATGCTGTTTTGACAGTGTAAACTCATAACAAATTTTCCAACCAGAACAACTTACAGTTATTTAAAGTAGGAATAAGATATAGCCTGAAAATGGACAAACTGTATTTCCCTCTCTTGTAAGAGTCTTTGGGAGATCTACTAACACCTGGAACTTTTTCATGGATATGCTTCTTCTTTAGTCTGTTACTATTTTCTCAAAAACTGTGGGTCATTAATTAACAGTAATGTTTTTCAATGTAAGATCTTCAGCTGAGTTAGGCCAAGACATCCTAATACCCCCCCCAAAAAGAAGCATGAGCTTCTATACATCTTCTACACTATAGCTTTAAATGAATAAGTTGACCTTAATCAAAAACAACCATACAACATCAACAACTACAACAAAAAAGTGTAGATAAAACCTAACACTGGAATTTAGAATGGGTAAATACACAGACAAGGTGAATAAACAGGGGCTTTTTTGGTGGATTTTTCTCTTTATTTTTTAGTCTTTCAAAGTAGGAATAATTTTTCTCTGGCCTTACAAGGTGTCAGTTCAAGCTTTTTAATTTTGTTCAAATTCACATGAAAGAGTATGAATTCCAAAACTCAAGAAAGATGTCAAAACAGACAAATGTCTCTTTGATATTCCTGCATTTGTTCACTAACGATTTTCCAGAGGATTATACAGGAGTTTTTAGTCATTCAATATAATCCAAAATTTTATTGTTTTTACTGGCAGAAAAAATTATGTTTGATTACTTTTCCAAAGAGAGTTCTTCTAATTATCATACGTGGAGTGTAGGGCCAGCTCTGGACCTCCTGAACCTTGCTTCCATGGCAGATTAGTGAAAACCTTTACCTGGATTGCAGTTTCCACATCTGTAATCTTTATTTTATTGCCATGCATATTTTTTTCTGCTGACTTAGCAGAATCTAAAAATAAAATTATGTTTCGATAGGAAAAAAATCATTAATTTATTCTTATCAAGTTTACAATGAGGAAGAAGCTACTGGTACAGAAAGTCCTCTGCTACAGATTGTTCTTTGATAATGCTATGAAGGGGGAATACATTTAAATAATTTGCTTATATCATTAGAAAGATTACATTCTAAGGGTACCATATCTACTGGGTCATCTGTGTTAGCTGGTTTTTAATTATTTTGGTTAAATATTTCAACTTGTAGTCAGCTTAATTTTTTTCCTGAACACTCTAACTTCTATATAAAGGACCTAATAATTCTCATAAATGTAACATTTATTGCTGCTTACAGCATCCTTTATATAGCTATAGCTAATCCATCTTGGTAGAGTTATTTTGGCAGGCAACTTTGTTAGAAGTCATCATGTGTTTACTACATTACTGTTCCATGAGGCTTCCAAGAACGAATTATAAGCTTGTCTGAATCACAACCACTGGAAGTTCATTTCCATTATTTTCTGCAGTTTTGACCAACACTTATCCCACAGAGATGGAGAGTAAAAGGCAGATTCTTTTTCATTCTGCTTTCTTAGTTTCCCTAGGTTGGCAGCTTTTAAAAATCGTGGTGAAAAAGCAGTTCTTAAAGAATAATATGATGAATGTCATTTTGAAGTCCTGATTCCTCTTTTCTCTCTTCAGTCCCTCACTGAATGATGTCTTTTGAGTTATATAGATTGGTTATTGGACTCCAAAATTAACTGTAATTTAATAATAAGTATAACAATAAGTATAATAGATAGGTATATTTTGGTGCTTTCGTTCAAGTCCAGTACAGAGTTCTCAGTTTTACAAAGAATATATAATTCAGAGGAAATGACTGCCCATTTCTCTGCTGTTAATTTGTAAAGAAAACTCCTCCTAGGCAAGCATAGAAAAATAAAACCAAAACAACCATGTGAGTGGTGGTTATGTATTTTTAAAACCTAATTATAGATTTTAAATTTTTTTAAGCTTCTTTTTTTTTATCTATGTGTTTTTCACAAAAAAAATAATTAATTTAGTTTTAGGTGGGTTTTTTTCTGTAGGTATATGCTTAACACTGATAATTACTTCCAGGCAGAACGTATATAGTTGAAAATATTTATCGGCTTAATATATTTACAGACTATGATGCCAAATTCAATGGAAACATAATACAGAAAGAGATAACACCAATTTATCATAAAACATCTGAATATTTTAAGATGGCAGCAGTATCTCCACTATTTGACCACTGCATTGTTTTATATTAGAATATAGCACAATTGGTATATATAATATTATCAATTTTTTTTTAAAGAAAATGGAATGATAATTATTTTTCTAGTCACCAGTGGAACTGCAACAGCTGTTAGATGGATGTTACATAATTGACTATTTGTTAATAGTTAATAATTTTAAACTAAGTGTTCGATGTTTAATATTCAGCAGTAAAGTTGTGCGTATTGGGAAGTCTGAAGTTAACTGCAACGATAAGCCTGATTAAAATTAATGTGATCTATTGGGTCTCTTCCTCTTTATGTTCTTTACCTAAGTTTTTATCCATTTTTCACAATTGCACATATACCTGCAGATTTCTGGGTGCTGATCTTGCCTTGTTTGAACAAAGGGCAAGAGACCGATGTCTCTTTGCATTTAGAATTTTAAGAAGCTTAATTCTTTTATAAATTTTGGTTGGAATTAAAAAGAACTGCAGACTTCAGAGAGAAGTGCTTAGACTCCATGAGATAACACATAATTCTTCCCATTGGAATGTTCTTTGGGGCAAGCTGACCTAGAACTTAAATGGTTGTGTGTGAATATGGTCAGTGGGCATGTCTCCAGGTTCCACTGCCCATGCTGCAGTTCCCCACACCGAGCACTTGCTGCTGTCCAGGGAGCCCTGGCACTTTACATCACTAAGCATTGTAAAGAAACCTAAGCATGCCTGGCAGTCAGGTATTTACATTCCTGTTCACACACATACAAAAAATAGGAAATGTTTTATTTCCCAAAGGTACATCCTTCCTATGCTTTTCAAGCTTTAGTTTGGGCTGATTCTAGAATATTGGCAACACTGTAGGGTATAGGAAGTGCCTATCAAACCCTGGCGTGTTGAGAGTGGCAGAAATGTGTGCACATTATATAAAACATAGATGAATGATACAGTGTTTCCTTTGCCTAATAAGATTAAACTATTTGCCAGTTGTTACTCTGCCGGAATTGGACGCTCAGGTTAAACCACATTCTGGACAAAAAAGGAATGAGAGTCTAAATTCCCTAGAAAATTCTCCTTACAATTTTTATCTGCTACACATCATGCTCTTCATACATAATCAAAAATCAATGAACAAGATTGCAATTATTTTCTTGTAAATATATAAAACAAACCCCAGACTTATAAAAAGGAAAGGGTTTCAATCCATATGCTCATGTTTGCTAGTTTAAGTTTTAGTTCAGGAATCATTCCAATACACAGTAGCAGCCAGGGGAAAAAAATTCAACAAAATTTCTTGCAAGAAAATACAATAAAACACAGAATATATGAAAAAGCTTCTGATAGCTCTAAGCAGCACCTGGGTTAGTACCTGTAGTGGTTTTCCTGTGGTTTAACCTTTTTACTAATTTTAACTAAATGGAGTCTTTGGTGTAGCAGGATGCATGACTGCAATATGAATAAAAAAAATAAACAACAGGGATTGGCACGTGCATCCTATGATTTTTGTAATATCATTTTTTAAAATCTATTTTAACATTTGAGACCACTAAAAACCTTACAAAAGAAATAGAATTGTCTCACTGGATTTGGAACTTTGACTGTTAGTGAAGGTTTTCTTTTCTATTATTTTTCACATTGTTTTATTCATATTAAAAAAAAACCCTACCACTATAGCCCTTAATTGTCATATGCACAATCATCAATGTTTAAGTGGACCCTGTGGATTTTTGTCCAAAACCAAACCAATCAGTTACAAGGTATTTTTCCTTTCTCTTAAATGTTCTTCTGCAATATTTGCATAAATGTAACCATGCTGTCCGTCTTTTAACTTTCACTCAATTAATTATGCTCCCAGCCCCCTGCTGATGGACAAAAATGAGGCTTCATCTGCAAATAGCTTCAGCAGTTTACAGCTTATTAAATGCCAAAATCTAGTTAAAACAGTTTGAGAATTCTCATGTCAGGCTTTTCAACATGCCAGTTTTAACACAAAACTCTTATTAAAAGGGAAAAAAGTGAATCCACTAACCCAGGATGGGGGAGTGGGTGTGGGAGGAAGGAAAATGAAATAGAATAAGGGTGTTGGACAGGTAGGAATCCTCTACAAATCATGTGCTTAGAATATGTGGCACAAAAAATGTATGTTTTAATTGATTCCCCTAATGATGAAAAACATTGGAAAAGATACCAACTGACAACAGAATGATCCTTACAAATTGCAAACAGCTTTACTCTACAATATCCCCTTTTATAATATTTATAAAAGTCTGAACAAGCCTTGGAATAAGCAGATTACATAGTAAAGTATTCTTAAAAAATAACTTTTCTATGCCTCTTTTTGACAGGTTTTGCATTTTGCATCAAGCATCTGGTGCTTTCATTTTTCAGTACATAGTGTTCTGGTATACTTTATACCATGCTGGGTTTATTCCTGATTTAAAACAGAAATAGAGAAGCAGTATGGGATACACGAAAATTGAAGTGTGCCATGCTCCAAGATAAATTGAATACATAGTTTTAGACTATAACCTTGACCAGATCACTTAACATATTTGAACTTTACGCAGCCCCTTTAAAACTGGATATAATTAGGAGCTCATTGAAGAATAAATGTTATGCCTGAATTTTAGCTTCTCATCTTGAAAAGATTATGAAGAGAACTAACAAAATTTCTTTTCCGTAATGCAAGCTAGGTTTAATTGTTTCCATTTATTTTTGCTCTTAGCTTATAAATATTTCTTCAGCTGGCTATTGTTAGTGATATAGATATAAAAATTCCAGACTAAAAAAAGGAAGAGACAAATACAAATTTAAAATTTAAATTTAAAAATGTATTATTTCAGTTGCAGTTGTGAAGAACATAATTTCAAATTTTTTTCTTTTTCTTTTTTTTTATTCTGTGGGGGAAGGATAACATCCAAGCTGAAAGAGAAGGTATTTTTTTCCCTAAAAATTTCTGACATATTATCTGGGTTATTGTGACATATTTTGTCGTGTTTGTTGTCTCAAGTTGTAAACTAAAGTGACTGAGCTGAACATGACATGATGATTCATGACAGAAATGTCAGGAATTAAGATAAAGAAGTATAATTCATGTCCAGTCATATAGCAATTAACAGTTCTCTTATAAAATGCTTAGATTTTTCATGTTTAATGTAATGGAAAAAACCCCACAGTGTAAAATGTTGTATCAGTTTCCCATCTCAATATTTGATTTCTGAAGATTTATTTCGAAGTCGTATACACTAATGACCCTATCATGTAGAAGAGTAGTGAAATTTGGTGATCTGTATTAAGAGAACAATTCCTCAACAAGCAGACACAACACTCAGGCTGTGTTTCCACATGAAATTCCCCTTGTGCATCTGCTCTCCATAGTCTGAATTCCCACTGTACTGGTGAGAGAGCATCAGCCTTCTCCTTTGCATAAACAAATGCATCTTCAAGCAGATTGTTCTCACACTCAGAACAAAGGGCACACATTAAATATGTTCCTGTTTTGCATGATTCTGTTGTTGCTAAACTTCCCCAAAGTGTTTAAAATATCAGAAAAGAAGAAACGCATAAAAGATGATGGAGCATCTATCTTCCTTTATAATAAACCAATACATCTCCCTAATTATGTCTCTCTCTTATGTTTGTTTGTGGTTTTTTTGTTTGTTTGGCTTGGTTTTGGTTGTTTCTGGTTTTTTTGGTTTTTTTGTTAGATTCTATTAAGTATAGTGATGGAAGCAAGTTCTGAGGACATTTTTCAGATATAGCAATGGCCTTATAGCAGACCTGTAGGAGGGTGGCTTATAACCACTGCTTGAAAACATTGTAGTAAAGAGGTACAGAAATAATTGTGGGAGAAATGGGCAAAAGAGATATTGAGTCTAACAAGACTGGTGGAATAGCTTCAGGCAACACAATAAAAAGAAAATGGACTTAGGATGTAATCAAGAGTGACAGAAGAAGAGTGGGGGTGGTGGTAGTAGTACAGAAGGCTTAGGAGGAAAGATAAAGTGGTCATTTTCCTGACATCTGTGTTAACTCACAACTGGCCCTATAGACGAAAAGTATATTTTTCCACTTTCAAATTTCAGTGGTTTAGCATCATGGTGGAAAGTATGCCCTGGAGACCAAAATCTTGTCATCCATGCTGAGTAGTGACATTGAGTTCTTCTGCATGCATTCCACCTCTTCTCGTTTGGTATTGACATAGATGGACCACTTCTAGGCATGACACGGTAGGTTATGCTCTGCCAATCAGCGTGCCAATTAATGCCAGTTACACAGATATGCTTTGTGAGATGAATACTCCTGGAACTGAGGAATGGCAGAAAATACTGGAGGGCAGTGCTGGAAATATCAGCGGATTTGACGAAGTGTAAAAATTAGGATTATCTTGAATGCTTGATAACCTGTTTTAAAGAAATTTCAAAAAGAAGGTATTTTCTGATTGTTTTGGGTTATGAACAAAATTTCATTCAGAATAATGGCTGTGAATAAAATCCATTGAAGTTCATGAAGGAAAGTATTTATTCAAATACTAAAAATACTTTTCAATTGCCAGATATTGATGTCCAGTTGTAATCTACTGCCAAATAAAATGCGGTAGATTTATTTTAAAATGAAATTTAATATGATTGAGGTAATTTTCAAGTGGGAAAGCAGGAGGGACCATGCAAAATATAATGAAGTGTGATTTCCCAAAAAAATTCTTCCAAAAAATTTGTGGAAGAAAATTGGCAGCACATTGGAATTTACCTTCTGTATCATCAAACTTCATGCAGGAAATTATGTGATGGAGGTACAAGGCTTATCTCACACTGAAAGAGATTTTTCCCTACTCCATTCTACCTAATCATGGTAGTAAAAAACATACCTTGTTTTGTAGCATAAATTATCATTTCAGTTTTCCTACTCATTCCTGTTTGGATTTATGTGACAGTATCTGTGAATTTTCCTGGCAATCCAAGTTCATATGAATTCTCTATTTTCCCCAGAATATTTTCATGCACTTTAAGCGAGGAGTAAGCTATTACAAGTATTTGATTAGATGTGTTTGATTTTTCCTTTGCATCATTTGCTACTGCAGAACAAAATATAAACAATTCATTTTAGCTTTGATACTTTTTCTTCTTCTACAGTGAAAAATATATGTTACATATGTTACTAGATAGAATCAGATAAAGTGAAGTCTTTCATTTAATTGGAGAGAAAAGAAAACAGGATTTAGTCCATAATGAGGAGGAGTGGGAGGTGTTGAGTATTTTTTCATTATGTGAGGATCCTGTAAACTCTGGTATACAGAAAATTTATGCTATTAGAAACCTATTAATCTAAAAGAGAGTTTTCTGCCTTGTATTTCAATTAGGTACAATTCTGTAGAATTATGTAAACCAGGAAAACGTTTCCACCTGTAGCATGAATGTAGCAAACTTGATCGTTATTACAGAGGCAGCAAAGTTAAAATATATTAGAAGAGCAACACATGCTGTATTGCTATTAAAAGTTCCCCAACTGCTCTTTCTTTAGTGCTATGACTATAATGTATTCAAAGAAGAAATATATGCTTCATTAGTTGTAGAGGTGTTAGCACTTGCTGCTTTATAGCCAGCAAGAAATAATAGATCATAAAGAACAAGTATGTGTAAAGGAATGAAAAACAGTAATCAAATATATATGTTTATATACAAACACAAACCACAATAAGTTTACATATACACCTCTTTTAAACATATGCACGTGCACCTTTTATGTAGAAAGCCTTCAGGATGCAGATATGATTATTTTTAGATGTGCAGGTTTTGTGAAAATGCTGAACATGGTAAGGATACAAGATGTAAATATATTCCAATTTTATATTTTGAAGAACATAACTGATTAACTATTCTCTGAATATAGTCTGGGGTGGATGATAAAGAACTGAAACTATTCAGACATTTATTATGCAGTATACTTTCAAAAAGGGCAGCTTTCATTTATAAATCATTATAAACTCACTACCTAACTGTAGTCAGGATAAAATATTTTGAATCTGCTCTTCTTGGGGCTGAAGTGGTAAAAACATTTTCATAGGCACTGAATGAAAGCATTTTCAGCAACTGTTAGCCTACAGAATAGCTATCTGGGTCCCCTAGAAATCTAGGCAGCCAGCATTTTTCCTTGTATTCCAACCTCAAATGGTTATTGTTTTACCTTTATATTTATAACTAATGGAAGACTTCTCAAGGAGGGGCCCCACTTGTATACAAATACATTGTTGGTCCCACTCTGAGGAGCAAAAAGTAAGTGGTAACTGAACAAAAAAAAAAAAGAGGGAATGGGAGGAGGAGGGGAAGGAAGAGGATGAGAAAGGAAAAACAAGGGCAAAACTAAAGGTGAAGGTGAAGACAGAGGAAGGAAAAGAAGGATCATAGAAAAGTGATGGTAAAATTCAGGAAGAAGGTATGTGGGCCAAGTAAGGAGAAAGATGAACAAATTATGAAGAAGAGAGTGGGAAAAGCTTTTGCAAAGAGCTTAACAAAAGGTGTAGAAAATCCAGACAAAACACTCAAATACTCTGAAGCAAAGATTTCCCCACCTAAGCTTTAGACAATGTAGTGAAGTCGGCACATTTATGTGTGATTCATCTGACCTATGTCAGATTATGTTCTTGCAAACACATATATAAGGATATGCCTACTGCCATATCAGTTGTCCTTCAGCATCAACAGCCGTTCTGAAAGCAAGAGATTTTTCGACTTTACCACATAAGCAGCATTTTTAACTCACACTTGTTAAATTGCTCATTGGAGACCTGGACTGGGGGTCTCAAGTTTACTCTAAATCTTCACAAAAATATGTTCGCAGATTTAATGTTTTTATTTAAGATGTTCATTGAGTGGTCCTGTAATAAGAGCTGTGAATGTGTAATACCTATCTGAAGAGACTGCCTTCTCAGAAGGACAACAAGTCAAAAGATACACCTTAATTATTTCAAACTAACTCCTTCCTGCTCTGCTACAGTTATTATATCATAAACTATACATCAGAAATTCCTGACTTTGGATATGAGGCTATGCTTGAGTTTTTTTCACAGAATCAAATCCTCTTTGGATTTTTGTATCAACCACCAATTTTGATCAAAATCTCTAGTATCAAATTCCTAATTCCTCAAAAATAGACTTTGTTGGTGAATTTTGTACTGTTTCTCATTCTGCTGATATGTAACTGGTTATTCTGAAGCCAACAGGTATTTTAAGCATCATATTATTACTCCCTCTTGCCTACGGTATTTAAACCATCTAAAAATTAGAAGCATACAATTCATATCACCCAACTTCAGCTGTCGGAAAGTAAATCATGAGCATAAACTAGTATCTTTGGATGCTCAGTGGAATCCACAGCTGGCAATTCAGAACATTCTGAAAGAAATGTCTGAAATACTTGGATTTTCCCCTCTGGTGATACTCAGTTATTTTCATTGTTTAAGAGTCAAATTTAGACTATGGGAGTTTAAGTATGACACTTACACTTGGGACTCAATTTTTAAAAGTGAATCACATACATAACTCTGTATCTACAAATACTGCTCAAATAATTTAAACTCTGGACAAATAAAGGGATCAGATGAGCAAGAACACACATAAGCAGGCCCAGTACAAAGCTGAAAGACTTGAAATTTGGTTTCAGGTTAACATTATCATTTTTTATCTCTTTATTCTTTCTAAACAGTTTTTTTCTATTTCCTCTGATCTCCTTTCTTGCCTGTTAGATACTAAGATGGTGTATGACAATTGCAGCTGTAAAAAAGCCTACTGAAGCTTGTGTGAATGCAAATAGTCATCTTAGTGACACTAATAATGGAATACAAGACTAGCAAAGCCAGAAATGTTTAACACATTTTTGCAATGTACTTTGATTTTACATATGTGAATTAAGGGCAGTGTGTATAATGGATGTACTGAACATTTACCTTTAATTTTTTTCTTTTTTTTTACCCAAAATATTTCAGCTGCTGAAATCTGAAATAGTACTGGGTGCTCAGTATTCTCTTAAGCCTTCCATTAAAAAAATCAACATAACATTAAAGGAAGAATGATATTAGAGTAACAATCTGGTGGGGTTTTTTATTATTTTATTTTACTTCAGAGACATCCTTTGACAACTTCAGCTAATAATAGAGAAAATTTACATTTATTTTCTCTTTCAGAAGTACAATTATTTGAATATTATTTTCATTCAATGTTTTTTAAAGGGATTTCAATGTAGAAAAATGGATGAAAAGGGGGCCCTGAAATAGGAATCTTCCTGACCAGTTCAAATGGTGATAATTCACAGAGCTTGAGCTGTGTTCAGTGACTGTTTTCATTGTTCCTGTGGCTGTTGCCTGTGTCCATGCAAAGTCAGAGAAGTGAATTTCTTGCATTATTTCTAGAACATGCCATCAGGGAAAAGTCCTGTAAGTTTGATCAAGCTTGTTTGAGCAGCATGCACAAGTGCTTTTAATGTTATGAACGAGCATCAGGATCCCCTAAAACAGAAACTACTTTATGTGATAGTCCTTTTTAGGTAGTTACACAACTAATTGAAATGTTAAACTTGAGCAAGCTCACTGAACTGGATAATAACAAACTAAAATTAGTGAAAGCATGCCTAGGGCAAAGTGTAGCTTCTTACATTTCTTTTAACTTTCAGTTTGACTTTTTCTCTAAAAGTATAAGACCAAGAATGTCCTAAAAAATCACATTTACAGAACTATGTAAAATGCAGACTTATAAGACTGGTTTTCCACAGTGATGTTATTCTTTTTCAACACCCTCTCCTGACATTTATTACTGACCGGTTATTATGAAGTTTCCTGGGAATCTATAGCTCTCTTGCTCTGTGTACGTAGAAAATCTCCCACTTTGAAACATTCACATCTACACCCAGCAAGGGAACTCTTGTGGCAATAGCTTATAATATAGATAGGTTAAGAAAAACAGAAAAAAGCATATGTTGTAGGTAATTATCAGGCAATTAGAGCAGTAAGTATTTACTCCCAGCTACAGCTTCAAATGCACTGATTTTATGTCTGTTTTAAGAGACAGTATAGATAGCTGATGATCAGGGAAAAAAATGAAGAAATTTAAAAAAGAGAATGTTATAGCCAATAAACTAAAAGGAAAATGGTATTCCAGAATTTACAGCTGAACCTAAACCAGTGCTTAGGAAAAGACCAAAATGCAGCTGGTTTTCATCATCCAGTGTATGTGGATTGAGATATTTCAGTGAAACTGAAGTACAAAGCTTAACCTAGTTCCTACTTTCTAATTTTTGTTTTTAGCTGGTGACTTTCAAGTGTAGAGTAAATGCAGTGGTAGCAGTGACTTCACATCCTGAATAGTTCAGGAATGACTTGAAAACTGACATTCACTAGAATGTTGTGAGTTTGAGCCATAGAGTCATAAAATAGTTTGGGTTGGAAGAAACCTTTAAAGCTCATCTAGTCCTGTGATGACCAGGGACATCTTCAGCAAGATCACGTTGCTCAGACCCCCATCCAACCTGACTTTGAGTGTTTCCAGTGATGGGGCATCTGCCACCTTTCTGGACAACCTGTTCCAGTGGTTTAAAAACTGTGGTTGGGAGACACTGAGTAGACTACTGAGTATGGTCAAAATAAATGAATCCAACAATGTTAGAGGGAATTTAATAGGTCAAGGGAAACTGCCTAATTTTCTGTATAGCTCAATAGGACCTGCATGTGGCAAAGTAACAGGTTTAAACCATGCACCTCCATAAATATCTGAAGGTGAAAAATCTGATTAAATCTAGTCTTCAAAATGGCATGTTACAGCTCAAATTAAAATCAAGTATTTGAAGTCAGAATAATGACACCTGTTTCTGCATGTGCACTCCAGTCACACTGAACAATGCCTTTATCTTATATTACTGGTGGGCTCCATTTTAACTACAGTAGCAAACGAAAGGAAGAAGGAAAACTATTTCCAAATATTTAAGTGAATTTTACTAGCAGCTTTAAAAAGGTTATTTACTTATAAATCATTAAATCTGATTTTTCTAATTTCTTTGGTGGACCATGAGATAAAAATGAGCAGTGGATGCTGCTGACTTTCTGCATCATTCTGTATTGATCATTTATTAATTGTTACAGCCATCCTCCAATATGGATAAGCCTGCAGCGGAAGGCATCACAGTTGTGCATATGTGGCACTCTGTGAAAACATTGATACTTTCGATTCAAAACAGAAAACAGTGGACATATATTCATAGGATGCTATTTTTGTGGTAACTGTCTTTCTCCTTAAATGTTTGCTCAAGTATGAAAATTCTTTTAGCTTCAATGCTGCAGGAGCTTGTTTCATTCTTCAGTTTAATCCTGTGTTCACAGCAACATCAAAAGGTTTTATCCTGGGAGATTTCAAAGTTTTATTTTTCTAACTATTTGTTTGCCTGTTGGTTAAGAGAAGTCAAATGTAAAATTACTATCTTTTAATTAGTAAAAAGTAATATCTCTGTACTGGAGATGCAGGATGCCCTTATTCTATTTACTTTCATCAAAAATTGTAGTTATTCAAGAACACATAATTAGCTTGTTTTAATCTTATCATTTTCAGAGGCATACTACAGTAATTGGCTTTCTTTCCTCTCCTTTTTAGTTAGAAGATTGCTAAAGGATCAATGGAGAATACATTTTTTTATTCTGCAGCATCAATTATGGTGACCCTGGGTGTAAATTTATTGATTTTTCTTATTAGAACATTATCACCAGTTATTCACAGCATGGTGTTTATTAATTAGTAAGGAAAATAAAGATTAATTTGTGAAAAATATTCCTTTTAAGTTCTCTACCTAGCACATTCATAGCTATATGAGATCTCCTAATTGTATTCTGCCTTCATGAACTAGCTTGCAGTATTTCATTCCCTATTCTGTTTGTTTTTTCTTGTCATCTTGAAAAAAAGTTTGAGAATTATGTCAGCTACAGTTCTGATGTAAAAAAATTGTCCATTTAGGCTATTGACCTGCAGAAGCTGTACAAGTCTCCTGAATTTTGTGCTTATGATGGGTGCTTATTCTGAGAGGAAATTAATTGGGCAGACTGGAATACCAAAATCACAAGCATATGGAAAAAAAAAAAAAGGAAAAGAAAAGAAGAAAATGTAAAACAAGAAAAGAAGAGGAAGCAGACACTTATTATCTCCTAGGCACTGCTCAGCATTCCAGTTGTCCTTGCAGAAGGCATACCACGTACATAGAAGGAAACCAGCTTTTTACTGAAGTCTAACTATTCAGAATTATACAGAGTTAAGGGAGAAGAGAGAAAAATCAGTAGATTACTCTTTTTTTCATTGGTCTTTTCCCAATTTGATTCCTCTTCTTCTTCTTCTTTTTCTTTTTT